>JAPSGF010000026.1:6306219-6571422 GCA_035772895.1 Perdix hodgsoniae
AAAAGAAAAAAAAAGAAAAGAAAAGAAAAGAAAAGAAAAGAAAAGAAAAGAAAAGAAAAGAAAAGAAAAGAAAAGAAAAGAAAAGAAAAGAAAAGAAAAGAAAAGAAAAGAAAAGAAAAGAAAAGAGAAAAAGACTGACAAAGTTCCAGCTCCCTTGAAGTAGAATAATTATCACAAGATTGATTTCATTGTAAAATCCAGAAAGCCCAGAGAAGCTCTGTTATTTATAGTAACACATCCATAATCTCCAGACAGGATGTCTATCCAGTATGATTTCCCTCAGAGAGAAAAACAAAACAAAAAAAAACAACACTCAAACCCAGCACATAATTCAATCATATCAGTCTCACTGTGAGTGATCTCTTCAGAAATATTTCTTCGCTCAAAAAAAAGCCTCTAATAAACAGTTCGGTATTTTTCAGTAGTCTGTAAGCAGGCATATACCTGCAGCTTTACAGGGTGTTGATTGATGCACTTCAGCTCTGGGTTGCAACTATTAAGAAACGTAAAGAACTGAAGAAACTGCATAAAACTCAGGCTAAATCACAGTAACAAGTGAAGTTATCAGCTTAACAGAATGCCCAGCATTAATAGGGATGAGAAGAAAATTCCAGTATTATCCAAGAGTGGTTAAAAACTAAATGAGGGTGGCTACCCTGTCCCTCTTCCAAAACAGTGTTTAGTAATCAAGGCAGCGTAACTTAACAAATTAGGTATAGATATATCCCAGAGTGAAACACACATCACAATTTGTAAAAGTTTGGAGTGAAAGGACCAAGTATGGGGAAGAAGCACCACAGATGCAGAAACTGGTGCCAGTAAAACCCAACTATTTTGATTTTTCCAGTAAGCTTAATAAGATTACCACTTTACTTAAAGCTACAGGAGAAGTGCAACTCTATCATACATTGTCTTATGTTTATTTAGCTTTATTTATAGCTCCAGTCCCGAGTTTAAAGGAAGCGTTGATTTATGGGTTAGGTTTCCTACAGCAGACAAAAAAGGCATCAACTTCATGGATAACTCAACAGTAACTTTGAGGTGTGCCAATAACAAGTACCCAGCTCCTCAAACAATAGCTGACAGGAGACAATGCTGGTTTTCAATAGCAAAGCTCATGAGCTCCAGTGTGCATGGAAAGTGCAGAGCATCCATGTGGAATAATCCAGAGTTAAAGACCTGGGTATTTGCTGCCCTTACTTCAGATATTGGAGTTACTTCAGAAATTGGAGAATTTCAGTCTAAAGTACCTGTACAGGATTTTATAGTTTCAGAGAAACATGACATGGAACAGAGGCAACCATGGAAATATCCACAACCTGAAACAGTTGGGTCCTAGGGTTAAATGGAGACAAGTGGTAAAGCTGCTCTTGAAATGCTCAGACACACCGCAAGCCATTTTCCTTAAACAAACACAGGGATTATCCCCAAATAAGTACATTCCTTCTCACAGGGGCAGACAGATAAGGGAGGTGGAACAGAAGCTATCCGGAACACTTGCTTCTGGGCAGGTGGGAACAGCGCTGTCCAAACTGAGCACAATATGGGCTCCATTCCACATTGCTCAGTGCCCCGGGAACACCTGTACATCTACAGCACATCCACGGTGTGGTTCAAACAGGTGGCAAAAGGAAGGTTTGTCAGAACAACCCATAAGGAGCCACAGACAGGGTATAGCCCATGGCCATAGGGAGGTATGGTGCGACTGCCAGGGGAGTCTCATCCATAACACATGGGGACCACTCTCCAGATAGGAGAAAAGAGCAACTTTTTCAAGGCTTGAAATTTTGCCAGATGAGAAAACTTGCAAAAAAAGTATCAACACCACCTTCCTAATATGCTGAAGCTGCTGAGTTCAAATATCATACTCAGAGCTCAACTGCGCACTCTGTGAGAGGCAACAATTTCAACTGGCAACAGAGGGAGCGAAGTGGAAGGTAATAGCCTCAAGTTGCTCCAGGAGAGGTTCAGGTTGGATATTAGGAAAGCTTTCTTCTCCAAAAGAGCAGTGATGCACTGGCACAGGCTGCCCTGGGAGTGGTGGATTCCCCATCCCTGGAGGCATTCCAGAAGTGTGGAGATGTGGCACTGAGGGACTTGGCCAGTGGGCACAGTGGGGGCAGGGTGGAATTGGGCTTAGGGTCTTAGGGTCTTAGAGCTCTTTTCCATCCTTTACAATTCTACGAAGCAAGTGGATGGCCAGCGTTCAGTACAGAGGCAGTGCTTGCAAAAACACAGCACACTGAGGGCAGACTCTTGAGCACAGCCTTGCCAACAGCTCATCTCCAGATCAGAGCAACAAAGTCAAGCAGAACAGCCTCTCACCTTCACCTGCTCGAAACCACAGAGCGGGGTAGAGATCTGAGGACTGTTTTTGGATTGACCAACTGACTGAGCCCACGGATAACCGCTGCCCTCATTCAGCCAAATCTGTCAGCAGAAAGCTTTCTTTAAGGCAACCTTGATTCTGAATGTCATTATTTTTTGTTACGCCTCTGGTACGTAAACAAAACTTTGCAAGTAGTGCTTCAAGCATGTGGTAGAAAACACAAGGAAGCAAAAAGTCATTTCCCTGGGAACTTAATATTAATGTTTATTAACAATCAATATTCATAGTCCATCTGAGTTGGTGTGTGCTGTCAGGCATGAAGACTAACACAGTAAAACGGAACATGCAAATGCTTCAGGGGATTGGCAATGTTCTGAATTTCATTCAGAAATGAACTTTAAATAAATAATTATTTCAAAAGGATCATTGCAACTCTTAGCATGAGCACATTACATATTGTGAAAAAAATAATTTGACTGTTTTAATAACTTCAAGGAACAGACAAAATTTGAGAAGCACAAAAACCATTAAAATCAAATAAATATAAAAAAAAATTAACTTGATTTATTTCAACTCAATGTGTCTCACTCCTAACCAGTAAATGTCTTGGAAAATTAAAGTAATTGCAGGAATCAGACTTAGAAGGGAATTTAAATTCAATCTCTTATAACCCGAATATTAATAGCAAGAAATTCTTGAGCCATAGTTAAGTTTATTTCATGCCATTAAACACTGGCACTTACTTTATCTGACATTTAATTCTGTTCAGGCAGCAGCAGCTCAGTAACTCAGTAAGTGCAACTGTAAATATCTAAGAAGTAGAATTTATGTTAAGTCACTGAAGTCTTGTTAGTCTATAAGAAATTTAGGAAAACTGACCATAAAATGATGAAAAACAGGAAGTCAGTTTCCAGTCAAACTCATTATGCCTGTTAACGTCCATGTGTCAGGTGGGGAAAAAAAAGGAGCTCATAATGTTCACATCTGCTAAATAAAATAGTTATCTGTATACATCGAGCATGCCATGGTTACACATACTGATTTGTCAAGATTACCTGGCCCATCAGGCTGATACGAGGGGAAAGAAAAACATCACATGAGTAAAGCAGGACATGTGGTGTTTGCTGTGGGATGGAAAAATACCTCAAATGTGATTTTATATGAGTTCAGGTCTGAGCGTCCTTCCCTCTGAACAGCAGACTTAATTTTGATGGCAAATTGTGCTCAGAATTCAGTGATTATTTAGTAGTTACCTTTTACTTTCTTTGATTTCTTAATGAACTGAAAAATCTTTAAACTCAAAGGTCTTTAGATCCCTGATGAGCTGTTACGGATATTTCTGAGCTAATTCCATCACGTCGACCAAAGATACTGAAATATAAATGGATAAGATAATACCTATAGATCATGTTTTGTCACAGAGCCCAGCAAGCCCGAGATACCTACCTTGCTCAAAATCTGTTCCTGGGAGACCTTTGCACATCAAGATTTTCTAGCTTCCAAAGAGCAGCTCTGCCTTAGGCGCATTTGGTAAATAAACAATTTTGACAGCAATGTCAAGACAATGACAAAACCTAATAAATGACATTCAAGATGCTACTGCCCTGTTTCCAAACAAGCACAGGACCAGCAGGAGCATCCCACACCCTGCGCACTGACGCACAACGATCCCTTCTCAAGTATACTCTGACCAGCTACCACACCACCTACCCAGTGTGTGCCTGATGTGCCGCCATGCAATAATCAAGTATCGTCAACCACCGTGGAGACTCAGAAAAAAATTAAAATAAAATTAATCCATTTCAGTGCTTCAAATGCTGTGAAACTGTCCTTTGGCATAATGTTTGCAGAATTTCGAGCACTGTTAGGTTACAAACAGGCGCTTTCTTGCTCCGGAAGCCACACAGTTGCATGCAGAAGCATTTGCTTTCCTCTGGCATGCTAACCATTCAAGACTTCTTTCAAAGTAATTCATGCAAACAGAAATTTTGCTGGGAGAAAAAACAAAATATTGCTGAGATCTCTATGGTTTGGGGGGACAAGCGCTGGAGTTGTGGTTACCCACCAGCCTCCAGAAAACACTGGCAGAGCGTTGCCTATAGACAGTTAAGAGGGAAGAGGGTTGGGGATGACAGGAACAGATAACTCAGTCCATTGCACCAGGGCTGTGTTAGCAAGCTTTCATGCAGAATAACACTTAGGAAACCTAGAGTTGTAATCTTATATATTGCTAAGTGGAATTATGAAAAAGTGTAAGCATGTTTTAAAAAGACTAAATAGCTATTTAATTGCTGTCTGAGCAACTGCTGCACCATTTATGTCCTTAAAATGACAGTAATTGTATACAGACTTGACATGTAAGCTCTAAGAAAGCCTCCTGCAAATTGTTGGCACACAAGGAGAGCATAAATGGCAATAATTTGAGCTCCATAAAAAAATGAAATAAAAATTTCTCAGAAAAGATAACATGTATAAGTGCTTCTTCAATTAAGAGAGAATCAGCATCTCGGTTAAGCTTCTGTTTTCAGGGAATTATACAGTAACTAAGCTGCAAAAAGTTGCTCCAGGCTGGAACATAACCAAATAAATTCACAATCCAAGCAGCAGAATTTGTAGATATATTTCAAAACAAAACAAAAAATAACTAAAAAGAAAAAAGAAAAATTGAACCATCATTAACTTGCATAAAATGGAAATATATGTCATACAGTTGTTCAGAAATCATACATCGGTCTTATAAATGAGTGCAGTTATTAGACAAGAGCTAAATATTTACCTACACATGCCTCATACATCCTTAATGGGGAACAACAGCATCGCTGTTCTACTGGATAGTGCCAAGTTTCCAAAAGGCTGACAGAAACCTTTCTCAAATTCAGTTGTGTCATTATTGGATCCGAAGCATTTCTGATTCAAATACTTTCCCACCCACACAAGGAACCTCAACTGAGAACACATGAACTGAGATGAACAATTAGAGTCTCACTCTTTTTTGCTGCCCTTATTACCATGTTACCTCATTTTATATTCTCTGTAGAACTCCAGGGGTTGACATAAATGACATAGCTATAAATTAATGTTCAATGCCGCAGTAAAATGATACAGCTGTTTTGAATCTAGATTGCAAATGGCAAGGCTTATTCCACAGTAAATAAAACTTCATTGGAATAGATTCACCCCCACCCTGTAATTTATTTCTTAGAAGTACTTTGTAAACCATTATAGGAATAGCGGAGATCTCAAGAACAAATATTTGTCTTGTCACAAACCCAGTAATAGGGAAGAAGCTATCACTGAGGATTTTGCCTTGCCAAAATACAAAGTGGCACCGTTCCATTGAAATAGACAACAGTACTGTGCTCTGTCCCTAGTTAAGATAGGTTTAACTCTGCTTTTGAGCTCCCGAAAACTGAAAGATAATCAAACTAGCTAAAAATGTGAAGTGAGATTATTTTGAACTGAGGCTTCTCAGACATTCAGAGTTAAGCTAAAATGAGTAAACAATGTTATTTCTATGGTGAATTCAAGAGCACTTGAATTTTAATTGTTTGGTTGTCTGCAATTTAAAATGTATTTCAAGTAATCCAGTTTAAAAATCCACTTGGATTATTTTTCCTAATTGTATTCACCAGCCTAAGGAAACCAGACACATCCTTTGGAACACTGATGTATAATAGTAACCACATTGCTTCTGCAGCTTTAATGTCCACAGCAGAAGAAGTGATATACAGCTCAACCTCCTTCAGATCCCTCAGTTTTCCCATCACTGGTAGCACGCACTTATTGAAATTATATCTAACAGTATGATTTCCATGGTAGAGTATATCAAATGGCCCCCACAAGATCCTCCATCTTTCCTCTACTGGAGCACAGTAACAGATATACACATGTAAGTATAATCTTTGTTAAAACTGCATTACGACCAATATCAACGACTGCAATTGGCTGTTAATTAGGTTTCCCTTGAACTCAACCTAATTGAAAACATAGCTGCCACCCATCTGCTTCCCTGCTCAGATTGCCACAAACACACTGCGGAACTCCCATTTATAGCTTTTTGCCTTTCTAATTATTTACTGGCATCCAAATGAATGCATGAGCTCCTCCCCTCAGTCCCGGTTCACTAACTTTAAATTGTTACAGATTTTCATTACGAAAATGTAAACTCAAGGCAGAACAAAGAAGAGCACATAAGAGCAAGTGGCAAAGCTGTTTTCTCCCATTTTGAGGAGCACTGTGCTCTGTTTTAGACATCACAATTTTGGGGATATGGAGTGGAAGGAGAACGCCCTGGGAAAAGCTACCACAGCAGTCTTGGAAGTACACCCTATAAAGATAGGTGGAGCAAACAGGAGCTCCTGAACCTTGAGAAGTAATGACTGAATGGAAATATAAGTGCTTCCAAAAAAATTAAAGAAACAAGACGAAGTGGAAAAAATAAGCTGTTCCACATACAGTACAATATATTTATCTTTTAAAGGAGGGAAGAATAAGAAAAAAGAAAAGACAAAAGTATATTAACACTGGAATAGATTGCCTGAGAGAAGGAAAGATACCAGAATCAATTCCTACAGGCAAGAAAAGCACTTTCCAAGAGGGATGCTTTGGGGTAGAGTAATGGATTACCTAATTTCCCAGTCCCATTTTTCCAGACATGATACATTCATATGCTTCGAAGCCATGAGCAGCATTACCAGCAAAATGTTCATAACAGACATGACCCAGGCAGCGCCATTTATTGTCCGTGCCAGCGCAGCACAGCAGGTGAGAAGGCATATCCTCTTTCCTGCCTGCAGAAGATTACAGGTAGGTAACTCCTGCTTCCTAGAAAATTCCTTTGCTAAAGGAATTAGAAGTTTCAGACAAGTCTACATTTAATTCCTCAATTCTTAACATTAGTTATGACCAAACACCCTCTGAGACAGAAGAGGCAAAACAATCATGCAATAAATAAAACTGAAATCTAACTGAAATTGATTTGGCCATTTCAGATCTCATCAGGTTGGTCCTACAACCATAGCCCTACCCTGCACTGCCACCCCCACAGATACAGCTTCACCTTCCAAGCCATGAAAGGGTTGATGCTCCAGAGGCACCTCAGCTGTCCTTTGAGTAGGGTATGATTCAGTTAAAAAAAACCACACACTTAGGGCTGCCTAGGGAAGCCAACTCATGGAGTCATGAGAATATCAAGAACCACTCTCTGTGCAGTCGGTGACCTCAGGAGAACAGATTGCAAGGAAAACAGACACTCCTGACAACATCCAGAAAACTGATGAACCCATTCTAACTCAGCTGTCCAGCACTGCTAAGGAAAGAACTGTTTTTCCTGGGTTGAGAAATACTGTGAAGTTCTGGATGCAGATGGGCAACACTGTTCTTGTTCCTCTGCTGGGACAAGCCTTGTGAGCAAAATCTGTCTCCTCCCTCTTCCAAGCCCCTTTGCAGATGACCGAATACCAAGTTACAAGAGAGATTCCAACATGGAAAAGCCACAAGTCTCCTGCAAGCTGGACATACTTGCTGGACCAGTGCGTCTATAATTTCCTGCAACCTGCACATGTAATCTGATTGCAACCATCTCTGTCAAGAAAATGGTTACTTCCTAAACAGTGACTTCTACCGCCAGAGGCTTCTTCCTTGCACTTTCAATCCAAGAAAATTCAGCCAGCCAGCCAAACATCTTTATGGAAAACAAACATTCTGTCCAAGTGCTTCTGTTCCTTTTCTTCTCCTTTTGTGTAGGGGAAAAATGGGTGAGTCATTTGGATTGGTAAAATGTTAAGATGAAATTTTAGAAGCTTTTTCTTCACTCTTTCATATGGACTGACACCCAATCAGATTGCAGAACCTGCGCTGGTCAGCCCAACAGCAGAGCCAGCTATCATTCATAAGATCATTCATAAGGAATAATATTTTTGATCCTTGTATGAGAAAACAGCAAGACAATTATTAACAGCACATCTGACATAAAAAGAAAAAAAGAAAAAAAACCAAACACCCTTAATATTTTTAATTTAACTACTCTTATTGATCCTTAACATTATAGTCACCACTGGAAAATTTGGGCTGAGTGTCCAAGGATAAAGAGAGAATTGCCGTAGTGATGACACAGGAGCAGTCATTTGAATGGACAGACATGCATTAAAAATCCAGACCTTTCATGCAAAATGTTCTTGCTGCTTGTTCTTCAGCTACCTTTTCTCCAAACTTATTTACTTTGGATTACAGATCAAGCAGGGAAAGTCTCAAGCCAAAAGGTGAATGCTTTGGAAACATGTAAGCTGATGAAAATAGGTTTCCAGAAAAACCCACAGGGATAATTAACGGGTTTGTTAGTGCTCCTGCTGGAACACAACAACAGACAATTTTAGTCTTAGCAAGTCATTTTGTTTTTTCTAAGTTTTGCTTCTTGTGCTTTTTTCTTTAAAAGGAAAAAAAGAAATTGTTTTCTATACATAGGCCTTGAACTTTGCCATTATTTTGGACGCACACTTAGTAACCTCAGAAATACAGTGTCATTTTACTATGGACAGCAAAGAACTAACACAGCTTGGTAGTCTAATGATAAAAGTATAATTGAAGGCTGTTCCTAACTTAGTTAAAGTAAAAAGTTACCAGTGGAAAATCTATTGCAAAGGAAGTCTATCAGGTTGGGTGTGCAAAGAAGTAATTTGCTTTCTGATTTACTGAAAGCAATCCAATGCAACAACTTCAAAAGGCTGTTACCAACTCACTGTTGAAAAATGATCGTGAAATAGATTTGATTTACATTTTATAAAGGTCTTATTAAATGAAATGCATCTAGAAACTCTTACTTTCCATCTGTCATTTGAAAGTATTCTCATGGTTGGGAATATTCTGAGCAGGTCTTCTCCTTTCCTTTGACAGCAGCAGGGATCTTAGTGCTTAACTGAAGCAATTAGGAAGCTGCAGATACTCTGCACATAAACTATTTTATTCAATTTGGAGTCAAAACTGCATAATTTTATGGTTTCTATTTGTTATTGCTGAGGCATGCTGAAGCAGAGAACTCCAAATACAGAGCTTCCTTTTTTTTTTTTTTTGAGCTTTCTTGCATACAATTTACCCACTGCCTTCACCCAGTCTCAAGTGACTTAACATCAAGGTATGTGATCTCTGCACTTCACTGAATCAAAACAATTACCCCTATGAGAAAGTGGTGGGTCTCTTGTATGTTTGATTATCTTAGACTGCTTGCAATGGCCTTGCAGCTCCCTGATGCCCACCAGGGGTGCTAAGGTGTGTCTCTTAGAAGGATGTGTTGGCAGCACAGCCAGCCTCCTGATCTGACTGGGGGTTACACCAACACCCCTGAGTTAATACGTAGCAGCTGACACATGTACTGGTGCGAAGACTAAGGAATATGGTGTGTCCACCAACTTCTCCACTGCAGCAAAATCCAGACTGGTTTTGCTCAACTCTACACTGACCCTTCAAGACTTCCATCCATGATGAAAAAGAAATCAGGAGAAAGCACTACAGAGCTCCTCCACGCCTTCACATTCTGGATCTGCTCATGTTAGCTTCATTACAGACCAACATATTTTATTCCAGTGCTCACCCACCCTTCCAGGCAACTTGCAGACCAACTGAGTCCAGCCACCTGAACCTATCAGACAAAATCAGAAAAAGCTGGAAACCAGAGCGAAACGCAAAGTCATACGTAAAATATGAGCGCTGACATGCTCAGACTTACTAAGAAGAAGAAATCCAGGCTTCCTGAATGCAAGCACCTGGATAACTGTGTCTATGGTTACAGTTGGGTACCTTCACTCAGCCTGGCAATGGGGACAAGCCAAGAAAGGCACTCCTCAAGTCACCCTCGCGCTGTTCCCTCCTAACAGAACAGCTTTGTAAGCACTCCTCACCGGTATTACTTTTTCATTCATAATGTATTTCCAGCTAACCTGAAAACTGGATCAGGATTTTTTTTTTTTAAACTATACTACAAAAACAAAAAGTGACCTAAAAAGAAAAAGTAATACGTGTCACAGAAGCTGAGGAAAAACACACCAAGCCACTGAAAGTAATCTGGAAAGCCTGCAGACAGAGTTATCTACCTGTTCTTTGATCTAATTTTACCATTTTACATCCTATTTGCCTCAACATGCACTGCAACCAATTTATCTCAAGGTAACTGAGATTTTTCTAATGTTTCTGTTGAAGGTAGCAGCAGAGGAACATCCAGAGGAACTGGCACATTATATAGGAATCTCAGAAGCTTAAATCATTCCAGGCTCTGGTAAGTTTTCCCATCAGCTGCCTTTTTAAAAGGAAAAGGAAATGAAATTTCATTTTAATTGAGCTACTGGCTACTGACAACTCATTTGTATTTGTGCTGTAGAAACATATTCTCTGCACATGCATTTACACTGCACATGGCCAGTCTACAACACTGAGGGCCTTTTTCTACAGTATTCCATTTGTCTCAGTGCTTGCTAGAACAGAGGAGATTGCAGATGACCTAAATGTGTCCTCTGTGTAGTGCAGCTGAGAGAAGACTATATTCAGTTTGGAAAACAACTTTAAAATAGCTTTTTACCATATGGAGATCATTAACTTCCTGTCGGATGCATTAATCTGCATTGCTACAGAGTGCTTTTAGATATTCTTTCCCTCTTAAACTTTCTTGTCCCTTTCTGCTGGGATGGCATGGCTAGGAGATCTGAGGGGAAGAGAAGAGCAATGCTCCCCCCAGAGGAGCACACCTGGAGCAGGGAGGTGAGACAGGATGTCATAGGATGTCAGACAGGACACATATTTTAAGAAATAGAATTATTTTCTTTTTAAAGATTTGTTCATTTCTAGGCATTTGAGAGCCCCAACTGCTTACACTTCCCTGAGAACACCCCTTTGATTTCATCCTACAAGGCAGTGCTCCAAACAGCTTTTGCATTTGTTGCAGCGGGTACATTTGAAGAGCAAGTGGGATCATAAAACTAAAGACAGCCTCTAATGTGTTAAATGGCACGGTATCAGTCAACAGAACAGCCATTTTCACCTTCTCCCAGAGAGAAGGAAACCTCCTCCATGCTCCAAAGCTTCCCACCAAATGAAGAATTAGGAGAATTAGATGACATTCAGCAGCAAGGGGCAATGCTTTTGAATTTGTTAAACAGGAAGAGTTCTGCCTCTTCCATGCAGAGGCAGCAGCTGCCTGGAGATTACAGGAAGACAATAGCCCTTGGCCAGGAGACTTGATGGACAGGGGGTGAATCTGTGAGAACAAAGAATGCAGATGTTTACTATGAACCTGTGCTCTGCATAGGCAGAATGGTCAGGATTTTTAATGTCAAATGCTGGCATAACCAACTTTTCAGATCTGTGTTTCTATTTCTACTGTAACTACCATAATTTCCTTCAGCAGAGAAGCAGTTGTAAGAGGTTTTTATATAAACGCTGTTAGGCAGAACCTCCATCCTTAGAGGTGTTCAGTCACAGATGCTCAGCTGTGAAAATTAAGTTAATGCAGCAGCTTTTCATAGAAGAATTGCCTCTTCAAATATAATCAAAATAAAGTATGATCCTTCTGATAGTTACAGTTTCACAGAACACACAGAGCCAAACAGACTGCTCCCAACCACAGCAATTCCCCTCTACCATTCCTTTGTAGCACCAATTGTCTCAGTTTCCCTTAAGAGACCAATATAACGATATCCAAAACATGGTTTTCCACTAGAACTGCTGAATATTAAGTTTTTATAAGAGATGCTTCCTTAAGTTCAATCAAAACCTTTCACTTCTACAGCTGCTACAGCCAGATTCCATTCCTTCTTGCCTGTCACCTTTTTACTGAAGGTATGATTTATAGCTGCAGCCGAGCCAATGAGTACCAGCATGACCTGTGTGGCATTTCTGCTATTAGGTTCTATGCTCCTGGGCCTGCAGATACTGTCTCAGGCTTTGATATATGCAACGCTCACTGAACCTATAGCTATTAGCAGGGAATTATTTTCTATACTGTTTTACTGCTTGGACTATGCATTTATTTCTTCAAGCATGACTTACACGGCAAAGGAAGAAGGAATATTTTTAAAACTATTAAGACAATGACTTGGGTTTCTGTATCTTTTTAACTTTACTACTACATCACTCCTTTTGTTTTTTTCAAGGCGACATCCCTTCTGTACAAATCGAGTTGTTGATGACTCTATTCCTTTCCATTTGCAGCCTTTGTCTTGCTAACTCTCCACTGATTTAATACCTTACATCTCCTTTACATGAACTTTAGTGAGGTCATTCATGTAATTCCACCACCTTTTTTTTTTTTTTTAATCTTTCTCATCACTGCTATGCCATCTGTTCCTTTTATACACTGAAGAGGAACATATTTCTAATTTGCTTCAATGAGATCAGTTTTATTCAACTCACTCACCACGTATGTCAGTCTGGGCTAATTTATTTGTGTGAAGTCACCTATTTTCTCTCCACTCACATTTCAGTGATGTGCATTTGTCAGCGTGGCTTCTCCTAGGCCAATAGCTTTCCTTTCAACCTGTATTTACAACAGTAAACTGCACAGAAAATGATCAAAGGACTCCAACCATACTGCTACGAACTCATGTGATCAGCATGTTTTATAGTTTTGAGTAAGATGAGGCACAACAGTCAAGGCTTTATATAACCTAGTTGCCCTAGAGAGCAACTACAGTGAGATTAAGCCACAATATTTATTCAATTGGGTGTCACAGAACTCAATCCCTGAAATGCTAATGCAAGTTAAGAAGCTTCTTCCCAACCATCTGAGGCCCAAAACAAAAATGGTCTGGAAATTCTGGATGATCCAACATGATTCTACAAGCACTTGTGGAGGAGCTGGACTGATAACAGCCCTAAATTCAGCAACATGTTGAAAGTATTAAGAAATATAAGATGGGAGGATACGGATGGCAGTAAACATGCATCCAGTTGCTGTATTTGAGATTACAGTAAATCTCCTCAGAGAAGAGGTGACCTTTGCTCCATGTACCCATGACAGCATCTATTGCCTCCTGGGTAAATGGATCAGCCATTGCCACAGAGTTTTACTCTGGCCTTCCAAGTGACCAAAGTAGTTCTAAAAAGTTGTTTAAAGACTTGAGGAATTCTGGTGTAGTTTTGAGCTGCCTATCATACGATTCCACCAAGTTTCCTTTGACCTCTTAAACATATTTCCAATATTTCTCTTGAATTTTTATTTATGGGTATTTTTCCCTAAAACTGTCTTTTTCTAAGCAGAAAATGAGTTTTGGGGAAAGTACTTCAAGTATTTCAGCCAGTGTTTGCTCTGTGGATCAATGCCAAACACGCCAGCAGAAGGAAATAGCTAACCCAGTGCTCACACCACTATTCAGAGGGTTACTTATTTATTTTTTAACAAACCCAGATGGGCTCATTGGGAAGGAAGCGAACACACACACTATTTAGCTGCAGTGCTGGGGCATCCCAGGGCTGGCTATCAGCTATAAATGCAAACATAGGCTATTTATCCTTGAAAAGATATAAATGAGTACACATTCCAGTAAAAGACAGTCTCACCTGCCATCTGCAGCATGTTTCCTCCAGGCAGCCAGCACAGCTCAGACTCGACAGCAATGCCTGCACAACACAAGCTCCAGTTCTGAACAGCTTTTAAGATCCAATTCCCCATGTCTTCTAAAAAGCACACTCAGTGCAAGATTGACACAAGCCATTATAAATCTTCCATTTAAAAAGTCCCAATAGCTCAAGAACTTAAGGCATATTGTATTTCCCTCAACAGCACAAAGGAAAGTACCATCTTCTATCTTAGCATTCAAAATCTATTCCCACAGAGAAAACAACTTATTAGTAAACAACTAACATTTCCCACAGTGAAAACAATTTATTCCCCACAGAGAAAACAACTTATGAGCAGAAAGCACACTGGAAAGGCAATCTGGATTCTGCAGAGCAGCTGCTCATCAATAACACTACTTTCAAAACACGCATTATAACGATCTCTATTAGAGCACGCATGGTATGGTGTATTACACCAAATGCCTACATTACCATGTCACCGTGTCTTAAAAGAGTGGAAACACATTAAGCCTTCTAATATACCATGCATAATCCTGACACACCTGGAAGTCAGGATTTAGAAATTGGGAAGTGAAGTCTAACATCTTCATCTTCAACAACCCTCACACAGAATAGATCCATTAAGGACAAGTCTCAATTTCCATTTTTTGTTTTACCAAAATGGAATAAAGGCAGTTCTCAAAACACGACATGTCAAGAGACATGCTATCAGAAGGCAAAATGGAAAGAAGGAAAACTAAAGACACGTATTATAACCATAACCTCCCTTTTTAGCAGTAAAAGAATGAATGAGCAACTTGAATTCCAGTAAAGCAGATAATAAAGATGAACTTTCTCTGGTCTTTTTTTTTTTCCCCTCCTAGTCGGATGTCTAGAAGTCAAAGTCAGAAACACTTTTCCTACTAGTAAACACTTCTACCTACTTTCCTACTAGGAAACACTTTTACCTACTAGTAATTAACTTTGTATTGTTCTAGACAGGAGCTCAGCTCCCCTCAACATATAACATATAGTACACATAGCATTTCTTAAGCCACAGTTCTGAGGAGTTTAACCTCCATCAAGGCAACCCAAGACTTGTGTGTTTGCGCGGCACGATTGGGGAAGTTTACTGAACTATTCATCATTCCATTCCCTGTTGTCCAGAATCACTGATTGTTTCTTGAAGCAGAACAGTTTCAAGAAAAGGTCCACACACTTTTCAAATTAGATAAATCGAACTTTGAATGCACTGGTACCTTTACTAACAGCACTGGAGATAGATCAGTAATGTTTCAGCATATCCCGTGTCTTTTCAAAACTTCAGGAGTAGCAGCCTCTTTACTCTTACTTTCCTTTCTCTTGGTTGCAGAGGAAAAAGCTAAGGTCCCCTCCTTATATCCTTACTTTAGGAACCTTGTGTTCCATTGACTTTCTAATTCCAACAGTTGCAGCAAATCTAGCTAAGTTGGCTGCTTTTTCATGTTTCTGCATTTCATCTTTCTCTGATTCCCCTTGAGAACGCATCTCACAGACAAATTATAGATTAGGACTTGAAAATTTTACCTAAGATCAAACTTTCCTCATTGACATAACCACAACACAGAGGCACTGGTAGTCCACAATCAGGAAAAAATTACATAAAATTACATAATTCTCAGGTTGGGAATCACATATAGTGAAGGAGATGTTTGCTCCGAATTATAAAAAGCCAAAATTGTCTGGGCGTTTTTTTTTCCAGAAGCTCGTGGACAACAGCACTGAATTTCTGATGATGCCCTCCTAGACCAGCTAGCACATGGACAACTGATCTGCACGAGGCATTTTCAGCCAAGGCCTGAGCAGACTCACATCTCATGTTCCTTTCCATTTCCAGCTTCCTCAACATGGAAAACAGTGTCACTAAAGCCAACTTCTTCCAGTTCCATGGTAAAAGATTGCAGTTTTTTACCTAGTAATGAGGCAGAAAAAAATAGGTGTGAGATATTCTCGTTCAGTAGTATGATTTATTTCACACTGGCAGCTCAGACAGCTCCTGTGCTTCCTCCAACATGTTCACTTGATGGATAGTGCCCCAGCATGAGTGGGCAGAGAAGCTGCAGGGGTGATGACAGCCTGCCCTCAACTCCTGTTTTCTTAGTGAACCAGAGTGATCTGCACAGCATTCAGGCACAGTGAGGAGGACTGGCTACAGGAAAGAAGGAAAGAAATCCAAGAAACAATCAGTGCATAAAGCAACGCTTCCTCACAGATGTGAATCTATGGCAGACTGACTTTCCATCACTTACCAATTGATGTTGGATATGAGCAGAAGCAGGCCTTTTACAATTTTATTGTTTTCCCATTACATTTCATGTTCTCGAGGCTCAGCTTTGTTATGAGGAATCTACGATTGGGTCCTCATGCAGGCACAGCTCCCATTAGTGTCAGAAGGAGTTACTGTACTGCTGCTTACCGAGAGGAGAGCAGACTCCCTTGTGGCAGGACTTCTTTCAAAGAAAAACTACACAAGAACACTCAAGCAAAAATACTTGAAATTTTAAAAGCCTTCAGGCAATGATTATAGCTCTGCTGGCCCTTCAGAGGAGCATAAAGGGCCCCATTAAGCAAAGTAATATTAGCATTTGATACCTGGCAGTAACTCACTGGCGTTCTATTTCAAACAAGAGCTTGAGCAGGTGGCTACTTTGCTAATCTGCTATCTCTCTCTTGCCACCCTGGTCAATAAATGATTGCTTTCAAATATCAAGATCCCCATTTCCACCCAGTCAGGCTCTCCACTGGTTAAGTGTTTCACTTGACCCTGGCCAGCTTGCTGCAGTTGAAGATATGAAAGAGCTCTGCTGCAAAACCAAAGGCTGCCTTCTGAGCACTCCTACTGCACAGTGCATAGGGTGGCCCCACTCTTCTCAGGGTAGAACCTGGGCAGTGATGCATAGAGAGGTGAGCAGAGGGATAAAGACTTCAATCAAAGGGATATAAGGTAAAATTCCCTTTTTCAATGATGTGAGCTGAGTGAACAAGTAAGTAAACACTGTACTCAGCATCAATTGAGAGGTTGTGACAGCTCTTTTGTTTTTCTAGTCTATGACACTGACCTGTTATGGAAACCTCTTCACAGTAATAATTGCTGTTTTCACTTGGAATATATATGCCTCTGAAATGATGAGTCAAAATATATAAATTAAACCAAAATTTTACAATTAAAAGTTTACTCAAGGTCATACATTTACACTGCCATAAAGAACTTTGCCTCTCTCTTCCTCTGAAAAAATCTAAAAAACAAGTCATGGCCAAAAATTCCACAAAAACACCTAATGAACTCAATGGTGGTACTTATTTATCCTTAATTTCCATTAACAAAGTCCTTTTCCTTCCTTCTGTCTCCAAAACAACAATAGCTTTTTTTCTCCACCATAGCACAAAAGCATCAATCTCGGTCACAACCAGAATGGCAAGTACTATTTTAGCTAGTTTCACTGCTGGTGTCCACATATGTTCTCCCCTTTGTTAACCCAATATTTTGCTTCCAGCACTGAGCTTAAACAGTGAGTAGGGGTTGCAATGGGAAGGATAAGGTATTGCAGACTCACTGTACCTTGTTCGTCTACTGTCTTGGTACAGGTCAAGACTGCAAATAAAGTGATGGTAGTGGGGGGGGGAAAAAAAAAAAAAAAAAAAGAAAAAAAAAAGAAGAATTTGTTCTCAGTCTTTATGGAAGATCTGCCAGAGCACACTGATGTGTTTGTACAACTGTTGAATAGTTAGACCAGAGTCCGTACACCCAATGTTCACACTCACACATGCCAGGAGCAGGAACAACACCTGATTTCTAAGCACCATCCAGCGATGGTTGGAGGCGATCTGCCACAAGAAGATTGGAGCCAAGTTGTTGAACAAAAGATACCAAGTGCTCACAAACAGAAGACATGAAAACAAGGCAATATTTAAAAACTAAAATGATACAAGTGTATCTGAAAAAAAAAAAAAATCAAGAAAAATGGCTTTTAGCTCGGACAATTGCATGCAATTTGTCAAGCAGTCATTGCCCCCAAACTATCTCAGTATCATGAGTATTCCCAGACCTGTGATAAGGAAAAAAATAAAAAACCAAACAGAAGGTAAATGAAGCA
Source organism: Perdix hodgsoniae (assembly GCA_035772895.1). Lineage (NCBI taxonomy): Eukaryota > Metazoa > Chordata > Aves > Galliformes > Phasianidae > Perdix > Perdix hodgsoniae. The sequence continues at coordinate 6,324,223 of JAPSGF010000026.1, forward strand.
GAGAACATGGCCAGAGTTCAAATTCACTTGTAGAAATTCAGACAACAGTTTTGGTGTCCAAAAGACACAAGGAAGCCTATGTTCTGATTTGTATATTACAATGCAAATAGATTGCAAACAAGTTTCTAATCACTTTGTGTTTCAAAAGAAACCTTAGTTAATTAAAGTTGGCAGGATTTCTGAAAGAAATGCAGAGGTTACATTCAACCAGCATTGCTGCAGTCACACATACACAAAGCATGTTTGTTATTCCATAAGTATGCCCATTGAAGCAAATCATGAACATTTTGGCAAGTGACACAAAACAACAGGAGGTTGCTGAGATAGATGCACTGTATGCAAACCCTGTGTTACACAGGGCTAGGATTTGCAGGAGCACAGCTACAGACCCACAGACAGGTTTCAAGAAGGTAAGCATCAAGATTATCATTTTCACATAGCATGATTGCTCTACAGCTCTGAAACTTCAGGTACTGGAAGTCAGTGGATTACTGGAGATAACTTCAAATCCTCTTTTCTCTTACATGGCACCAACAGGATCCCTCCCACTAGGAGCCAAGTGAGCCAACTCTGTCCACATACTTGCATATTAATTATTTACAATGTTCCTTACACACTGCTGTCTTAAATGAACAATTGTTTTTAGAAGCATAGGATTGGCAATGAACCCATATATCTAGTGCTTTCAAAGAGAAAAGAATGAGTATTTTCCCTGTATTCTTGATTTTCATCTCTGGCCAGAGATAGAGCTCGAGTTGGTATATGTACATCTTCTGAATTACAAATGCAGTTAACTACTAACATTCCAATTATTTCTTTTTAAGAGGTACTTTCCATGGCAACTTACACAGTGAAGTTGCTGCATTACAGATCAACTCAAGCACGTTTGGTAACTATCAGCTGCAGCATAATTTCCTGCCCTCTTGTTCCTGCATTAGTTTCTTCAGCTGATTTTAGCCACTTTCACTGCTGTGACATCCACATTTATTTAGCAAATGGAACTAAGGTGCTTTGCTCGCAGCCAACAAAATCCGAGTCTGTCTTTCCTGCATGCATCCTCCCGTGGTGGGACTGAGCAGATCAGCAAGCAGGTCCTACATCCTTCTTATCTAAGCTGTTTATCTTCACACACAATACTGTCAGTCACCTCTTCAGCTACATGTGAGCACCACCATACGATGCTGTAAAAGCTTTCCTTTCTTAAGCAGTTAGATCCAATTAGTTCTTGATAGCCCATTTAATACCAGCCTGTGTGGATATAGTCCATTTACCCTCATCAGTTGGCGCCCTGGCCTGGAATTAGTCCATTTCTTAGCAGCTGATAAAAACAGTCTTTAGAAACAAGAGCATCTCAGTTTCCCTGAAAGAGCACCATTTTAAGCATCCCATTTTGGGCACAAAGGCTGAGAAAGTGACTATGTCCTCATGCTAGACTCTTGTTTTGGGAGGTGGCCTTGTAACTGTTGACAAATGTTTGTTATTTTGCATGTAATTTTACAGAGTTCAGTTAAACCTGTTTCCCAGTTTCCTTATTCAGCTGGGAGATCATTCACAGGAAGTGGCTTCTCTTGGAGTGCTCCTCAACTTCCTGGGCATTTGGTTCTGTAGTTTTCCTGGAGGTTAAATTCCAGAAATGTCTTTGTCCTTTCTCAAAATGCATAAATAAGGTGGAAAAGGAAGAATATCTGATATTTCTGAGAAGGAAAATGCTCCAAGTACGTATTTTACAACCAAACTGATGTAAGACTTCCTTCTATTAATCTAGAGTATAATCAGAAGCTGAGTACAATATGGTACTTCATTGGCATTCTTGACATATGCTTTTTGATAAATGCTATTGAAATAGTTTAATTACTTTTTTGTGTTAACCATTCAGTATTGAAAGGACTAGACACTTGTTTATGTCATCTCAGCGCTCAAATATGAGATGTAATTGACATTTCTGCTGATCAAAAGAATTGAATTGCTTCTGTGTTGTATTCAAAAGAAGTTTTTTTTTTAGTTTTTTTTTTTTTTTTTTGGTAACAGAGCATCTCAAAAGAATGATTACCATAATATAATCAGGTCTTTATAGGAATGGGATCAAATGCACCTTTGCACATTATAGTGTTGGATGTTAATTATCTTGCAGTGGCTACATTGCAGTTTATGAGACTCAGGTTTTAGAAAAAAAATTATTTATATGCCATGATTGTTTGGACAAAGCCATTTGCTCAGTTCTTGAAACAATATTCAAATATTGAAAGCAACTGTTTGTCCTTGGACACATTTAAAGAAATTGGGGCTTTTTGTTCAAACCAAGCGCCTGTTGACTAAACATATCCCTGAGGCTGTCAAGAAGCCTAAATGTTGTGCTGGAAAAAGCAACAGGTACCTGTAATGTTAGCAGAGAAAATAACAGAGGTGGATTCTTTCAGATGGAGAGGCTTTATACTGTGCCTAGAGGGGGCGAGTCACAAAGACTGCAGCACTGGCATCTGAAGAACTTCAGCATTTTGTAGGGCTTAAGTCTTCAGGCTCTGCTTGCAAGTGCTGGGATCATTCTGAAGCAGCAGATATGAAACTGATGGCTTTATAGGAATAAATGGATTATTGAAATAAGAGAGATGAGAAGCTAAAGTAATCCTTAATGGGAATGCATAAAAACCAACAAATTCATAAGGAATAATAGAATCAAGCCAGTGCACAGAAGTACTTCAAGAAAAACAGTGAAAATTAGTGGCAGGAAGATCAACCTGAACCTCACGTAACAAAGACTGACTGAAGACACTGCTCTCCTTGTGCAGCTTTCTGCAGTACAGATAGCACGAGCCTCCCAGCAGGGAGGGTACAGACACTGAGCATCACTAGGCCACAGCTAGCATCTAGTATTGACCAGGACATGGCCCAGGCAGCACTGCCAAAACGCATCCCCAGCACCTTCTAGTGGAGGTTTGCACATCCTTGGAGCATAACAGACTCCTATGGGATTAATTCCTGAACGAACCCCAGTACACAATATCGGGTTTGGAAGGTGGGTGGCTGACTGCTCATCTTGGAGAGCACCAACACAAGCTGAGCAGTCACCTTAATTATTTCACCCTTCTAATTATGCAAGCAAGTTAGGGCAGAACTAGGAAGCACTGACAGCAGAAAGCATCCAGGATACTGTCGAGGGAGAGATGGACATGAGAGCTAGCACTGAAGGTCTGGAACTGCCTCCATAACAAAGCACTGAAGCACTTGGAGCTGACAATGAGAGGGCAATGCGATAAGAGCTGACACCAGACAAAAAACAAAGACAAAGTCATCAGAAATAAAAATAAATAAAGCTTTATCTCAATGCAGTAGGAAGAAAGCGGATCAGTGAAGGGATACAAAATTGATGGGGCTGTCAGTGCCAGAGACAATGGCAACAACCTCAACAGCTTCAAAAAGGACTAGAGGGAAGTCAGAGAGATAAAGGATGAGAGACTGGATGAAGACACAGCATTTAAGATAGCTGATAAGATTTTGACTTTTTTTTTTTTTTAGAAAGATCTCAGAAATATTGCATAAGAGGAATTGATGATCTGAGGACACAATGGCGGAGAACAAAGTCTTCAAGATAACTACAAGAAGATAGGCTTAAAAGGACAGAGTCACTGAACTAGTTACCTGAACTAGTTACTACATAATCAATATTTCCTCTTGATGGTTATGAAACTGCAAAGTCATGGCAAAAAACTGATATTTTCTCTGAAGTTTAAGATGTTCAAAGAGAAAAGTAACTTCCTGAACTCCTTTGAAAATCCAAGACTAACTGATGACATCCATTTGTTCTAGTTAAGGTATGCAAATATATAAATATTCATGACTGAACTTGGAACCTTCCTCAAATTAATCTATTAAAAGGGTTCATATTGCAACTCTGCCTGTCATACACAAAGTAGTACCTCAAGAAGCTACACAAGAAAATGAGTTTTGAAAATGTTGTTCCATAATTTTTGAATAAATTCAGAGATAATGAAATAGCTACCACGCTGTTCCACTTGAAACTTAATTCCAGTATAATTCAGATGCACAGCACTGATTACCCATGCCATTTATGAAAAAAAAAAAAAAAAAAGAGATGCTTTCAACACCAGTATGACCAAAAACAATGTCTATATTCCTACTGAAGACATACAAGGAAATATATCTTAATTAATAAAGACTCTTGGGTTTCCAGACCTTGCAGTCTCATGCATTAATAATAATAATAATAATAATAATAATAATAATAATAATAATAATAATAATAATAAATTATTTGGCTTTAAATGTGCCTGCTCCACATAACAGACACAAAGGCTGGAGGCTCACAACTGTTCAGGCCCACGTGGCTGTCATTCACCGCAGGCAACCAGCGATATGCTGGCAGAATCGTTTTCTGATGATACATCCATAATGTAGCTGAAGTCACTTTGAAATAGGATTCTTGTATCAAACTCCTCAAGCAGAAGCCTAAGGGGATATCTGTTTGTAAAACCGTGCACTGGATTTTAAATTTAAGAAAATATTTTAATGCACAGAAAGCCACCTCCCAACCAACAGGAGATTGTGTTGTACTGCTTTTAACCTGAGGCTCATAAGAACCTTTTTATTGCGAAGAGGAGGAAAGTGAGAGAAAAATCTCCTGTGCTGTACAGCATCCCCATGGGTGACCCCAGAGAGCAAGGAATCGGAATGCAGAAGGGAACCCAAGATCATCTCATCCTAATTTCTGCTGGAAGCACTGCCTTGGATTAGGTATTCAGGAACGTGACCAGCAAAGTCTTAAACATTTCCAGCAAGGGACAGCCTCTACTTCTCTGGACAAAACATTCTAATGTTTAACAGTTCTCATGATTTCCCCTCTCATTTCTTTTCCTTATAATGGCACAGAATCCTCTCTGAAGCAAAGGGTGCCTGTTGGCTCTGATTCTGCTACAGCACATCTTTAAAAGGAGATACAGTACATCTTCTCTACCATTGATTTTAGGCACTGGAAGAATGGATTGCTTGAGACTTTTCTTTGCTGGGCCAATAAAACCCCTTAAACTTCGCTGATGTTTTAAGCAAAACTCCACTCATACGGTAGCCCTCCATAGGCTCTTCTGCTACTTTTCTCCCTTCAATAAAAGGGGACTAAAACTGCATCGCAACACGTGCCAAGTAAGATGATCATCTCTCTCCTCTGGATGTTGCAGCATTCACATTTCCAGAGGCACGGAGGAACTCCAGGATGAGATCATGCTACTGCAGACAGTAACAAAGTGTTTCAGGCTGTTTCACCTCTTTCACTACCTGAGCGATGCTTGTTATTGACTGTTCAGGCAAAACGACTGTTATTCTCAACTGTATATAAAGTCTCTGAAAAGTAAAGTTTTAACAAGCTATTCGAGGATCTTAACTCGGCTCGGGATTTTAAGAGCAGATACTATAAACAGTCACAGTTCAAACACCATCAGTAAATGTTAGGCCTCCCCCTGCTCACAGTAGCTTTGCAAATCTGCCTCAGTTCTGATGTTGAGAGTGGAAAACCAAAAACATCACAGAGAGTAATGCTAAAACTTGAGCAGCAAAAACATGAGTGGCAGCTCATGCTACCGTGATGACATCAAATAGTATTTACCCGGTGAGAGTATTAAAGCAAACAGTCCTAATAGCAATGTTTGATGCATCGCTGTGGACAAGGGAGCTCCCTTCCATCTCCACAAACAATCCCAGTAATTAGATTTCTGCCATTTGCTTGAATTGCTGTGCTGTTGAGTACAACTGCTTTCTGATAGGGACCTATCTGCATTTTGTGCAGCAGCGCAGAAGGATCTCAGCACTGCTGTATAAGCAAATTGACCAGATTTCTGCATTTGTACTAGATTTCATCTTCAGTGATGTTTAATAGTTTATATGTGCTTCGTGATTAATATGCAGAAGGCAGTGAAGTGACTGCCTAAGGACTTCTTAAAAATCCACCTGTCCTTCAGGTCAAGGCTTTTCAAATAGAAAATTAATGTTTATTCAGTAGAATTTGCTTTGCCAGCCTCAGGATAGTACATTGGCTGGCTGTTAATTTGCACCCAATACAATTAGTTTGAAAGCAGTTTATAAAAAATCCAGGGGAAAAAAAAAATATATTAAGTCATCAAATATTAAGAACAGCTATGTTCTCAATGCTGGATCACGAACAGGGAGGAAACAACCTCTTTGCAGTGGAATACGTTGTAACTTATCCACAAACACAACCAAGCACATGGTCTGCTGCAGCTGCACAGCACAACTTTGTCCCACAGTGCCTCTCAGCCCCACTCTGTCTTGACCATCAGGCATGGTCAACCTTTGCCATATTTTGCATCCCCAGTCCTTTTCAGCTGACACAAAATCCCTACCTGACACAGGGGGAATGTGACAAACTTAGAGGTGAGCGACCAGAGAAACTGACAGCAGCTAAAACACTGCAGAGCTGCAGAAAGGGGTTAAGTGAAAGAACAACCTGCGGCTGTGGGTCAGCTAGTAGGCAGGTGGCCTTGTTCATTCGTACCACATCAGGCACGCTCCAGCTGACCAGCCAGGCCACTGTCACCTCTCGAAGTCTATCCATTAAAAAATTAAATACAAAAAAATCCACGCATCAAGAACTGTGCTTTAACAATGCACAAGGAAAAAAATAATAATCAGGGATGACATGTGCCAAAGTGGAACTTTGCCATGTGCCAAAATGGAAAAGTACTCCTACAGCTAATGCAAACATTTCCCCTTACCAGCCCTAAATTGCTGAGGCTGTTTAGAGTGCAGATCAGATTGTATCTTTAAGAAGTTCAAAAACTCTGAGATGGAAAACAGTGTCCAACTGACATCATTATTTCTCTTTTAAATGCTGTGATCCCATACAGTTCTCCCACTCCATCTGGAAGTGGCTGCGCTCTGACAGGTGCACTCTGACTGACACCTGTGCACACGCCATGGTCAACAGCACCAACATGTTTTTATCTGACACGGTCCCATAAACAGCAAGAGATTGTACTGTTACTGTCTAAGGCTTGTATTGTGTTGTTTAAGGCTTTATTTTGATAAATAAATAGGTATCATCTTAGCTTTGCAACAGATGTCAAGAGTCCCTAAACCTATCACAAGCAAAAGGAATTGACTGCTATAGCAGCAGGAGACAACCAATCTCCCCTACATAGACCTTCCCACTCTTCCTTCATCAGATTAATGATGGGAGAGTTACAGCATTGAATGCACAGTAGGACTAGTACAAGAATTACTTATTTAGGTCAACTGCATAGCCTGCACGGAACTAACACTGATGTTAAAGCAAGCACTTACAAATGACAAGAATTCAAGGATCCATAGCTCAGTGTTGGTGTCAAGGGGATGTGAGCTTTAAGTGGGCTAGTTCTACATCTGCAGCACTATGCACCAGAACAGAAGCAACTCTCAGCAGATGGAAGAAAATGATGAATAAATACAAAAAGATCTGGAGTATAACCCACAACAGTGCATCACACAGTGAATTACTGTGAAGGTATAAAGGAAAGTGAACAGAATTAGGACCTTGCTAAGGAGCTGCAGGCTTCAAAGAATCCATACCTCCTGCACATACACACACATACTTTTTATATACATATATATGGGAGTTCCAGGAGGTTCAGATGCTAAGAGGCAGTGTCAATCATGTAAAGCAACAAGAAGGAGACAACTTGGATACTAAAGCCAACAGAGATGCCACCACCATGGTAAAGACCAAATCCCCCTTCACTCTAGGGCTAATCAACCAAAACCAAATTTTACACTAATACCACAGTACTCTCACCCAAACCTGCCTGGATTGTTGAAACTACTCACAGCACAGAATTGAGATGCGTTTCAATATTTGATTCTACGTCATGCCTAGATCTTAATGGAATCATTTTTATAGCTGATCAAATAACATCCTTTGTGTAAGATTCTCAAAACACCAAGATTTAAAGCTAATTTCAGAGCTCCAGACAACGTTTACATACACTATTAACAGCTACCAGCAAATCCAACACCCTCAGCAAGGGCAGGCCTGCAGGCACAGAGATCAGGAGGCGCTGCCCCACCACATAAGGAGGTGACATAAACAGTGGAAGTTGAAGAAGCCCTGACATTTATCAGTTTACATCACATCATCAACAGAAGAATTGAGACTGTACTTATTCACAGGCTTCCCTTAGCAGTGTCTAAAAGGATACAAATGAAAACAATATATATATTTATATAAACAACAAAAAAAGCATTCAGGTTTTCTGCACAAACAGAGAAGCTACATAACTTTTGCTAATCATTATTAGTTATTTTGCATTTGGATTTACAGGCCAAGCAAGGGAAATGTAGGGAAATAGCTGTAGGCAGAATTATTTAAGACAGGTGGGGAACTGCGGCTGTGCAGCAGCTGTGATGCATGGGAGTTCACTGCACCCTCACATCTGCAGCATCACTCAGAGCCCCTGGGGTGAAAGGGGAAAACGGGGCCCTACACTGACAACCCTGAACCAAACACATGCAGAACAACCACCCTCCCACAATACAGAGTATCCATTCCAATTAATTAAGACTCAATCAGGGAACAAAAGGGGTAGTGAGGTGGGTGAAACTAAGAAATGTGAGCCTCATTATGACAGTGAATTCACAGCAGTCAGATAAAGTTCAGCTGGTTTCTATACCAGACAAGTCAACAGAGATAGTTCAAACCCATACAGTGGGACAACCGTGTGCTGGAAGAAGGCTATGCGTGCTAGTGTGACAAATAAACTCATTAAAGAAACAAATTACACACTGCCAGCAGAATACCATCCACCTTACAAGTCTTCAGTGCTGCGGGTTTTTAGATCAACCCACTTCATATGTTGTGAGCATTTGAGCTTGAGTAATTGGCCCCAAAATAATCCTTTTGTTCCTAGATTGATATAATCACTTGTACCTCATCCAAGGAGTGCCAGAAGATTAAGTTGGTAATGAGATTGTACCTTTCCCCACTCTCATTATTTTGTCAAGACAAATAATTGATGTGCCATTTTCTGTTCTTGCCATGAGGATGGATTAGCATTGTGGTATTTTCACTTCTGAAGAAGCTGAGCGGTTTCTGCACGTGTGTTTTTCAGTGGCTTTTGTTGTTGGGTTTGGGTGGGTTTTTTTTTGGTTGGTGGGTTTTTTGTTTTGTTTTGGAGATGATTAAAAAACAATAAAAAAAGCCTACCAGAAATGCACAGAGGATCTGCAGGCCACAACACATTGCTATTCTGTCTAAATTTGCACATTCTTCCTTTTTACATTATTCCAAAGTCCTTTCCCACCAAAGAATACGTAGAATTCCTATTACACGTTTCAGGATCCACAACTCTTGCTCTGCAGATGTATCCCAGAATATTCCCTTACAAACACTTACATTTATACAAAGACATATCCTCCTCAAACCACACAGAGATCCACATGTGCATGGCTTCACATCCCAAGGGCACCACACATTATTAACACCCCAAACCTCCCAGCTATTTCAGTCAGGAATTCATTCTGATACACGTCTGTCTCTTTCACCCCTCAAAACACAAGGTTTGGTACACCAGGCTCTTGCACCACGACATGAAGGACAAGCATCTTATAACATACACGGTGTACTGCCACAGGGAGATGCAGTTTCTTACCACTGCTTTATGTTTTTTTTCCACGCCACACTAACAAGACACAGTGCCATCAGTCTGCAGCTGAGTTAATGACACGGGCAGTCTAGCTTAAAGGTAGAAAAACTGTTCTGATAAAATGCAAGATTCCACATCCTCCTTTGAAATAGTTCATAGAATATGAATGAATTATGAATAAGTAACTGTTCATAGCCAGCATGCCACCAGAGAATAAAAGAGTTTTTGTAACAGAGGCATTCCTGTGTGCCATTTACAGTTTCATAGTCCTCAAGCACACACAGCCATCCTAAATTCATGCTTTATTGGCATATCAGATCATAGTCATCAGGTATAGCAATACTTCTATGAATGTACAGACGCCTGTACAAAACACAACTGCACGAAAAGTTACATATGTTTAATCTTGTCAGCCCTCACATCATCTATACCATAACACTCTGTGACATAGTTGTACAGTAACTTGACTGTAAGATAATTTCAGTCTGAGAATACATAACTGAATTCAAGTTGAAGATTCTTTGCAGACCCTTCTTTTCCCCTCTGGACGTATATTCTACTGAAACATTATGTGACAGGTTGTTTTTCTGTAACTGATACTAAATAAGGGCCCCTTATCTCAATCTAATACTTTCTATGCTTATTCCTTTGCTAATTATATTTTCACAGTATTCTTGTCCTTCATGTAGTTCCTTAATTTTTTCAATCAGGCTATAGAAACCACCACTCTGATTCAGCATTTGTGTGGCTTGAATGTCTGGAAGTTACTACTCACATTCCAAGATGAGGAAATTGGCCTAAAATAAACCATCAACAATAACACTGCGTAATAGAAAGAAAATCATAATAGGACTGAATAAAAAGTTGCCAGGTTTCTTTATTCTCTGAGACTTACATTTTACTTTTATCTGAAGAGTTACAGCTGAATTTTATCTGCATAAATGCTTACAGAAGAGATATTTCCATTTGTTTTCTCCACTGGAAAGTCCTTCCTGCCTCCACCTCTCTCCAGACTGCTCTGTTGCTTGAATTCATACATCTATCCTGCATTTTCTTAGAGAAAGTAATAAGTAGACCCAACGGTAAGTATCTGCACTGTGTTTTTCCATTCCAGCTGAGAGCTGGCTGAAGGTCAAAGCATAAATTACATTTACTACAATACATTTTGATGGGCTGAATCAATACCCATGATCAAGTACATCGTGCAGGCTCCCAGCAAGGACAGATCTCCACTCCTGTCATGAATTCTTTCCACCTTTAAATCATAGCTATCTCCATTTTTCCACTGTCAGAATAACCCTGTTTTCTGACAATATGGCAAAACACATTCTGCAAGAAATGACATTGCTCTCCTCACTCAGTTTAATAAATTCCTTCAGGATTTTTCCACAAAGGTAACAGAAAAAAAAAAGTAGAAATCTATAGAAAAGGTATGAAATTCAAATATCAACAGTGTCTAATTCTCTAGCAGAGCTATGAAGACACCCAGGTTGTTTCTTGGTTAAAATGTGCTACTAATTGCACAGAAGTGACCTCTGGGGATGGAATCTCAACACCATATATACTGCTCTGGGTACATGTGGGCCTACAACAACACTCAGCAATGACAAAACTTCTTATACTTAAACAATGTGTAGTTAAAAAAATCAGAAAGAAATGCATTTTTTTTTCCTTCACTTATAGCATTTAGACCTAATCCCACTTAATTTTCCAACACAACACACAGAAAAGAATTTTAAGTTCCAGCAGTTATAGGATACACACTCCAACCTTTCCTCCATTCATTTAGGGTAGGATTTTAGTTGTTTGTTTTTCAGGACATCCTGGTAGTAAACACTCAGTATCAAAAGTTTTTTAAACCACATCTGCAGACTGCAGTTTCCATTTAGAATTGGCTGCTGGGGGGATGCTCCAGGGATTGGTAGTAAACTATTTAAAATGACTCAAAAATCAGTTCATTCCAAATAGAACACCACCTACTCACACAAAAATAACAACAACACCACCACCACAGAAAAACCATCACACACACATAAGTAATATAATATTTCAGTCAAACTATTCAGTTCAAATTTTCAGTCAAAAGGGATCTACAGAGTTCAAGTCCAACTGCTGACTATTTCAAAGCCAGCTGTGTGTCATTTCCAGGGACAGAGCCCAGCACCTCCCTCTGGTTCCCCTCCTCACCGAGATGCAAAGAGGAATGAGATCACACCTCAGCCTCCTTTCCTCCAGTCTGGCTGCCCAAGCATCCTCAGACTCTCCTCATAGCACATCTCTGCATGACCAACTGGTGACTGCTTAATAGCCAGATGTAATCCCATTGTAGTCCCTCTGAGTTCTACCATTGAGCCAGTTCACCACCCAGCACTGCATGTGCCTGTTAACCTCACAATTTGTCCAGAAGGATATTGTGAGAGATATTCTCAAAAGCCATATTAATTCCAGGAAGATTACATCACTTTTCCTTCAACCACTGAGTGGATGACCTTACTGTAGAAGGAAATGTAATTACAAATACAAAACTTTCCTTTCGTGAATGTGTGCTCATTATGCCTGATAATAGCTTTGTTCGTTAGATGCCTTTCACCAGCACCCAGAATCACTTTCTCTATAACTTTTCAGTCTAATCTCAGAACCTGGAAAAGTCTGTAATTTCTTGGGTATCAAACCCACAAATTCCAGCAGAGACAGTCTTGGATCCAGGCGCTGGTAGCCTGGGCTCACCTGTCTCTTTGCATATCTCTGCCAAATAGTGGGAGCACTGAAGAAAACACCATGTACCTGTGCTCAGGAATCCTTGAGCCATCTTCCCAGGGCTCTGTTCTTGCTACAGAGGTTTGACTGATCTCACCATGGTGAGAGAACTTGCTCAGATTCCTCTTCTTCCATCTTTCTACATCCCTCATCGACCAAACCCAGAGCGTCACATCTATTCTGTCATCTGCAGATCATCAGTAGTTGCCATGCTAAGGTGGCATGTTTTAGACAGGGCAGAGCACAGCTCCATGGGCCTATCACCTCTTTGGACTCACAGATGGTTTCAGTCTCCCCACATCCTCTTGAGTTAGACAGACTCCACGTATACAGAATATTTTTGAAGAAGCAGCACATAAGATATTTAAGCACATATATATAGCCCACTTTTAAGTGTTTTCCTGACATGTGTATCATTTCAAGACTGCTTGCAGCATTTAAGCATAATTTAACCAAAGTCAGACATGTGATTAAAGATTATGATTAAAGGTCTGATACTTCATTTATCAACAGTGACTGACTCCATAACTGCCTGCATAGACATGCTGTTCTCCAAAGTTTCTCTTGTGATCCTAGCCAGCCCAGCAGCACAAGCATAAAGAGTATACATACTGCTATATAACTTACAGAAACAGTCTTTCCTGGCAAGGTACTGTCATAAGCTCAACACACTGAATATGCTGGGAAGCAAGAGGATGAAGGTGGGAAGGACGGACATTTCATACCATACTTCAGATACTGACCAGGGATATGAAGAAGCCATAGGTATCACTTCAATTCAGGCCAAGTACATTTTTTTGCCCAGGTGAATAAAGCCCTTTAGATCCCTCCCTAAGAGTCACCCTTGAGTAAGAATCATGTATACCATCCAACACTGGGATGTACAGAGGCCATGAGGAACTTGATTGAATGTTTCAGGATAGAAGAAAAAATTAGTCATGTACAGTGCTTCCCTACACATTAATATTTCAGTTCTATTACAGATGCAGTGAAAGTCAGAAAATGAACACTGAGCAATTGGAAACTAAAGAGTTCAGAGGAGTTTCATTTGTGACTGTGTTCCAGTCTCAAAAAAGCCATTTTCAGCTAATGAAATCCAGGCATCTCCAAAGACGTAAAATGTTGCTCTTTCAAGGACTGTACAATCATATTGACTGGAGCTGAGATTGACTCTGGATTCTTCTTCTTGCTCAGACTGGAAATGACTGTATTGATGATCATGACAGTACATTCCTCTTACACAGCCTTCTACCTGCACTGAACACGAGGACATGGCAAGGCAGAACAGCACAAGATTAAAGAGAATAAAGGAAATTAAAAGAAAAAAGAAATACTTAACCCTTTACTCTTTGCTTAAAAATAACAATAAGAAAGAAGAAGCTCAGCAGAATTAAGTTGGCAGATGAACTGCATGAGATAAAATCTGTGGTTACCATGAAAAGGTATGTGTGATTTTATCTAATCACTTATTTATTTACAATAATATGAGATCAGGAAGAGCTTTCGGAACAAAGAACCAGACTGACCTGGCAATGCTTCCTTCTAACAGGGAAGCTTAGAGAGCACTCTCAAAGATGAGCATTTTTCCACCCTGCATAACCAAAATTCACTGCCAAGGTAGAAGAGCGTTCAAAAACAGACTGAATAAATTTAAATTCCTTTGGAGAATTTAAAGTCATGAGAAAAAAAAAACCATAGTGTGGAAGTTGGCTTTATTTGTTTTTCAAAAGTATAGTAACAAAATGGCCTGCTCCATGGGACAGCCTTTCTGTGCTGTGTAATGAAGGTAAAGGAGAACAAGAAACCTCAGCAGTCTCCTTTGGCACTGAATTTGTCCAGATTTGTTAGCAAAGCAGAGATGCTCAGTTTCCAAGGTCTGCCCTAAAGTTGCATTGCATAGCTATACTTTGTCCTAGAGAAATATCCTAATCTCCTACAGTATGACAAGAAGCACTAATATAGTTCGTATTTTTAGGATGTTTAGTATTTTTCAGTAGATCAAGCTGAGGATCAATCAGCTGGCATTAGTAAAACAAGTAAAACGGAACCTGGTTTTTTTTTGTTTTTTTTTTAAATCAATAATACATAAATAATGAAAAATGCAATATTGATTTGCAATTGTCATTACATTAGTTCCATAGAGAAAAGACAGCTAGATAAGAAAGCTGAGCAGTGCAGCCCTGATAGATCCTACCAAATGCCAGTGCAACTCGCCCTGCACTTCTGGAGTCCCTGTAGTGCAAATTAGCAGAGGGGACAATTCTCACCACCTGAACGTGTTCTCCCAATCTCCTTTCAGCTAAAAGCAAAGTTCTTCATCTTATGAAAACAACGCATCGAGCTCCTTAGTGATGTATTAGTTTTGAGACATTAAATCATGAAGTTCCCTGTATCTCAGATCTCAGTAAGTCACCCACTGATAAGTAAAGTGCAGTGCTCTGTTTTGCTGCAGCTTTTTGTTTTAAAAAAGAAAAACAATGTCAAACTTGTGTAGCTCGTGGAGCCTACATTACTGTCGCCCTAGGGCTGCAGTAACCTTGTACATTTTTCTCACTGAACACATTTCAAAGGTGAGGGGTTTTTCTACTGTAAGAAATAATCCATATTTTATACCCCACAGTGAGGAAAGCCCCGAGGCTCACCTCTCAGGTGTTTAACCATATCAAAGAAAGGTCCACCGGCACACAAAGGCCAAAGGACTCAATAATTCACAACTTGCATTGTGAAACAAAAGCAGTTCCTCAAAATTCTCCCCAGGTAACACACCTGCACCTTAGAGGAGTGAAAGGAACAGCTTTGAAAATAAAGAATCAGCTATGAGATGGTGCAATTGACCCAAAGAGGAGTGTGACATTAGAAGAGCTCAACGCTGTGATTTGGGTCAATATGATTTAGTTCTAGAGGTCTGGTTGCTTTGCAGATGGGCAAATGTACTGCGGGAGGACTCAGGTTGGTGTGGAGAAAAAATAAATTAAGGAGAATTTCAACTCAGGAACTGCAACTGTGCAAGACAAGTCTTCTCCAAGCCCATCTAACTAGAATCTGTTTGCTTTCACTTTCCTGGAGATTTATGTGCATCCTTCAAAGATTAATTGGAGTTCAATATTTAAATTCTCTAAGGAGATCAAGTATGCCAAGAAACGTGGGTAGTCAAGCTATCCTGTAATAACACACTGTCCATAGTCTCACTTGAATTGCAATAGCTCAGTAGACTTGAGTTACTCTGTGCAATGTCTCTTCATGGTTTGCCACTCCTTTCAGTGATGATACACAAACAACTTCTCAGAGATTGCTGTGGCAGTTAAAAAATGAAAATTTCTTGGGCTGAGGCAGATGTTTTCCACCTGTTGCACAGCGAAGGCACACACTGGCCCCATTGTATAAATATCCCAGGTATTCTCAAACCAAGTGACTGTGCTAGACCACAACAGTCATGGATGATCTTCCAGCCATATACCGGACACGGATCACTCTGTAGCTAGGACAGTTGTCTCTCCAACATGACAGCACCTAGCTTTATGTCTTGCCCAACACAGCAACACACCTGTTGGATGTGTGCTTGCTAGGTGTTATTCTGAGCCATTCACAGGGCCATATTTTGCTGAAGAAACAGAACCTTCAGCATTCCTGCTGCTAGGTAGTGAGGGCTAGGGTGGCTTAAATGCCACACAGCACTATGGGCATTTGTCAGTTTGTCAGCTCTGGGAAAACGATAAGTACTGCATTCAATGATATCCCATCAAGCAGTAAATTCTTGAAGTTAAAAATGAAAAGATTTATTTGGACATGCTGAGGGCGTAAATCTACCAAAACTGTCCCAAGCCTCCAATGAGTGTGCTCTGCACAGCTCCTATTTGTGTTTCTGCAGCTCTGCCCAACAGGAGAAGGATCAGGAACCCACAGGATGCCCCAGGGCAGTGGTGGAGCAGGAACCAGAAATGCTGAGCTGCCCTTCCCCAGCTGCCAGCCAGCCCTTCACCCTGCAGGCGCAGCAAGTGGGCAAAGGCACCCAGGCAAGCGAGCAGCATCCATCACCACGCTTCTACTTGAGAAACAGTTTGTCCAGGATGAATTAAATTATTAGTTACAAGACAGAGCAGCCTATCGTAATTACATACCATCAGGGAACTGTGAAATTCAAACCTACAGCAAAAAACACACAGGGCTCGGGTGTCTGACACTTGCTGTCACCTTTCTTCACATTTCCCAAACGTTAGTCATCTCATCTATAAAGCAGGGGTTAAAAATCAGTGCCTTGAGGACCCTACATACGAACTGCTGCATCAGAGCTAGGTATTACAGGGGGAGTTATCAAATAAAATGTAACAGGGTCTGCCCCATTTCTTAAGGAAGATTTCAGCTCACCTGGGAATTTAAAAGTAATTCCAGATAAATATCCAATTTTCTATTTCTGTAACATGTTTTTCATCCTGTGTTTCCTCTGTGAAAGCAGCAAGTGAATTCCCTCCTCCCCTTCTTTTTCCTGAACTATAAAGTCAGATGTCTTTCGGCATGCAGAAGTCACTCTGATCCCCTGGGTTTTTGCACCAGAATTTGGAGTGACGAATGCTTCTGCCTCACCCCCAGCCATCTCAGCTGTTTGTCTTAGGGGTTTGCAAGAATGAGCAAATGAAAGAAACAATACAAAGCTGGGGAAAAAAACGTATGCTTGTATAAAATAAAAATCTAATATAAAAGCAGCATTGATAGCAGCAATCCTGCTCAATAGGAGAACTGCTGATAGGAGTTATGTACTAGATGATACAGCTTCAAACAAGGACATAAATTATGTGACATTACTTCACTTGATTCTTTGGGAAACAATTAATTTTAGAGTAAAAAACAGTACAGGATGTTGCTGTTGAGAAATAATATCATTAATTGCAATCTGCAGCACATTCACTCAACCCAACTTCACTGCAAACTACCTTATACATCACACTACAGATCCCACACATCCAGTACAGGGTTACTAGAAGAGTTTGCTTTGCTGTTAGAAAGGCAGTGAAGAAACAAATGCTAGGATAAGTTTGGGATGATATACACACAGCTGGTCTTAGTAAGATTACAGGCACTTTCCCTTTCATCAGTGCTTTTTTAGCCTCATTCTACCACTATGTGCCTTTCATGTTAGTTGACTTAAGCAGATGGAGATTCAAACAAGGTAAAATACTTTTGAGCAAGATTTCACCTGTTTTTGCAGCACTAAAGCTGGCTGCCTGATCATTCAAATACAGTTTATCTCACTTCTTCCCCTACCAGCTCCCATCCCATGCTGTTTACTTCAACAACCACTGTATGCACATTTGTTCTTAAGATGGAAATTGAGAAGTGATGCAGTTTTAACACTTGTTTCTCATAGAGACAAAAGGACTGCAAGCATCAATGCCATCACCATCTATCCAGTTTAGCTTCATATTTCAAACACGCCGGACAGTCTGACTGACCATTAATCTCCATGTCTCACACACAAGTTTGATTTTTACTGGCCTTTTTACCATCACATTAGTCTAAGTTAGAACAACCAATTCTTTCCCCTTTTATTCCTCTTTTTAAAAAAATATGCATCACATTCATGAAAACCGATCCTGTCTATATTGTAGACTTTAAGGAAAGTGCCCTGACAGGTCTACCATCTAACATCCCATTTAGACTTATTTATTTGTGCTAAAAATGTGGTCTATTGAAATATTTCATTTGCAGAAATCCCTCTTTACCGGCTGTTAAGGCTTTAAGAATGAGCTATGACAACCACTTAAAAGATGAGCCTCATGACCTCCTAACGTGCATCCTTCTGAAAGAGTTTAGCACCTGAAAATGAATATCTCCTGGAATTTTATTGCCACTTATGCTCTGTACAAGATCTACTACCACTGAAGCCGCATGATGGCTATGTAGTTATGCAGATGTGTACTGCAGTGAATATTAGTTATACTCTCATAATCAGAATAAAGCATCCCAGTGTTTGCTGAAAGCAGTAATCATCCCAAGTTCCACTGAAGGATGGAAGAGAGGTATGGAAGAAACAATCCTTATTTTTCATCCACTTTTCTCATAGAAAGCAAAGCTGTGAACTATGTATCGTGATGGATGCACACGGAGCCTCCTTTCCTGTTGGAATGCATATCCTATGGAGAAAGGCATAGGATAGGAAAGTCATTTAATTAAACTGTCTTTATTCAAGATTTTGTTTGTAATGACTAACTAATAACAGCATGCATCACTGCTCCAGCCATATTTAGAGACATGCACTGTTTCTGCTGAATGTACTGAGAGTGAAAGTTTCTGCATTTCCCAAAGCTCTGCTGAACAAATTAAATTTTTAATTAATATTCTTTTTCATTATTTCTTTCCTTTCTTCCTTTCCCCCTGCCAAAGATTATGGGACTGAAAGTAAAACGACAGCACCAATTTTATTGTGAGCTATGAGCTGATTGCCAAACAAAAGTAACTGGCGAGCCCAGCAGCCAGTCTCAGTGCTGCCACATCAGTGGCTGGATATAAAAATGGTGCTTAAACCAACGTGCTGACCTCGCTCAAGGGGCTTTATTCCATATGAAGCAATAGCTTGATGACAGCGTTAGATGTTAACATTTAAAAACCAACTACATAAGAATAATAAAATGATTAATTGCAGCTGAGCATTCCCAGTACCCCCAGTTGAGCAAGCCTTTTAAGTTATCAGGAATATGATGAAATCTCCCCTTTCATTAAAAGAATGTTCTTGCTGATCAGGTGTCACAGGTCTGCAACCAGGGCATGGGAGCAGCAGGAAGGGGGGTGAGGAGTTGTGCCAACACACGTGTAGACAAAAGTAGAGTTGGATCCTTGCCTAAAATTAAGCATTTAATTAAAAATGCCTACAGATATTTCAGCTTGTGTACAAAACTAGGTGAAGGGATCACTCCCAGAATCACTTTTTCAAAGTGTTAACAGTGCATGAGCATGTAGACGTTTAACAACAGATATCAACAGAACAATCAAGATGAAAGAAAATTCCAATCTCTATTTTGACATTTCTGCTTGTATTTTGTTTTTTTCTGTTCACCATGATAACTAATAGCTCCTTAATACAGTCAAAGCAAGGTAAAATTAGAGGTGAAACAGAATAAATAGAGCTCAGCTGGACAGTCCACTTGTATAAAATTAAGAGCCTGGCATTTTGTCCGATGGTGTCATGCTATTAAGAACCCAAGTCATAAATTCACAGTGAATGTCTGAACGCACGCGGGATCCATCTTAATAACTTTAAAAACTCCCCCTATTACCTATAACATTCATAGGAAGCTGACTGCTGGAGCAGAAAGAAAAGTCTCAAATTCTTCCTGCAGGAACTGTTTGTTCCTCTGCAAGCGCATTGTAATTTGAAGCTATTTATTCAGGATTCTTTTAATGGCTTGCTTGTGTTTTCTTGTCGCTTTGCACTTCCATGAAAGATACATTTCCCTATTTTCTAGGGAATTTTGATTAACTAGCTATCTTAAAAGAAGTCATGCTTCAGAGAAGCATCATGTTTATACAAATAGGTTTGATTTTAGTTCTTTATATTGTAAACTGGATTTTGTTGCATTTCAGTTAATCTGGGGCTTTGTTTGCTTCCTTATTAAACAATGCTAGGCTTTTCTTCAAAAGGTGATAAAACTACCCAAGCCTGTTACAAGTCCCACTGATACTGCAGCAATACATTTCAAAGATTTTGTTGATACAGCTGCCTACAATGGAGGCAATATGTAGTATCTTTTCAGAGCTCTTAGTAGCATCTGAAATTGAGTATGTCATGCTGTTTGCATGGAGCGAATGCACAGTAACAGTCAAAATCCAGAAGTCTTCTGTTGTCAGTTGCTTTTCCCATGACATTTACGCTCAAGATTGTCTTAAGTTGCCAAAAAATCTATCCCGTGGAGTAAAGATAATAAAATATCCATGAAGTTAGGCCTGAATCAAAGACTTATGTTTGCTTTTGAATCACAGTAGAGGAGTGGCAGGCATTTGATGAAATTGGGATTTGCCATGTTCCTTGCAATAACACACCAACTCCTTTATCGTCTTTAAACTGAAGAAACTCGAATATCATCAATCAATCTCCTTAACTCAAAGGAGCAATGTTCACTGGTACACAGATCAATACTCCTTTCATTACCCTACCTGCTACTCTCGAAGGCGATTAGCCAAGAACTCCACATCTGTCCCATCACAGCATCCCAATTAGGAGACACCAAGAGCTGTTGTCTGAAAAATTGCTCATTCCTTGCTCTTGGAAGGGGTTTGAATTCAAAAGTTAAGGAGCAATATCAATGAGTGCATGCTGTTTCATGAAATACAAGTGGAAGACTATCATGGAGAACATTAAACCAATTAGAGATCGTTCTTTGATAGCCTTCATAGACCGGAGTTAAAGGACAAGGCCCCAGCTTGCTGAAGTTGCCATTACTCTCACTGCATCAGAGCTATACCCCAGGCTCCTGCATATGACCTCATTGTAATTACTTCATATGTAGCAGGAAGAAGATTAAACAAGACACGGCATTCCCTGCAGACCTGCTTTTTTTTTTTTCCTTTTTATTCCCCATTCTTTCTTCGCAAAGCTGCCATTTGATGCTGAAGTAATATGGACAAGTTAACACTGCAAGACCACCCCATGGGAGGCCACAGCCAGAGCCACTCCCACGTGCAGCAGCAAACCCAGGTTCACAAAGGGAAGAAGGTTCAGTTAGCAGCACTCCCTGAAGAGATGCCAAGAGCATCTGCTTCAGTTTAAAGGCATAGATCAGTGGTATATCTTTTCCCCCTCCAAATAAAATCAAACCAGCAGAACTCCCCCTTAGCAATAAGGCAGATGATAGCTGTATTTGCCACTGAGGACTGAGAGGGAGCTTGGCTGCTGTCAGTGGAAACCTTCCAAGCACTGGTTTTGTTTTTGCTCATACATTTAATTATAAGTATGTACATGAGCTGCCACTGCTGCCTCTTTGCTACAGTTAGGAAGATCAATTTGGTAACAACCATGTGGAATACGGAACCAAAACTGAAAGCTGCAGTTGCTCGACAATTATTGCATACTTTTGCCATCTACACTAAGAAAAAAAAAAAAAAAAAAAAAAAACATAGAAGAGAATGCTGTGATTTGTTTGTATTATGTTTGGAGCAAGCATTTGCTGGTGTCTTTCCTTGCACACCCAGCCAAAAGCTTCCGGCTTGACACCCACATCATCTGCGCCCTCTCCCTGCCCAGCCAGTGAAAGCCACGGGCAGCTCCTCGGAGCTCATTGTCTGTTCAGCTCCCGTCCCTTTCACCCAGGTTTTCCCGCAGCGAACTGCCTGTCACTGCTCGGTTACTTCTCCGTCTCTGCAAATTAACTTCGCTTTTGGCACCTCTCGGCGTCTACGAGCGGGTGCTCCGAACCTGCTTTTATATAGTGCATCCCTACACTCTGCCTGCCACCTAGTGCTGAGAAAGGCGAGAGCATGCCTCCCGTCTGACACGCTTCCAGCTCTGTTTCAGCCTTCCTCTTCACCAAGTTTCCAAAGGAAACGTTCTGGAGTCCAAGAAAACATTTTGCTTTTGGCTCATATATTGAACCCGTAAAGAAAAGAAACAAACCAAGGACAGGAGGCATTGCCTTCAGGCATCGAAGTTCCATCATTCATTGGGAAGGAATGGATGCCCAGGATTTAAAGGGAAGGAAAGGGGGGAAAAAAAATAAGAAATCACAACAATTATTTTCCCGTCTATCTGATGAACATTAAAGAAAAAATAGAATGAAACACTGGAGGCCACCCTCAGGTCTCACACTCTACACTCATTACAACACAACAGCAGTAGTGATGATGCCTTTGGATAGCACTGAAAGGTGAAATAAGGCTCCTAGAGGCCATTAAAATGATGTAGAAATATACACACAAGTATTTTCATGTAGCTGATAATTCCTTAAACCATATATAATATAATGCATTGGATTTTTTTTCAGGAGGGGTTGGCAGAAAATTGCAGTTCTCTCAAAGGAAAACATAGGCACCCTGCATTTAACACGACTGCAGCCAATTCTGACAAACCCCACCAGCAGTTTAAGGACTCCATGTTATTCTCCAGCAGAAGCTGAACTACTCTCTGTTTTCCTGTGTACCAACAAGGATGAGCTTGTTCACGTGGTGGGAATCAAGTCATGGATGAGAGTCCAAGGGCTGGCCATAAACTGAGCTGACAGCTTCTATACATGAGCAACCTGTTTCTTAAACTGTACAGATTTCAGCCTCTAGCAGCAAGATAAACATCTCCATGCAGCTCAAAGAAACCAAACATAACCACCACATGTACTGTTCTCAATTTTTTTCTTTCTTTGACCAACCTTCACAGATGAGAAATTCTATATATTTATCACAGACATGGATCGTTATCAGTAGTGTCACTGTAAATACAAACCTCTGCTCATTCCTGCTAGCTTTTCACCAAAAGGACCTACCCTGCAAAGCATCTGACTTTCAGGATACTTGAGACTTTAGAGTGAAAAGAACTTCTCACTTCCATAGAAAAAACCTGATTACTAAAGACAGGGAAGTGAAAGCATGAGATGGAAATCCCTGACACCAACACCCAGGAACTGATGTTTGCTATTTTTCACAGTTGTCTAAATTTCCACCTCCTCTTTTGCATTTTAGCCAAGCTTTCAACATTACCATTTATTTTTTTCTTCTTTTGTTATGCAATAATGAATAGAATCTGAAAAATTAATTGTCAAAGAGCACTTCATTAATCAGAGTACCTAGCACACAGCTCTTCAATGTCTGAAAACACTTGTGCCAGAATGATGTTGAAAGCACAAATTCCGCTTATTTTTAACACCTTAAAGAACATCTCATACATTACTAAAGCAGAAGCTTGTTTCTTAAGGATCTCAGTAACAAGAAAAGAAGAAAACACCAGAAAAGGCATTACTTTATTCAGCAGAGTTTTCAGGCGGATCTTTTACGCTTCTAACATTATGGTAGCTGCAATGAAGGGTATCCCCATGCACATTTTTCTACTAAACTTGGCATGAAGCAGCTCTTGTCAGAACTTTCAAAGCCAAGGTGTGTTGGCCAAGGTCAACTCATAAGCCCAACTCATGACATAGGGTTAATCTTACTTGAAATAGCATAATTTTTTCCTGTACAAGATGGTATTGCACAAAACATCCTCCCAGTGGTAAACTGGTTGGAATCTTGCAGTCTTTGAGATTAACATGACTTCACATTCCTAGATCCTAAAATTTCACAAAGCCAAAAGCAGAGTTTTGATCACAGCTCATTTACCTTTTCCAGATAATGTTGTGTGATGACATTTATGATTACACCAAGGTTGTTCCTATGAATGACCTGCAGTTGTTCCAGTTTCCAGGTGGCATCTGTTCAGCAGTTCTGACTGGGAGACCAGATAACAAAAATCCCAGCAGAAGTGAAAGCAGTCCTTCACCATTCCTCTAATATACTGCCAGGTAAATTTCTGAATCAAACAAGCAGCATGATACCTACATTTTATTTTTTTATATACTGTTCATGGCAACTCCAAGACATTTTATCAGGTATGTACCATGAACTGGCCAAGAGCAGCAGCTCTGCCCAGCACTACCAAGCAGAGTCTACTAAAAGCTTTTAAAACGAAACCTTCAGCCCAGCTACGGACATCATGAGCCTCCATGGGGTTAACCTGCACTCAGCAGGTTGAAAATCTCATAAAGGCTCTGAGTATTTTCAGCATAATGTGAAGCTATAAGACAAGAGCAAGATGTAATGCTTTCAAATTTTTAATTATAATCATCTGAAAGCTTTGTTTCGAATTGTATAGATGCAGAAATAACCAGAAATTTGTTGTACTACCTACAGATTCACAGATCAATTTGCCAGTTCCCAGTGTACCAAACTGTTAGTATTCTCTAAAAGATGTGGAATTTTATGTGTGTTTGCATATTAACCAGTGTTTTTCACCCCCTAGAGAGCAATTATTTTGTTGTTTGCTGACAGTAAAGCTTTTCTTTAAACACGAACCCTCCTGGATTTATAAGATTGGGCTGGGGCTATCCTAGACTATGTCATATGATACTTCTATTCAAAAGCACCCTTTTCAGTGTATTGCCTGACTCAAACTTCCATATTCAGATGGTAGCAGATATGGGTATATCAACTTATGAACTGATGTTTCTAAGGTTTGTTTCCAGTTTTCTCTAGGTACTGTTACTTAAAACCTGCAAGGACAGGTTTCCCCATGGCATGATCAGGTAGGATCATAAGTATCTGCCATTTTTAATATAAAAGTAATATTCGATTTTATTGTAGGATATTTCAAGAACTCTCAAAAGAATGACCAGATATGTATATTCTGTAGTACTTCATTGCTCAGGTGAGTATCTGGAGGCTCTAAGTATTGCTGCATGGTGTAGCAGAACTGCTTTAGGAAAGCTGCATGGAAAGTAAGGCTTCACCACAGCACCAGGTGCCAAGGGCATGGCTGGTCATGTGTTTTCTCCTCCAGTTTCTCATCAATTAATTCTAAGATTCAAAAATAGAGTGCTGAAGAATTAACTCAATCTCTCTCTCAGTCACTATAAGCAGTTTCACTGCTTACTCTTCGTTGGAAGCAAAGATAGGTCTGCAAAGCTGAAATCTATAAAAGGAAAATTTACCAAGCATTTTTAAAGTCAGTAGCTTCCTTACCTCTCATACAAATGGAAAAAAAAAAAAAAAGAAAGAAAAAAAAGAAAGAAAAAAGAAGCCTATGCACAAACACCATGAGATAAAGCACTCCATACATACAGTTCCAAGTGCACAATACATTGTGAAACATTAATTATATACAATTCCATTAAGTAATATCATTTAAAAAAAAATACACCTCATTAAGTTTAAAATAGCCTTACAGAAGTCAGAAATATATGCCAACACATATGCATTCAAGTCACTGTTTTTTCTTCTTTCTTAGGCTATTTTTCTTTTTTTTCAGTGAACAGAAGAGTTGGGGAAGAGGGAAAAATCAAGTAAACATAATCAAGTAAACATTATTTCTCACTTCTAAGAAACATTGTCTTTCAAAATATCTCCCTTGCTTTTATTCTAATTAGACCATAATTAGAATAGTTATCGTCATGACTATAGATTTATTTTTATTGCAACCTAAAATTATACATGTCATTTTTATTTTCTGTGAACGCCTCTGGGGAAGAACTGAAAGCCAGAGAATTGGATGTAGGAAATGGGTGGCAGTCTTCCTGGCAGTGCCTTTCAATGCTTTGTGAGAGAAAATAAAATGGTATCCCTCAAGAGCATAGGATGGAAAAGTGGCTCAGAGTGATATCCTCTCAAACCTCTTGGAGGGCACTGGTGGACTTACTCATTTCTTGGAAAATACTCAGAATGTTAAGTAACCAAAGCCCTGAGCAGCCAGATGCAATCCCAAAGCCAGTCCTAGCTTGAGCAAAAGATTTGGCCAGATGTCATCCATAGGTCCCTTCCAACAAAAGCTATTCTATGAATCTATGAGTAGTTCATAATGTCACGTCATTAAGACATGTCTACATTATTTTCAGTTGTGTTTTCTTTATTATTTTATTGCTATAACTGTCATAATTGGATTGTTTAACAAAAGAAAGTAAACTCTGTACTCCTGTTCTCCCAGGTTAATATTTTGACATGGCCCTAGTACTTTCAGTGGCAAGTCAAAGATTACCATAGTCATTACAACCTTTACACAAAATCAGTATATCAAAATGTAAACTATGCCTGTGCTAAGTAAATGTTAATGAGTAGTATCTGGAAAGGTTAAATATAAATGCACATAATTATATCTTGCTAGTGACAAGAAATTATTAGTTTCTTTCTTCCTCAGAAGGCATTGCTCCAAAATACTAAACTGAAATAAAAGTATATATCTAATCCTGCAATCATAATGGGACATGGAGAGCTACAATTATATCAATCAGTCAGAAAGAAGTTGAATACATATCACTGCTAATGTCCTCCATCAGATCTATATTCCTCCCTTCCAGAAAAATACATACAGATTACTCAGAAACCTGCTTGGAAAACAGGAATTTAAAAATTGTTTTGAGAAATCACTTCATTTTTTTTATTTTACAAGATATAAGTTCACAAAGAACAAATCTATGTTTTCATTCATAGGCAAAAGAGAAGAAGTGTGTTTGTTAAAGAAATTACTTAAATGATCTATATTGCCTTTGATTGGAGGGGAAGAATTCATTTTTTTCCCCTGGAGGAAAAAAACTAATATGTTACTAACTGCAGTAAAACAGAGCCATACCAAAATGACATTTGCAATTAAAAAGAGAAAATATTTAATGAAAGCTTGTGAATACTTTGCAATGGCAAAATGGCTTTTAGCCTTTAGAAAATTTCCATTTTAATATAATTTACTCAAAGTACTAATGCAGTCTTTTTACCAGATGTAAGGTGAATGCTTGTTAAACTCTAGAATACAGATGGGCTGGCCGAAGTCATGTTTAACAGTGCTGTACATTGACAGCAGATTGGAGGAAGGAAAATTTTATTCGCTCCCATCCATTAGTAGCTATCTACTGACACCTACAGGTATCCCCAAACAGTCCCAAACCACGTTTTCCAGTATAAAATCAAGATGTTATTTGCTACCTAAAATTTATGAAAAGCTTTACTAGCACATACAGTTGCACAAGAGATATGAGATACTTTTATAATAAGAAGAACTACAGTATTTATGCAATTCAGGGTTGTCTGAATGCTTAAATCATGGTCAGGGTTGTTTTGTTTGTTGGGTTTTTATGTTTGTTTGTTTTTGTTTGTTCTTTTGGGTGGTTTATTTTGTTTGTTTGTTTGTAAAACATAAAACTAGTGCATTTTCACATTTTGATAGCTTCTGTGTTTGCTTCCTCCCAACAGTCCCAGTGGCTGGGATATTTCAGCTTCACCTGAAGGCACAAATCTAGGAGGAGAAAAGGGACAAAAAGGAAAGTTCAGCCACTACAATCTATTCAATCTCAAGTAAATCTGAATAAAGGATGAAAAAAATGAGTGCATTTGGCAACTTCTCTTTACTAGAACGTGGGATAGTTGAACAGAAACACTAGACCAGGCGGAATGAGTGTGGCAGAGATAGAGTACTTACTAATGTATTTATTCCCAAAGGGTAGCAAAAATGCTAAACTTCACCAATACCCATTGCTTTTTTCTCTTCTCTATTTTTGGTAACTCTGTAAATCATTGTCAGTCACGTTTATTTAACTATATATGTTCTGATTAGCTATCTAATGGTCTTAAGAGATGAAAACCATTAATTCCGATTATAGTCTCAAAGCATGCAGTAACTCTTCCTTTAATCTTGATTGCATTGCCGTAATGAAACAAAGGTCATTAAAAACCAAGTCTATCACAGTGTCCATGTAGCTGCCATGCTCAGTGCAGTGTCAGTGACCTGATGCTTTTGGAGGCTGAGTACCCCTTGGTCTCCTGGTTCTCATTGGTGCCAAGTTGGTAACGTGGCAGCATGGCGTGGTGCTGCATAAATCCATACTAACCAGTGTACTGTAAAAAATACTACAGTCACTTTACAAAGGAAAGATGAAGACCAGGCATTAGAAAGTATGGTCTGGTTTATTGCCACAAATGCATCTAACCAAAGTGGATGGGATGTGGTTTGGTGGTGGGGAAGCTGGTGAAACTGTCCTGTCCACTCACTGCTGCTCCCACACCAACAGTTCTCTACACATACACAATAAAGCAACTCAAATTTTCTAAAGAGTGTTAGTCCAGCAATAAAGGACCATTTCTATTTTGACCTTTTGGTAGAAGGTAACCTATTTATAGAGAAATTACTCCACAGTTTGAGTAGAACTGGGCAAGAAATAGATTTTTCCTGCAGATCTCTGCTGTCCTAAATGCTTTGTGTCCCAAATTAGTATTAAAAATAAAAACCTAGCAATTTCTTGACAACTGATAATCAATAAACAAGTTTGTACCAAGCCAACTAAAATTCCATTACCTTCCAAATACTGATTCAATGTAGACCATTTTGGGTTTTGTCTTAATTAGCGCACAGTGCTTATATTACACAACAAAAGAACACTTGCTTCCAACTAAGACAAAGTTTTCATTGAACAGGTTAACACATTTCAAAAATATATCATTAAGAAGATTTTAAATTATTTTTAGTACTTTGTTTTTATTTAAACCTGAACATTGGCTAAAATTGACTTTTGCTTTATTCGTTTGCCTGCTCTGCAAGTTTGTTGGTAGCAGAGCCAAGCCCACATCCGGTGGGCACCCATGCAATGCATCCATCACGCACAGCTCCTGCCCACTGCCAGCTGTGAGCACACAGAACCACCAGCCATGAGCTGTCTCTGACGCTTGCTCTGACACATTTACATGCTTAAGTCAAGCAGTGGGTAAAGACATCATCGGATCCTAAAATATGCACCATTCTCATGATAATTTTTGAGTCAGATATTTAAAACGTTAAGCAAGTTCTCATATTTATATAATTTCTATCATGATTTTACATTGTGCATAACGCTAGCAGTAATTTGAAAGGTCACAATACATTCCACAAAATCACATTAATTTCTTTAAGATGTTTCTTATTCTAAAGCCTGTTTAAGTTTTCTTCTTTTTTCTCTTCTTTAAAACTACAATTAAAGCTTTCAGGGGAAGTCTTTTTTACTCTCTTTACATTATTCAAAGCCTCCTCTCAGCTCTCATTGCCTACACAGCCTCCCACATGCAGACCTGACATACAGCCTGGTCCCTTATACCTGTGCTCTTGCTGTGATGTCTTCTCTGCGCATGGGCCCAATATATTACAGAGGCCCAATGTGGACTCAGATGTAATTATGAATTACTAATTATGTCCTGTGTGACACAAATTCATCTCCTGCTTCTCCTGGTTGCTTAACCAGGAAGCAAAATCAGGCTCATTGGAGGCATGGGGCAGAATCTGTTGTCATTTCTAATTTCAAGCCCCAGGTCACCAGCCCGCGTAGGACGGCATCACTTGCTGGCACTAGAACTGCTTGGTTAATGCATTTAATGAACTGGAAAGATTGTGTCATACAAGTAGCATCACTAGTGAAGATAAATTTCTTAAACTGCAAAATGAGCTGTGTTCCTTCTTCGTTTTGTGTTCCCTATAATGGTCCAAACAGCTGCTTCAAGTGTTGGGAGTCACTGCAGCACAGCAAAGCTGGAAAACAATGCAGCCTGCAAGTGTCCTACAACCAGCACAAGTCAGTGTTTACTTTTTATAGCATGCCCCTATTGAACAACAAGCTTCTCAAACTTTTTCCTTTTTTTTTTTTTTTCCCATTTGATCAAATATGTGGCCTACAAATGTACTTTATAGGGCTTTCTGGTGTGACAGCCACAGAGGTGCAAAGGAAAGGTGATGCTGGAGAATGGGCTCCCTGGGGCTCAATCTTCTGGAAAGTGTGCCAATAAGAAAAACAACCATCAGAGCTGCTGCTGTATGTCCAACTTATCACTTGTAGAAAGAAACTCCTGTGTTTGCAACAAGAGTTGAATTATGAAAAAAGCCATCTGCCAATTCATATTTTTCATCAGTAATGTCCTTCATTTTCATGAAGTTTTGTCTGCCCTGAAGTTTTGTCTGCCCTGAAGTTTTGTCTGCCCTGGGGAACTGGGAGGCAGGGGGGAGGAAAACCTTTTTTTCCCTTTTAACTTTTCCTCAAGATTGCTTTGTTGATGCTGTATTGGAGCTTCTCATTTTCCATCTGGTTTCTGAAAACGTTCACTTCCTGAAGAATGTACTGATAAAGTCATGCCTTTTAATTGTGTGTGCTTGACTGAAGGCTGAATTATCCTATGGGGGTATCTGCCACATTTTTCTTCTATTTTGAGCTTTGTCATTTTCTGTATCCATAATGCATATTAGAATGAAAAAGATTGAATGGCATCTACAACCAGCATTCCTAATGAAGCTGAGGATACATGGGACAATTTGCTAAGTCAGTAACATGCCAGAGGCTTTATTTTGCTCATTTTAAATAATTCATATATGAACTCGTTCCTTTAAGTTTTAAACGATCACTCAGTGTCTACTCCAATCCAAAACAATTCTCTCTCCCCTTCAAAAAGAATCTGAAAAACCAGCCCCCCAACCACAGTTCCCCGGTAAAGGCAGTTATTTATTTCAGCTCTTACAAAGCGTGTTTGTAAAACCAGTCTCCTCCCAGAGTGTTCTTTATACAGTCCTGGTAAATGAATTAAAGCAAAGTTCTCTACAATAACTGAATTTAGGGTACCAGATGGCTGTCAAAAATAGCACATATTTCAGCCTCCCGTGTAGTAGCCAAGTTGATTTAAACCAACTAGAAGAGAGGTATGCTTTAATCAGGTCAGCCGACAGTTATTAGATCAAACTTGATTGAAATTCAGAAATTTAGTGAAAATAAATCTGCTACAGATCCAACATTTTCCTCCTACAGGGACCCAATGGATACAATTCTTAAGATTGTACAGTGGAATTAAGAGAAGGAGGAAATGGGATTCCTTGCATTAGTTTTGTACAGGCATTCAAGCTAGATATAAAATACTACACAGACAAAATAGCTGAATCTTGTACTTGACTTGCACAGCTGTAAATGATAAGAAAGCCAAAATAGGAGAATTTGCAGAGCAAATAGGACATAATTCTTCCTGGAATTTGAGATGCTTGTATTATGATAAATTTTCACCACTCTTTTCATAAAAATCTACTTGTTAAATATAGAGGTAACTTACAAGTGAATTTATTGTGCCACCTGAGATATTCCTGTCAGTGTCTTTTAATTTTGATATTCTTCATGGCTCCGAACCATGGAATAACAGCTGGGCTTTATCCTCCAGGTAGTGAAGGAGATCTCTATGGTGCTCTCTCTTATTTTGCAGATGTTGTGTACAAAGCTGTTTCAAAAATAGATTTTCCATCCTGAGGGACAATTCCATAACGCTAAGATTTATTTTCATCTCAAAATTAAGATGAAAAGGGACATTTCAGAATCATTTTGTAGAAAAAGTATTTAGAATGAGATGGAGATCAATTTGGAAATAACATATCAAACCAAATGTTTCAACATTTCTCACATTAAATGAAATAAAGCAAAAGCAAAAACAAACAAACAAACAAACAAAAAAAACACAAAACAAAAAAAAACCCACCAGAACTGAAGCCATTCAGATGATCTGAGACTCTTGACTTGGTATCCCCTAGGCCCAAAGAGATTTGTGTCTATCCCAGTGGGCTCCATCCCCAGGAAATGCTTGTACTTTCTATAACTTTAACTTAGCTCCTAGAAGACTTGAACCAAATGAACCTGACAGAGAGACTGCATTCAACAGAACACTGACAGTTATTGCCACCTTAACCCTTTGCTTTTGGCATGATCAAATCTTTTTCTCTGAGTATGATACAGAAGGACCTGCAATATTCATAAATACGAGTAAAAGAAAACCAGAAGTCATGGCAGTTCACCAGGAACTGCTAGAATACGGGTCTGCTTAGATCCTATTCTTCCAGCCCCCTACAAGACAGAAAATGTATATCCAAAAATGATACACAGTGATGATATATATGTTTTTTCTCTTATAGCAACCAGTTAGAAAACAGGGAGGCTGAAGAAGATTCATTCATTAGTGTTAGAGATGAATCTGCCTTTTCTCTTGAAGCATATAAGACTTTAAAAAAAAATTGTTGCTTTGATTTGACTTGGCTTACTGCAGCATGCCCTTATTAAAAGGATGTTCAAAGGATAAGTTTGTGCTGCAGATTGCCATTAAACCACACTTCCAAACTTTCTTGTCTAGACAGAAAAGAAAAAAAAATTGAAATAGCGATATGTAGAATTGATCAATAGCATACTTGCTTTTCTTTCTTTCTGCCAGCCCTCAGCAAGCAGCCCCCAGCTCTTGCAGGGCATTTCACAGCTCCTCGCACGGTGCACAGCAACCAAACATGGAACCAGGGAACAACAGGGCCAGACTGAACCAAACACCCAAAAGAGCTGAGCGCTGAGTACATGAAAACCATGGCACCAGCGACTGGCATTTGCGTAGTACAAATGTGCAAAGCCTAAAAAAGCATGAGTGCATTGGAAACCCCTACGTTTTTTCCCTCCAATTCTTATGATGAAATGATGCCATTTTGTGCTTGTAGTTTCGACAGCAGCAGCAAGCATCCAAGTACTCCTTCATGTTTTTGTCTATTTACTTTTCTTTCCATTTTTAGCTGTACTCATATTTGTCATTTGTAGCATTCCAGCCACTTGTGAGTCAAAGGGAGCTGAAAACTGCAGTGCAAATGCTTCAAGTGGATCCTAATCATTAGCCTGCATTGAACTTTGGACTATTCATATGCAGAAAAGATTACAAAAATCAAAGCTTCATAGAGCATTGCTTAATTAATGTCATAAGCAGCAACATCTACTGGGTTGCTGTTCCTGCAAATAAGCTTAGTCTACTTAGAAAACAGGCACAATAACCTTACTTATTACGTAGTACCTTTAAAATATTATCTCTGATGGAACTCTATTTACACCATTCAGAAAGCTGTTCCCAAGGCTTTGGAGGGGGAGGAAAGACAGGAAAAAAAAAAAAAAAAAAAAAAAAAAAAGGTTTTTATTCATTTATTTGACATAAATGACAAATAACTATCCAGAAATGTTCAGCAAGCCGTCTTGCGCTGTTTTTTTTCCCTATTCTTTTTATTATAATAAATAAGATAAATTAAAAAAACCAAACAAAAAAAAAAACCCACAACCAAAACCAACCAGGTTATTTGTTACAATCTCTGTGTCTGTGTGAGTGTAATTTCTGGGTTCTAGACAATGCAATTCCAGGTTAGTAGCACTGCAGTAATGAGAAGCATCTTTTGGGCTGTTAAGTCCAAATCAGAAACAGTCCTGTAATATAGCGAGCCATTTTTCCAGTCAAGGATGAAAATAAAATCTAATTATATTAGTTCTCCATAACAATTTTCATACCAGCATTATGTAGAAAAAGTATCTACTGACAACAGCAGATAAATCTGCGCAATGTCAGTACAACATCTGGCAATTATACATCTAGAACACACCAGAGTGTAGACAAACTTGTTGCATGTTGATGCTTCCCATAAGATAATTATTAATATTAGTGGTCATAATCCCTTCACTTTCAGTATTTGAAGATTAAGCCAGGTCTAAATTATGGAGGTCAGAGTTCGTTCATTGGGGTTGAAAATCAGGAGTCTTTGAATTCCCTGACATCAGAATTTCAGACTGGTCAGCGAAAGGAACCAGCACAGGATCTATGCACAGCTTAGGACACTTAAGTCTGTAAATTAGGTCTAAGATAGCATTAGACTCATGGCAGGTCTACCCAAGGGTTCATTTCACTCACTGGGTGATTTTGAAGACATTTCTGCTAAACATTATGATTTTTCAGGCTGTTTTTGTAGCATCTAACCACTATTTTTATTGTTTGCTTGCTTTTTCCATGAACTACAGAGCTTACTGTAGCTCGTACACAGAGGTTAAGTTTGTTTGCAAAAACGATGGTGAGTTTTATGGTAAAATGTGTGGGTAAATCATTTTGTTCGATAACTATCTAAATTGGTGCCCATTTCTTCTATTCAGTTTTTAATAGCAAAAGATGAAAGCCCTTAAAACAGTCCCCAAATTCTAATCCACAGGCCTTCTGTAGGTATCTGTTTCTGCAAAGATTCTTCAGCAGCTGTAAGGCTTCTTTTATTTACTGTAAGATCCATTGCTTAACAAGTATTTCAAAGCCAAGGATTTGCATGCATACACACACTTGTAAATAAATCAATTACATAAAGAAACTGGACTAGCAAGTATATATCAGCTTTTCTGTTCTTCCCAAAATGGCTACTCATTTGTTCACATATTTCAAAAAAATAACACTTTCATTTTTCATGCATGAGTTATAATTCACTTACATTACTGCACTGAGAATCTTTTTTTTTCATATGGATAAATGAGAGCATTGCTGTGATTGTGAGGTAGATACAAAGGAACACACACAGCAAATTGATCTACACATAATGTCCTACTTCTGTTTTTTCATACAATTAATATTTGTAATTTCCCTTAGTTGCAATCACATTGAGGTGGAAAGGTCAATACTGGTGTTGTACACTAATAAAGTCATTTATCAAATACCAGGGGGGTGGCACTCATTGCTCCTATTTACTACCTAGATCCTTCTTATGAAAAAGACAGAAGATTCTTAGCTTACTAAATGGCTTTAATAACAAAACGAAAGGCTGCATTTTATATTGAATGTGGTACTATGGAGTAACATACAGTGGGTTTACCTGGCCCCAACACAGCAAGAAATTCTTAAAATGCTCTGCTTTGCCCCATGAATAAGGATTTCTATATATTCTTTCAATGGAAGAAGTTTTTGCTCTTAATCAAATTAATTTCAAGGTACAAGTAAGAGGAAATCACACCTGTGCACTGCCATGCCACTTAATAATAGCGTGCCTTGTACCCTCTAATGTTATGATTCACTTTTTGGAAAAAGGGTATTTAACGTGAAGGATTTCTCTACTCCAAAACGTAATTATTTTATTCCTTAAAAATACACAAGTAGAGCAATTGTCTAAAGAAATCTATGTGATACTGGGGTCTAGAAATGATCAATTACATGCAAAATTTAGTCAAGCAGAAACAAAAAGAAAACAGTAGGATATCAGCATGCAAACTTAATTGCTTAGATTTCTTAAATTTCCGAAGTGAAAGGTAATACATTAAGGAACCTAATTAGATATTGATTTAAATAAATGTAGCCTCCTAGTGACTAAACAGTGTTTACTAAGGGTTCTGAAGTGAATTAAAAGCAAGAAGGAAAAAAACAATTTTGCACCCTGGTCATAATCAGGCCAAACCTAAAGGGAAGTCAATAGGGACCCAGGATTCAAAGTGAGATGGTAAACATCCAGGTTGAAGGGCAATTATGAATTACATGCTTTCATAGTATAAAATCACAAGACTTACATAACCATAATAATCCCCTGAGATCCTGGAAACAAACACAAAAAGCACTGAAAGAACGCCACAGAGCTAGGAATTGCAATTTCCTGGAAAGGAACAATGCTCCTATGGGTCTGCTTGCTGCAGAAACGTGCACTGGCAGGATAGTCCTCTGCCCAGAGACATTACTGTTGTAAGAATTGTACACTGAAAGGGAAACATCAGCAAGCATGCAGGAGGCAAGGAATGAAATTATTGCTCTCTGCAGAAATGAGACCCCCATCTACACTACTGTGTTCAGCTCCGGCCCACAGAAGGACAAGAGATGTTGCACGCAAAAACCCATCCTTGTCATCCCCATTTGAAGGGAGGACCCTTCACAAGGTGCTGAGCAACTTGACCTAGGCCAAGGATTTTGTGTCGATCCTGTGTGGTATGTGTCTTTGGGCTCACAGCTCACCAATCCCCTTCAAAACATAAAAATTTTTGGGAAGGATTCTGTCCATCCAGAGGGGAAACTTGTCAAGCAAAAAGCAGGACTGAACACCTTTAAATGATTAAAATAAAATATCAGAGAGAAAGAAACTTGTAAGCCTTTCGCCTTTGCCTCCCAATCTCCAGTGCCTAGCACTCTTGTCAGTTTTGTTACGTATTTTATGCTTTATTTCTAATGTGTGGTTAGACTGTGCCCTATACTTCGGGTGCTTCTTTGATGGTAGCATGGTTCAACATTCTAACAAGCTTCCCACAAAAAAAAATAATAAATAAACAACCATTATACTTTATTTGTTGCAGAATCATTTTACAGAGGTATTCAATTGTGAATGGGGAAGTTATTGTAAATCACTATCGCCAAACCGGCATGAATTGCTACCAACAAATTGAAGTGACAGTTGCTAAAGAGACAGCTATTGTTTGTGCCAATCATTCCTTGCTGCACAGGTTTTGTCTGCATTTACAGCACTGAAGCAGTATTTTCCTCAATGAAGAGGTGCTTCAAACCTCCTTTTTACTTACTTTATATATTGCTACCTGAAATACAGCAGCTAAGAAGTACTACCTAAAAGAAGAAAGTTTACATACAGTAAGTAGACAACAGCATAATTGAGAAGTTGCTTATGTGATCTTTTGCATTGGTCCATGCTGCACATGATACCAATCTCTAGTTTAAATACACTATTTAGAAAGTCAATTTAGTACTTGCAGATATTTCATATCTTTTCCTCTCTTTTCAGTGCACCGCAGTACTTTGAGCTCTTCTCTACGTCACCACATGTAGTCTCTGAGAAGTGATTTCAGATGGAATTGCAAAGAGATTGTTACCCACATTTGCAGGCAGAAAGCACAATGTACTGTCACATTAATCACGAAATCAGAGAAGGTAACAGAAGCTCTGAATTGACTTTCAGCATTTGCTACTGTTGATCTTCTCTGTAGAAGTGCTATCGAGGTGCTAATAGTATTAGTTTTCTCTGATTTAAGG
Source organism: Perdix hodgsoniae (assembly GCA_035772895.1). Taxonomy (NCBI): domain Eukaryota; kingdom Metazoa; phylum Chordata; class Aves; order Galliformes; family Phasianidae; genus Perdix; species Perdix hodgsoniae. Next base: position 6,361,092 of record JAPSGF010000026.1, read on the forward strand.
TTCCCTACAGATCCTAGTCAATGTTTTCATTTTATTGACATTGTTCTCTGAACTACAACTCATTAAATTAGCTAGAAGTTTGTTTTAGATTAATTACAAAATGAGGAGCTTGACATTCCCCATCTGGAGCAGAGTTTTCAGTTGGCTCCTGCTGAGGGATGAGCAATTTGATTCATAAAAAGGTACCTCATTTACAAAAACAGCTGCAAGTTGCACCAGGGGAGGTTCAGGTTGGATATTAGTAAAAACTTCTCCAAAAAAGTATTCAGACACCGAAACAGGATGCCCTGGAGGCGTTCGAAAGTTGTTTAAATGTGGTACTAAGAAAAATGGTTCCATGGGCAGCATTTGTGATAGATGAACAGTTGCACTAGTTGGTCTTAGGGGTCTTTTCCAGCCTTAATGGCTGTATGATTCTATATCATTTCAAGCTTCAGATTTTCCCATTAGGGCTATTACCATTAGGACTAAAGTGTGCTCTTGAATTACACCAAAGGAAAAGTGACTACAAGTTTGGATAGGAATAGCATTATTCTGTGGCTAAACATCTGAGAAGCAAGTCAACCTTTCTGCTTAGTTTTCCCTTCCTTCCTCCACACTGTTAAATACGATTATTTAAAAATAATAACTGGATAGACCCCATAGTCCCAGTAAATGGCTGAAAGTTGTCTCCACACAGCTGTCCAAAAATATTAAAACACATCAGAATACCTTTTCATATAATCCTCAGAAAAGAACAGCATCCCAAGCCAGTATTACTCTGTGGGCTAAGCTAAAACATTATCAAAGAATATTTATGGGAGTACAGGCATTGTGAGACATGTAAACCAGGTGTACTTTCAAACTTTAATGAGGGCAGCGGCTCAGTAAGGTAGTTCTGTGAATACTGAACCATGTCGCTTATAAGAAAACTCTTACTAGGGTCCCCTCCACAGCAAGATCTCAGCACTTCTTGCTAGATGCTAACTTGCTAATGTCCCTTTTGGTTCTAAACATGCTACCTCCTAGAATTAGCTCTTACGTCCCTCCCAGTAACTCCAAGTGAACAGGCAAAAGTGAATATTTTAAGGTATTATATGGGTATGATTAAAGCCTTTATAAGCAATGTGTTCACCCTATCCTCTCACATTAGTAGAACAATTGTATTTTCTCTTAATGGATTTTCCCAGAATCAGAAAATTCAAGGCCATCAGAAGAAATACAGGCATTTCCTCTGCGCCATAAAGCAGGATTCTATTTCCTGATTCCTTCATTTATCACAATAATTCATGCTGAAATTAGATCATACATTTTAGGAAGAGGTTCAGTCTTGTTTTAAAGGGTCTCATTGATGGTGCATGAACTGCATTCATTAGTAATCTGTTCCAGTGCTTAATTACCCTTGTTAAGAATACAAGTAAGAAATTGTCTGATTTCCCTTTGACCTTTTTTGCATTTGATTTCCTTCCATTTATCTCAAAGTTTTCTCACAATGTCTCCCAGATTCTCTCGTAAACATCCCTGCTGTTTTAGAACAGGTTGTTTTAGTTTTAGCCCCTAGGACAGTTACATATTAATTCAGGGTCTCCTGTTCTTTGTCTAGAAGATGATCTGTATGAATACCAAATCCTAAAGGAAAGGCAAAGGACAAGTAGAAGTGACAAAGAAACTTAATAAATGCATTATTTTTAAAGTTACGCGACTTGTCATCCAATAACTGAGTGTCTTGGCTCACAGCACAGCTATTTTTGGACAAAAGTCTTGCATTTAAAATTCAAATCCAGGATGTTTTTTTATACCTAAAACTTATTATTACAGCCAAAGTACTGTGCTGTAGTACATGCAAGGTGCTTGATTGCTCAATCTGTAGTTCTGTTAGATAAGATAAAATCACTATCAGTCAGGATATACACAGGAATGAAGGACAACTCCGGGCACTACAGTATTTTCCAGCTTCCCTCTATCTTGCCTCTACCACTACACGTGTACTTCCAAGAGAACAAAGCACCTGGCACTTCATTATTTTTGGTTGAAAGCTCCAGGCTTTCCATGTTGTCTCAGAAGACAGAGCCCTTCCTGGTCTTTTAACCTTCCCAGCTGGGCTTCAGGATTTCACTGAGTCCAGAAATTCAGCTTGTCTGCTTTGTCCAAGTCATATATACCTGTGTACCCATCTACAGTACTCTGGACCATCTCCAGCTTTCATTCAAGCCAACAGAGTTCTGAAGATTTATAACCTGCTGATTCAGGTGGATAAGACTGATTTCTGTTCTCCGCTGAAGCTGTGTCATGATTGTTGGATTATTGATCCCTCCCAAGGTGCACATTTGCTCTAGTATGGATGAATTCTTGCAAATAGACCCCAAACCTCAAAGATACTGTCGGGACAGTAGGCAGAGCACATGTTGTTGTATGTATGTATTTGTATCTCCTTGACTCCTACATATAGTTTCCATGGGAAAAACTGCAGAATGCCTACGCTTGGCAATTTTTAGTGTAGCAGGGCTCTAAACCTATCATCTCACAAAAGTGTCCTTTTATAGCCTTGTCAATCAGTGTATAATTAGCTAAATTTACATGCAGAACAGATGGGAATTCTGGAAATGTTTCTTTTACTAAATGCATGTGAAGAAGAAAAAAAAAGAACCATGACTTGGGAATTTAATATATGTATGCATTCTTACTGTGATATTAAGTTCTAAAAATATATGCAATACAGTGTTCAGTAAAACACACCAAATATTATTAATTAAAACAAACAAAAAACCCATTTCCCCTGACAATCACAAGAGAAAGCGAATGAAGTATTTCACTGTGAAAGGTAAATATCAAGTTGCAGCTATTGACTTCAGTAGCTGAGTAGCCATCCTTTTCAGAGAAGTCCTAGGCTTTGCAATTCACAAACGTGACTGGGAAAGGATAAGAACATTCAAGGAAAACAGCCGTCCCAGACAGTTCTTAAAGAGGAGCATAGAGCTGCCTTTACCTCGCTGTGCTGATTGTTCTCTGCCTCAGTAGAAGGGGAATATTTGCTCCATATTAGAGCAACCTGTCCATGTATTTGCTTGTGTATGCTGGGATACAGGATGATACATCATGTTTACTTTTTCAAGATGTACAAATTTCCAGAGCATGAAGCTGAAGCAGGAAAAAGAGAAAGTCACAGAAGGAGCTGGATCTTGCTAACATTCTTGCTTCCATCCATGGAGCATTTGAGAAACTGTAATATCCTGACAGTAGCTTGTAAAAATAACCCATATTTCAGGGTCTCTACTACAATCCATGCATCTACCCTTCCACTATCTAGGTTGCTGCTAATTCTCTAGACTGTGGACAAAGCGAGATTTTATAATCTGCCATTTATTTACTAATTCCAATTTGTTTATAATGGTGCTGAAAATAATTTACACAGAAAATTCTCCCAAACATGATGACAGAGATTCAGAGCTACTGAATCACTTAGAATCAGTGATGGAACCCATGCAACTTTGGCCTCAAAGAAGGTAATCACTAAACAGACATGTATGTTCAGAGATCACACTTGTTACACCCAAGCTTTGGATTAGGGATTTCTGTAGCCCCTTTGTGACCTTGTCACTGTTTAATAGCACTCAGCTACTGAACATCTCTGATGAAATACAAGGGATTATATACGTAATTCAAGAATCATTACTACTTTATGTATGAACTAATCCAATAGAATAATACACTTAGTAGCTGTTTATGTTTTCTCATATGCTGTTGTATTTTCTCCCTGTTGAAGTCTTGGAACAGACTGAATTTTCATGATATTAGGGGATAAAAGAAGGTAGAAAATGAGACAATTTTTTTCCTTCTCTTTGCATACTTCCTAGATATTATATGTTGGCTTTATGACAGCTCAGTTTGGAGCTGGAAGAGAAGCTGAAATTCTAGATTAGAACAGAGCATAATGAATAAAAGCCTTGAGATGAAAACTGTACCAATATTCACTGTTTAAAAAAAATAAAAAGATCCTTTCAGTTAAATTAAAATGAAAAACTTCCCTCTGCCCCCTGTCACCCCCCCCCCTCCCCCTTCCCCCCAATTAAATTGCCAAATACGTAATGGACACTCATTCTTGGAAATTAGAACAGAACAGACATTCCTGGCTATGAGCACTTTTCTCTGCCACTGACCACAAAGACTGAAGCTCTCAGATGAGGTGCTAAAGTTCAGGCTGCCAAGACAAGTGTTTCTGTGAGTTGCACTACAAATTTTGCAGCAGAAATAAATATACAACACCAAATACTTCAAAATACAGTATTTCTAACTACCATTTGAGACTTTCTTTTGAAATCACAGCTGATTCTTTCTACTCAGACATTATGTTTGGCATCTCTGCTATTTTACGTGGTGACCACCTCCCCTCCCAACTAACAGCAGCGGAAGCAGCAAGGTCAGGTCCTTTATTAGTATGAATTACCATAAAAATACGTGGATGTAATATGATTAATGCTTGAATTTGATTTATTGCATTCATGAGGAAATGAAGGGCAAAGGATACAACTTTGTTTATTATGGATATTCAAATAAAGACTAATAAGTTTCCAGCTAGAAAGGCACTGAAGTGTTAGAACTCACAAGCTGATGAACATTCAGCTGTTTCTCCTTAAGGTACAAAGTATAAATTAATTATATCTTGGCAGGCAGATTGACTACAGGGTCCTTGGAGATGAGTAGAAATAGATGGAGGAGAATTACCTTGGCTGTTGGGAATATCAAAGCCATGACAGACGGATTATTGTTACTATCACCATAATCAAGTAACTCATAGCAAAAAGCCCCCCAAAACACAATTAAAAATATTAGGAACAAAGGATCTCCCAGCTTATTAAGTTCTGTCCCTTTTTATGGTGTGTAGTTTTCTGATGTAATTCCTTCTATGAGACATTCATCAACCTAAATCTGAAAACTGATGTATTAACACATTTGGTAATTCTTAAAAAGAGAGAGAACAGCACATCCTTTCTTCCAACCAATATCCCTTCTTGAAATAAATTGGATCAGATTTATAGAGTATATCCATGAACTTACCTTGGGAGTTGAATACAATGTAATGTAAAGGAGAGAGAAACTTCCTAATTCAGTAACGTACTACAAACCTTCAGGTATTTTTGCAACAAGCAGAATAGAAAGGCAGCAATAATAAAAGGGGGTGGAAGTGGATTTAATAGAAAAGCACAGCTTTTTACAACTGTTGATAATAAACTTCTGATAATAAACACTGAGTTTATTATCAGAAATACACTTTCTCTGCTTTAAGTCTGAACTCTTCAATTGCCCTTTTAGACTAGATTAGGGCCTGAAGCATCTCTCCTATGAGGAAAGGTTGACAGAACTGGGACCATTCAGCCTACAGAAGACTGAGAGGTGATATTATCGAAGCTTACACATATAAACTGTGGGGGAATCAAGTGGTATTAGCAAGACAACTATGGGATTATTCTGAGTTACTGCCATGGATAGTGCTTCCCCATTCTTGAATTCCAAAAGAGTGGTTAATAAAAGTAGAAAGATAAAGTGAAGATGTGAAGGCTCCTCTATCTGTTTGCAAGTCCTGCACGATGATTTACTACTGATCACCAGATTAACTGCACCTTGTTGACACATCACAATAGGTAAGACTTCTCAATCTATTGCTGTTTCCACAGTTTTATATCCAGATTATCGAATTTTTAACAGTTTTAACAACATTTCTCTAAAGAAATCTATCCCAGAATAGGCTTTGCACATTTTGATTGGAGAAATAAAGGTGGAAACTTCAAATTACAGTGTTCTACCTATGGCATCTGGTTCTCTCCTACAAGTTTCCTGTGGAGTCCTGCTTCTCCTCAGATCTGTCATGTTAACACATACCATTCTTCCACTTCAGTGATGCTTTGACAGCATGTCAGAGTGGGATCCTCTCAAATCTGCATCAAAGCAGAAGTGGGTACATTTCGAAGTACGAGGCACCATTATTAAAGAGCTCTCTGTGCTCCAGATGAAACCAGCGCTTGAGATGCAAAGCTAACAATAATACACTCTGTCATCTCTCATATCCCACAGCCAGCTCTGTCTAGCCTAAGTAGTAACACAAAAAACACGTGATGGTAGTCTACTCATGGAGTTTAGCAAACAGCCGATTTTGCACAATCACAGGAAAAAGAAACAACAAACATCTTCATGCTTTCACTTCTCTGCCAACTCAGTAACTAAGTTTCAGTTCAGTATCAGCATGGTACCTTCCCTGTTTCTGATGATTAAAAGATTACTTCAAGTTGTAAGCAACGTAATTCTTTTTGTGAAAACAGAACTTGGAACCAAAGTCTGCAGTGCCTCCAGGTTGTGTGTCAGACACTGAGTGACTGTGTCAAGACAGGGCCCTAAGAAGCAATGCTTTGCTGCATACATACTCCCTCCTACACGTGAAGAAATGCAGCTTTCCTTAATAGTAATAATTTTTTGCATACAAAGCTGCCTTTGGATTCATCAAGTAAAATGATATACATCCTACTTCTTCACAACAAATCTGCGTGTGCGTTTGCAAGTAAAAGCAAATTTTAAAAGAACAAAAAGTAGAAAACTGAAAAAAATAGAGCATAAAGAAGGCTTTGAGATAACTGTGGGTTTTTTGACATGACAACGTAATATGTACCGTAACCACACAGACTGTTCTTTGCTCATCTCAGATTTGAACTTCGGGGAATCAGAGCCAAGATTGGAGCAGCTTCCAGCTTGGAGCACAACTCCTAAGGTAATGAAATTCGTTTTTATCTGTCAGCTTTTATTTTTGCTAATAAAGGCTGCAAACATGTTTAACTAAATAGCTGAGTAGAAATTCTCTGGACACATGGGGATTATTGGACTTGATCTGAAGCCTGGTAATTTGAGTGCTAAGGTAGATCTGCTATTGGCCTTGTCTCCTAGACATGTGTTTGAGATTTCCTGTCTATGGATCAAGCCCAAAAAGTGTGGTGTTGCAAAGAGGATTTCCTACTCTTTGATGAAAATGAAAAGGGAGAAAAGATGAATGCCAAGATATCATTGTCACATTGCTTGACATGTTCCAATACCACAAGTTACATTTTGTGTATTTGGCACATGCCATCCTGTCATCCTCCACCATGATGGTACCAACACAACAGTTGGTTTCTGCCAGCATCTGCAATTCAACTGCAACATCAAGGACAGAAACACATGGCACAGAGGTGCCAGGTAAGCAGTTATTCCAACACGACCAGATGTTTAATCCTTTTAAACAATAATCACCTCTGAAAGAATCATTCATGATTCATTTTGGATCATTGGCATAATGAAGTCATATGAAGAAGAACAGTAATTCAAGAAGAACTGAGGAGGAGATTGAATGTTACAGTTTTAGCAGGAAACCTTAAGGCTACCAAAACGCTTCATGAAATCACCAAGGATGAAATCCATATTTCTCTACTGAGTCAAACACGACTTGACAATGCCAATGAACTTTCAGAGAAATGACAGACAAATTACAGCATGCGTGTGCTAAGCCACGTTGAAACCCTCATTTCTAAAAGGCATTCTGTCAGGAACTGTAAATACTGCAGACTAACACCAAAAGATTGTTTTCCTACTTTATATGGCATGTTCTTTCCGCTCAGACTGTTTATGGACTGTGCAGATTATTCAATATATTGTGAATTAACTTTATTTTCTTTTGACCTGGAAACAAGTGAAGGGTGCTGAGGCATTTCTGAGCTCAGTTGTTCGTCTCTGAAGATCTTCACCAACAGATTATTCCTGTCCAGAATACTGTCATATCTCAAGTTTGAGAATTGGCTTTTTTTCTTTTGCTTTTTTTTTTCCTTTTGTGGGATTTATTTATTTTTATTTTTCTACATTCCTTTTTACCAGTACTTCTTTGAAAGCCGTATAAAAATGAAGGCCATCCACAATCACCATGCTGTAGCAACTCAAGATCAAGCTCCAAAGGTTATAGCAACCAGGTCTGTGACAGATCCAATAAAACTCACTTCAGATAACAATAATAAAAATATCATTAACAATATTTTTGTTATTCTAATTTCTATTTATATACAGCTACATGCCTAACTTCTAATTCTGCAACCACTTCCCATGTTGCATGATGCCTTATTCACATGCCCAGCTTCTGTCAGACCAAATAAGAATATTCAAAAGAAAAACCCCATTTCATGTGAATAAAGACCAGTGAACCGAGTTCACAGTACTTCATCAAACATTTGTACTGGATGACTGACACAGCAACATTCAGGTTCAACTAGGGCTTATCAAAAAGTGAATTTGCTTCCATTGCATGGGAAAGATTTGCTGATTCACTGTTCCTTCAGGAAAGTGAGAAATCTAGATGGAAGAACAATTTCCCTTAAAAGCTCCTAAACTGGACAACAAGCAAAAGATGACTGCTTTCTGCAAGAAGGGAAAATAGTATCAAGACCAAATATTTTGTTGATGCTCTTCTTCTGGTCACAAGAAACCTTCAGTTAGTCACTGACCCAATTTCCAGATGTTTCTAAAAGCTCTAGTTTGGGCTTTTCTCTTGTCTTTTTCCTCCTTTCACCATATGCTGTTCTGACATGCTGATATATCATGGAGCAAGGTTGTCAAATTCTCTCCCTAGAGTATTTTTCACTATATACCACACAAGAAAACCACAACTCCACAACAATTGCACTGTTCCATCTATCTTGCAAACAGATAAATATTAAATATTACATCCAAGATAGATGGCTTCCTCTGAAGACCTTGAAGACAGTCTCATTTAGTGTTATGGTGAGCTGGGTTATTAACAGTACTAATTTCAAGGCTGATGTAAGGTCAGTTCAAATTTTGGTCTGACAAAGGCATAGTAAAACATCTGCAGGAAGCACATTTCTGCTGCACTGTGCTTGAAGTGGGAATTAATGGGTGCAATTCTCTGGCCTGTGTTATGCAGGAGATCAGAAAAGATGATCACAGTGCTGCCATCTGGCCTTAAAAAAAAATCTATGAATCTACATTTAAATTCTCACTTGAACTTAGGTAACCTCTCTCTATGCCCATCTGCATGTTGAATATTCCCTTTAGAAGGCAGATGCTATAGCAAGCCAAATATATTACACCAGCCTCAATCAGTTTTACTTTACATAGCCAGCAATGCTGAACACTGGCAATTAAAAAAAAAAAAAAAAAAAGGGGGAAAAAAAACAAGCAATAACAACAAAAACACAAATGCAAATAAATTCAAACAACATAAAAATAATAAATAACTGCACCATGTTTGGGCCAAACACGCAGTGCAGAGCAACCACTGGCACCAAGCTCTGAAGAGCAACCTGAACAACCAAGTTGTTAATGATAAATGAAATGATAATGAAAATGGTAATGATAATGAAAGCACAGAGGAACATACAGGGATGCAAATATCGCTCTCAACCTTCAAGTTAATTAGACTTTTCTTTCCATTTCTTCCCAGCAGTGTTTCACTGAAAGTTAAACTGTCATAAATGCAGGACTGAAAGAGAGAATCGAATGGGGATTTCAAAGTTTCTCAGGTTTTCAAAGAGTCTTTGTTCTGTGTGCTATTCCTAATAAACATGTGTTTTAGATATCCTCTAAATTAAGTGTGCGTATACAAAGAAGTACATCAGGATACCCAGGGCAATGGTCACATTCCTGTGTGGAGCCAGGAGTTGGATACAACCACCCTTATGGGCCCCCTCCAACTCGGGATAACCTGATCCCATTTAAGCACTTGAGTAAAATCACTCTTGTATACACAGCTTCAAAGTTGGTAGAAGGCCCACACAGCACTTCTTGGGTCTCAGAGCAGTTTCAAGATGCAGCTGTGGAGACATGGTAGGGTCAGATCCCACTGCCTTGCTATAGAATGCCCTCACTGCTGACTTGGAAGGCCTTAATGGGATCTCCTTGCTAGAAAGTTAGAATGACCCCGTGAAATTTTTAAGAGACATTCTTGAGGGTTGTATAGGAACTGTAAGAGCCTGATCCAAAATAAATTTAAGTAATATTGCTCACTTTGCATTTAGAAGTCACCAGTAGAAGAAGAGAAAATGAAGAGAAAAAGGGTAGAAGTAGGATATCAACAGCAACATTTATTCTAGAGTTGGGTTTGGGATGGGAGTAAGTCATTTTTATAGTGATTTTTTTCTGTTTGCTTTGTTTTTGTCTCTCATACTGTGAAACTAAGGTTTTTCACAGTTGGATTGTGGTTCCTCTGAAAACATGTTTGTATGATCAAGTGTGGATTATTTCAGGTGAGGTTACTTGGGGAAATATATTCATGAAGACACTGCATCCTGCTGATGCAAAAGAAAACAAAAACAAACCAACAAAAACCAACCAACACACAAATAAGAGAAGCCAGGAAGGAGATATGAAGAGAAGTAATAAAAGCAACATTTTAGACACAATCTGTTATTTCTCCTTATTATATTATGTCCATACTTATTCTCAGCACTGTCCAGTTTAATTGTCCCCTGAAGAAACAGTTCTGTAGATGCATCCACGGGGAGCAAAATCTCTGTCAGTGACAACCAAATTAATTTCTCTGTTGGAAGCAAGGATGTGACTTAAAATCCCTGAACAATGTATTTTTAGGACTTCGGACTCTCTCTCTTTTTGGTAAGTTTTGCCCTCCATGCTCTGAAGATGAAGAGCCCCAGTAGCACAACACCTATTTGGAAATTCACCAGTAACAGCAGGGGTGACTGCAGCCCTGCTAACTTTGCCTCTCTTCAGTTGAATTAGTAGAGTGATTAGTGTTCTTCTAACAGATAAGGAGGCTTTGCCTTAAGATATAGTGAGATATCTATAATGTGTATATATATATATATATAAAAATATATATATCTAAGTAAGGAGTTAGTTCCAGATTCAGATTGAAATGTGCTTTGCCTCAAAGTCCAGCACAGCCAGAATCAACCCATCACTCTTCATTGTAAACTGGAGAACAAAGCCTGAGCTTTGTGTGGGAGAAAAGCTGTATTTTCTTTTTTATCTGTGACTATGGCAACAAAACATATATGAGATTCTATATGCACCTATGCCTAAAAACATCTGTGGAGAACACAGCAATGTCAAAATATACCTTATTACTGCCGAGGGAGTCCCTTCACATTTTTATGCTTCTCCCTCACACTAAGTATTCTTTTTTCTTTTCAAAAGAAACAGATGTTTTGTACCTACATATGATTCATAAGAGGTAAGAGAGAGAAAGAATATGGACTTGCTGTTAAAAAGTACATCCCTGCTAGCCTTTCAAACTTTAACTGCTTCCCCTCCTTGCTGCCACATCCAACACTGCCACACAACAGAAGAACTGAGATCCCACCTAGAAGTCCATGCTGTGGAAATGAGTACTTTTCAGGTACAGCTTTACACTCCGGGACTGAAGGTATTTTGCAGGGAAATCTGATTTATTGATCCACACCATTAACACTAGACTGACTTTAACTTCAGAGAGGCTGCGAACAGCATTTTCATGCATGGGAACATAACATAAAACATTTTAAATCATATTAGACAAATGCTTCTGTGGTGGCATAACTCAGCACCACAAGTGAGGAAATTTCTGATTTAGGACTGCTTGCTCAATTCATTGCATCCCTTTCTGCAAGGGCATGGTGAGGAAAGCTCTGCAGCAGGTCTGCAGAGGGCTATTAGACACAGCAATGTAGCTGCCACTTCCAGGTCAGTAAGCCCTTAAACAGTGGATTATTGGAAGCCAGGAGAGGATATTTTATTGCATCTCAGTGTTTGACTGGTGCTTATAATACAGCCCTAGGTTCCTGCTTCCAGCCACCATCAGAAGCAAGACACAGTGGGACAATGGCCTGACTGCTATTCCCAAACCACACTCCCTGTCACAGGTTGCTGCACCAGGTGAGAGAGGTCTCACTGCTCCTCTGGCTCATTTTGAATTAAGAGCTTGGACTACTCTGTGAAAAACTACCAGGGCAGGAGAGCACACTGTACCTGTGCACAGCATCTTTTTTTTTCTTTTTTCTCCCCCCATTTGCTTACCACTAGACAAAATTGAAGTGGAAACAACCTGAAAATTCATCCACTATGTTCTATACATGCTCCCCTATATTATACATAAATATCTTTTGAGCTAAAACTGCTTTCTGCCCAATTCCACCCCAGTCCCAACTGCAAGTAAATGCAGAAGAAAATCCAAGAGTCAAAGAAGCTTCCACTTCTATCCCACTGCCCTCAAATTAAGGTGTCCTTCTTAAAGAAAACAACCTTTTTAAAACCTCTGCCTTCTGCAGAAAAAACTCTGGACAAGAGCTGCCTCAGCCATTTTGACAAAAGTCACCATTCAGAAATATGAGTTACCCAGCTGTTGAGCATCCTATGCTTCCCATGATCTGGGAAGTCTCAAGACCTGCAAAAACTAAAGTATTGATCAGCAGAAATCACTAGGAAGAGATGTATCCTTAGTGGAATCTGATGCTGTGTTTATATTTTAAACCTTCCTTCTCTATGTATGAATACACATAAATTTGTATGTTAACATCTTTTCCCTTGAAACTGAAAGCTTAGCAAGAGAAACCTTGTCATTCTGGAGACTGTACATTTCTGTATATTTCTGAATAATCAAACCTTCACATTTTGTCCAGTACACGTATATGTCATGTATATGCCATGGACACATGTGACTAACCACACTCAGTGCCATTTCAGATGGCATCAAACTCGTTGGCTACAGGCTACACATTTAAACTGATTGCTTTTCATAGCTCTACCTTGTACTATTTCCTTGCATTTACTCTACTTTAAACTGTTACTCTACAAAAATATTATTCCTCACAAAAGTAAAGGAAGTATAATCCTTTATACACTCAGCCTTTGTTGAATTGTCCAGTGCAATTTGTGAAGTCAAACATCAAAGTTTAGCTGCACCTGCCACCTCTACTTCAAAAACAGTTCTTATGCTTAAAACAATATGAGAGAGTTCAGGGCACTCAGTAAAATCCCAATTTATGACAAAAATTCTGTTCAGTTGGCACAAACCTATTAACTCAGCTGAAAAGAGTGACAGTAATTGCAGCTGGCTAAGGGTTGATAAGAAAACACTATCTACTAATTTGAAAGGAAATTTACAGACCGGCAAAGCCATGTCAAACAAGAGAACCAGAAGATAGCTGCACTTGGTGTTTCCTAATTCAAGGAGAAGGAAAAAAATGAAAGAGGTCCTAATACTTGCACCACAATAAGAGAGACCTTTTCAAAGTGATAAGGTTGAAGCCCTTTGTATCTTATTCAATCAATGTCTACTTGCAGAAAAACGAACTTTGTCACAGACCAAAACTGACCCTTACTGCTCATTTAAAAAATAAACAGAAAAAGAGGACGTAGGATCTGACCCAATAACACTGGCATTGATTTTGTACTATAGGAACTGAAATTTAGGTTTTTAAGATAATTGAGATTTATCGTTTCTAAAACTACGAAGTTTAACTATCCAAATGAGAAATACACGTCTCTCACTGTGCCTCCCAGCCAGCCAGCAGCAGAGGCACCACGTGTCCCCCTGTACCCACAGCAGAGCTGACACTGCATCACTGCCCAAATTCAATGCCCAAATTGCATCCCAAGAGAATGAGTAACACAGCCAAGGTTTTATGATGAGTCTTTACAGTATCCAGTCTGGAATTTAACCATTTTAAATGGAATAAAAATAAAAACCCAATCACATCCTTTTTCTATGTACTGACAGGTTGGCTCAGACAGCTCAAGGTGCCACTATCTCCAGCTCGGTGTGGGTGAGCAAATCTGTGCAGTGTGAGGCTGAGAAGTCCCCTGGAGAACCTCTGTTTTATAGGATTGAATTAAAGCATCTATCACTACTCTACAATAGAATTATCATTATTCTTTTATCTGAGTTTCAAAGAAGTTCGGTAGACTGACCTTTCCTCAAGTATTTTGCTCAGATTCTTTCCGATCTGAATTTTCCGCAGAGGAAGAGCTGAAAGAGAAAGAAATATGCTTTACTCTCCTCTTTGTACTGTGAGGACATTGCAAGGTGTATGTTTTCTTAGGCTTTTGGAAAGGTCTGAGAGTTTTGCATTACCTAGAATAAAAATAATTGTATCAAAGATACAAAGCCTTGTGCTTCAGGCCAGAGGTCAGCTACTAACTGATCAGGGAAAGAAGAAAACTTTTCCCTGTGAGAAATTCATTCCCCAGTTGTCCGTGACGGGTTTCTCACACCTCTCTGAGAAGCCACTGCACTTCCATCCTGGCTCAGCATGGCAATTCCTGTGTATATAGCAGGGTATCCAGCTTTTTTCCCCACCAGCAGTTCTACAGTTGTTATATGTATTTAAATACATGAGGTTTCTGTATATGTGGAGGTATTAAGTGGGAAATAATTCTTGTTTTAGTAAACTGATTTTTAAATCCTTAGAAATAGAGCTACACCCTTATGTCACATAAAAGTAAGCTATGAAACCCTAATTCACACTTATGGCATTTTGCTCTATAAGAATTTCTTTAGAAGTTGTGAAGAATTTTGTTATTCAGAGTGAGTGAAGGTAACAAAATCTGGCTCCAGCCACAGTAGCACATTCACAGCATCACGCTTCTTCCATTAGCTCTGGTTTACATTTGCACAAGTCAGAAAACCCTTGGGACTGACCCCCCCCTTCCTTACTTAGGCAAGAGGTTACAGAGATGCTACATACATTTAATTCATCCTTTTTTAATTCAGCTTTCTTGAATTTTTGACTTGGTTTTATGCCACAGCACACAATCTGCTTTCTCATGTAGATTTAGTGCTTTTCCCCTGAGCACAGGCATTCAGGTCCAGCAAGTTCTGCTTGTACAGGGAATTTCCAGGTTTATTCAGTACTATGATTTCCAGTGAGAATTTATTCTCTCAAGCATAAAATGTCAGGTCAGAGACAAGGCGGGCTCATTTAGATTTGGAAACCAACTAATATCTTAATCCAACACCTTAGAGGGTATTACAATACATAAATGAAGAAAACCTGTATGTATACCCTTTAACTGGCACATATATCTCTTAGAAAAGATGAAGAACCCAACAGGCATAGATGTGAACCTTTAAATATTAACTAGCAGCAGGAACAGAAGAAAAATAAAGGAGTGACATTTCTAACATATATTTAAAATTCTAAAGTGACGTTTGTGGATCAATAAGAAAAGAACAGAAAAAACCCTTACTAAAAGGGAGTAATTGTTCCCATTTGATAACAATTTTCACAAATACAACTCAGATGATGGAATGGGAGCTTAAGGGATTTGAATGCAATCACTCATTTTGGTGAACACTCTGGAAAACGAAATAAAACACAAAGCAGAAGCAGCCTGAAGTTGCCTGTATGGCTTCTGAGGCACTCCGGGACTGCAGAGCGAAGCCCCACAGCTGCAACAGCCCAGAATGGCCTGCACCCCATTGCAGCCCAGCATTGCAGCTCCATTCTGCCCCATCACTGAAGAGAGAGGCCCAGTGCAAATAGTTACTGGGGTGTGGAAATTGTTCGGTCATACCACCATAACTCATCTTTTAACTAGCCTGAAATTCACATTGGAGCTGGGCTTAGCAGAGCAAGAACTGGGTGGGAGCTCTGGGATTCATTCCCCATACTCCAAGCACATCTAGACAAATAACTCAAAAAATAAACCCTCCAGCACAGCAGTTCCACTCCTGCATCTCACCTCAGCTCACAGACCACAGCCTGAACCAGAGAGGGTGATCTCCAGCACAAAGGGTGGCTGCAGGTTTAGCAAAAGACACTTTCAGATCTCCAAGCTGGGCCTAACCCCAGAGAGGATCCCAATGGGGAGCACCAACAGCCTGGGGCCGTGCAGTGCCACCTATAAACTAGTTTGGAATTGTAAGCGTGTAACAACCACAAAGAACAGCCAGCACTAATTTATTCTAACACTATCAGCAGCAGTGGCCCATTTCAGTAATGAACCCAGCTCATTTTCCTCAGCCTGATTAGAGAACCTCATGTCTGCTGAAGGAGTTGAGGGGTCCACACTTAACCAAGATAGAGGGAAGAGGATGAACCAAAGTAATTTTAAACAAGTGATGCAAAGCAATAAAGAACTCTGTGGAAAAAAGAACAACAATCCTCCATATCCATACTAATGCAGGACCCCAGAGGTGCTCACAGCACAGGATACCAATTGCTCACATAAAATCTTCTGGAAATTTCTAAGTACTATATCTCACTTACATGAATATGAAAGAGACCCAACTTACCCTTGACAAGGCACGATACTGAATTTTAATCGCTCAATAAGAGTTTGATGGCTCACAGAGAGGAGAGTTTTTGTCACAAGGTTTGATAAAACATCACCCCTGGGACAGCCTGTACATAAACTCCTCACAAGAGTTATGCAACTTCGGGATACGGCTTTCATGACAACAAATCTATCCGGCATCAGCCGCACAACCCAGCACTTAGGAAGGTTATAACTCTGCATAGCAATGATCAGTTCCTCAAAGCAACGTTCTTAGTGAGGTATGCAAAGGGAAGCAGAGATGTGTTCCTCCCTCTCCTAAATTTTGACTAAAATTATGGTTTTTCAGGAAGAGGACTGAGCGTAAGATTTTTTGGCAGCAGTAAGAAACACTTTGCTTCCACAATAATTACCTCCCCCAAATGACAGCTCAGTGTCATTTCACATTTTTATGATGCCATCTGACAGCCTGGGTTTCTAAGGAAACACCAATATTGGGGGAGCTGGAGGGAAAAGAAGAAAAGGACAGAACCTAAAAATAAGAGTCACACGCCTCTGTCACACAGTAAACCCGCCTGATAAAAAATTGTAAACATCTCCTCCTTGAATGGTAACATTTAATAACAGGCCCATAAGACTCATACAGGTGGAATCACTTTGCTCTACACATATTTCACCGTGAGTTAGATTTTGGAAATTGTATGTTTTTAAAGGAAAAGAAAACCTATGTTTGGAAAAAACACGCTGAGTGGGTTATTTCTTAAATTAGTCCCAAATAAATGGAATCATTACCTTTTTGCAATACTGCAGCCCTCAGTGGGACTTTAAGTTTCACATGGAACATGAACAGAGGAAGAGGCTTCACCTATTTTGAGAGTTGATGGTTTTCATTCTGGAAATGTAGGACTTCATTTATTAGCTGAAACGGATGTGGGTAAAGTAAACAATACTAAATGTGCCCAGAGAAATGCCATCACAACACAGCTAAGTGAGAGCTTTTTAGGTCAAGCTACTGTTGAGTTAGGATGAAGCAAAAAATATACTGAGAGTGTTTTTGAAACATTCAAAACCTCTAACTTTTCAAGATGCCATTCTGTGCCCAATAAGGCTAAGAAAACAAACAAACCCTAACACACATTAAACATAGTGGCTCATCCATGGGGAAATTGGCAGTGCTCTAAAAAGGGACTCAGCCTGGTCTGCCACAGCACAGTGCAGGACACCAAAGACAAATTTAGTACAGAATAACTCTGAGATAAAGATGACTTGAAGCACTTAAGTATTTCACCATCTCCCCTAATTATGTAGTCAACCACAACCAGTGCACAGTTAAGCAGATGATTTCACTGAATCTGACTACTGGGCTTGAGGCTGCACATAAATATTCAGAGTTTTACTCCCAGACAGTCACTAATATACTCCATGTACAGATCAGGAGGGAAATACTTGTGGAATTGAAGTCAGAACGTTTCAATGTGTTTTTAAAAACAACAGCGTTGTTTGGGCTGTAACTCCTTTGTTCTGTGCTGTTACCCTTCAGACAGGGATCCAGAGGACAACAACAACTGAGCAGTGCATGCACATCCCTAGGAGAGTACAACGATTCAACACAAGAACTCCCTCTGCACCAGGGTTGAAATAGTTCTTATGCTACATGTACGGGAAACAGCCTATAAATAGTAGCTATAAAACATAAATATGTACAGAAATCATTTTTTCCAAGCATTATTACTTAAAGGAACTTTAGTCACTAGTTTGTAATCATATAGGAACCACCAGAAGTTACTGGCAGATGAGCATCTGGACCCCATACCTGGATGCTGAGCAGCTGAGACGTCATCTTCTGCACAGCCCTGAGGCTGAAGCAATAGAAGTGCCCAGGGCTTTCCAATTTGCTTTAATCACTGCCTTCACCTCTTTCAATGCACTGAAAGAGCATTCCAGCATACAGAAATTCATTTTAATTGTTCCCGTGGACCACATGCTATAAAACACTTCATCTAGTATTGAGGTAGGTTAAACATTTCCAAATTCAAACAGACATTACATTAGCTGCTATGCTGCAGGCACTTTCCTCCCATTTGTAATGCCACCAGCTGCAGCCCAGGGGATGGGCTTTAATTAGCAGCAAACACACACACCTGAAATATAAAGCAGGAATCTCAAGGCATCTCTCACTGTTTTTCAGTGTTTTTTTTTTGTTTTGTTTTGTTTTCTTTTCTTTTCTTGTTACAGCTATGGCCATATTGATTGATTTGTGCTCCTCCTTCCAAGTTTGATTCATGACAAGAAAACAACAAAAGCAACACATGATGCCTGATTGGGCAGGTCTCCCTGACCACTCTAACCTTTCCAAATGCTTTGTTTTCCTCCAGTGGCCGTTCCCTTCCTGGCAGGGTGCTGAGGCTGCACGAGGAGGGGCAACAATTGCCAGTTAATCGAATTGAGGAACACTGTAAAGGTTGCAGAGATGGAATAGCTTGCCATATGATATATGATTAGGGGGGAATTAAACTCTTCATACATGTGACAAAATTTTAATAAGGGCAGCAAATGACTCTGAGAAACAATGCATATCGTCTGCGTTTGTTTAAGGATTCCTGGCAAATAAAATGAAAATGAGGGAATGTGGAAGATATCCTTTCTTTCATTCGAGTTATAAAGCCCTCCCTGAATTCACAAACACTTTTTCATGACACTCCTAGTTATGCTGTAGGAATTTACTATAAGAGAGCTAGCACCTGCCAAAGAGCAAAGTTTTAAGGGTAAAGTGCACCTGTGGTGGAACAGCAGTGCAGCTGAGATCTTCAGCATTTTCCTGCAGCTTGGGTCTAACCCTACCAAGGAGACACTTTTTGCTAGGATGTTGGCTTAAGAGAAAATGCTGACAGCAAGCAGAGCAGGTGAATAATTTCTAGCTTTACAAACAAGTTGCTTTAAAATTAGCCAGGCACCTTGGAAAGCCCACAGAAGCTCTGCCTTAAGGCGCTGGGAAGCACAGCCTAAAGCAACAGGTCCTAAGGGGACTTCTAAGGGCTTTTAAATCCTCCACATGTTCCAAGGTATCTTTCCAAAGAGAGAATCTGTTCCTTCGGTCACTACAGCAGTGTACAAATATGGGTCTACTTTATATCAGATTGTTCTATGAACACCAAATGTAACCTAGATTATACCTTCCAACCAGCTAGCCTGACAGAGGTAGAAGGAGGACAGCAGTAAATCTGAAATACTTGTAGAGTCCAATATCTGTGGATTTTGGAGTTTGTATTAAGAATTCACTTTCTCTTTCAAAGTAAAATCCAGAGGAGGAGCAATGTACAAAACACCGTATTCAATTTCTAAAAACTCTTCTTAGAGTAATTAGAAAAATGCATTTTTCTAATTCATGCATTTCATTTTAAATTCAAAAAATAATAATATTAATAATACTTTCAGAACATTACTTGAAATGTTTCAGAACAAAAGTGTGATCCCTTTGCATCCACACATTTCACTTCCTACTTTCCTAGAAAATGCATTTCTCCCAGTCTCTAAAAATCCCTTCTCACACAAATAAAGGATTATGATTCCTGCTGTCATGTGGCACATTTCCCATTGGAACTGTTTCATCTCAGTCTCAGCTGGCTTTCCACAATGGCTGCAAATTGATTTCTTGTAATGGTCAAACATTGTCATCGAAATGCTGGGAAATGTTTTCATTCAATCTTTGCAAGTCCTTTAACATTGTCTCTTTTTCTGCTTTAACTATTGTTGAAATGTTAGAGACAATCTTTTATTTATTTAAGAGGGTCAAAATCAAGGTATTACATTAGGAGAAACCTGCATCCTTTACCTAAGGTAGCAAATGAGAATTTTTCAACCCAGATTGAAGACTGACATTCTGGGTAATAGTATGAACCTGCCTAAGAGAAAAGTGGCAGTGGCATAAGCTCAGATTTAAAAATTGTCTAAAATTAATGAGGAAAAAAGTAATACCAATTTCACATAAGTCACACGCCTCTATCACCACTCATTTATCCAAATTCATTTGGGTTTGTCATTGCATGTGGTCGAACTCTCACATCACAATGTTACAGAATACAAAGCTCACAAGGACGCTCTTAGTTAAAGCTATGAGATATAATCATTCAAATATGAGCACGAAGATGCATGGGTAATTTTAGATGTACGTATGTTAGGGACACGGTTAGTGGGCATGGTGGTGATGGCTCAACCGTTGGCATTGATGATCTTAGTGGTCGTTTCCAACCTTAATGATTCTGTGATCGTATGAATACTTTAAGATATGTTGAATCCTTCAAGTTAGCACTCATAAAAGCTTTGGTTAAGTCAGACAGATATTTTGAAAGAGGCAGAATGTCAGTGTTTATGTCTTGTCCCAGTTTGACAAGTTCTTTTTATGCCACTCTGCAGTATTGCACTTGGGGTGGGGTGTATTTATGCGTGAATTAGGTCACCATTCACACTACAGATTTCAAAACTGAAGAGAGATGGACATAGGTGGCCCACACAGGCCTAACAAAATTTCTCCTTTTAGCTGTAAAATGTTGCTAACCGTTTGTTCATGTTTTATGTAAAACACTAACTTGTCTTTCACTTTTTTTTATTCCCAATTCTCATCATTTATGTATGCTTAATGTTCTGCTCTCAACTTGTGGCTTCATTTCTTGCACCGAAAAGCATATTCAGCAAAATCTGTTTTTCCTGAAGCTCTGTCATTATTTACTGTAATTTAAGTTCACTAACCAGCTTCTCTCCTGCAGTGACTTTTAGATCTCAAGTTCAATTCTATCATTCCCCTTCCTTTTACTGCCGAGTTTTTATTGTTTTTTGTTTGTGCTCCTGTCATGGCAGAACTGTTCTTTACCAAAATTTTAGGCAGCAATTTTGCAAAGGAATGGATTTCTCTCTCAAAGATGAGCGTTTTCAAACCCACTGCACCCTTGGCTTCTGTGGTAGCCTACTGCCACATGCATCAAAGTCCTGTATTTTGCTAGGGGGATTTTAGGCTAAAGGTGTTGCACTGTTGGTTTTTCTGTTGTTGTTGTTTTGTGGGTTTTTATTTGGATCTTTTGGATCTCAGTAGTTACCCTTCAACATCCAGCAGTGATAATTTTGGCCTGCACATACCATGTGTGACTCACTGTGGTCCTCTTACAACTTGGGGCTGGGATTAAGGGTAAATATCCTGTAGAGAACAGCCTGCTCCCTTCAAAGGAAAATGCCTGCAACCATGCTCTTGTGAAGCATGAGTCTCAGTAAGAAGTCACTTGAGCAGAAAGGAGTTAGCAGGGGATTTATTCATATTCAGGAGCTTGGAAATCTAAATCTCTCCCATTTTCTCACTGAGCGAGTGGCAGGGTTGAACAGCTGGCCCTTCAGCACTGTTCTGGTAACATATTAATGGAAAGAAGTTCCTTACCATTAGGGGTTGTCTGTAATCCAAGCCTGAAATACCAAATTCAAATTTTATAGAGAATTTTGTACTAGGCTAGCCTACCCCTTAAACTTAAGTCTAAATGTGAATGGAATGAAGAAATAAAAGATATTTAAACGTGTGCACAATGTTAGCCACAGTATCAGTGTCCCTTCTATACAGTCTGTATTAGTTCCTAGTTGAATATGGTAAGTTAGCCTATGTATAACCAAGCCCAATGTTCCTCCTTAAGAAGCATATCACAGTCAATAACTTTCTCACTGCAGCAGACTTACAGCCACATCATCCAAACCTGCCGGTGGAGAATGACAAATCCATCAGAAGAAATTGTAAGGTGCCCCATTACAGGCAAATGCAGTCAAAAGATTATCTTTTAAATTTTTCTCTTAGAGGAAAATAGCCTCTAATTCAATGCTGGAGGGTGAAATATGCCTGAAATAATGTATACCCAAACACTGAGGTATTGCTTTCTGTCCCAATTAAATCTTTTGCCTTGGTGCACTAGACTTAAGGCAAAGAGTTTCAATAGTACTGATGGTGTTTTGTTGGGTTTTTTTTTTAGTACACTGGTATTTCTCCCATAGTGACTTGCATGCTTGACAACTTTTTGCTCTCATTGTATTATTAAATGAGTAAATATCAGCAGATAGTTTACTCTCATTACCTCATTAATTATTTACTGGAATATATAAATTAAGCATATCCCTTTGATTTATTTCTTGCCTGGAACAGCTTACCTCAGTCTTCTTACCCAGCTCTTGCAGCAGCCTTCCAAGAAATCCAGTGCTCTGCATTGCCTGCCTGAAATGCTCACTACTTTTTTTCTACATTCTTTCTGACAGACTGACTAGCAATTAACGTAACATTCTCAATGAGCATCTAGCCCTCATCAGCAAAACAGCATCTATTCCCTGGGCTGTACTGCATTGCTTATGTTTGTGCACACGACTTTGATGATTGATTTGAAAACTGGCGTGCATTGAACAAGAATCTGTATTGATTGAAACTCCATATTGTTGAAAATTTGGTTCACATCTCAGTAGATTCTACGAGATCATCTTCTGAAAGACTTCTACCAAAGGCTTTTTCCAGCCCCCAAAATGTAACTGATAACCTCTTTGCTGATACACCCAACAAGGGCTGTTGGAATAGAAAATCGTCATCAGGAAAGTATTTTGGAAAGACTTGAATATTTTAATAATGTACCTCCTTGTGTAAATCTCTTATTAAAATCAAACTCATTTTGTGAGTAGATAACTTTCAGAGATAGCTATGATAATTTCTTAGCCAGCAATACTTATTTTACCGTTGTATTTATTTATTCGTTTCTTTCTTTATTTGGAAGGATATCTAAAAACATTATCATAAAGCTTCTGGGGACATACTTGCAGAAGTATTCTCACCTCTTATCTCACATAAGTCTTTGAATTGTTTATTTCATGTACTTTCTCTAATTCCGTGTTGCTGGGTTGAAGAATTTAATACATATCATGTATTTATTGTACACAGAGGCCTGGATAACAGACCTGGTATACATGGAGTCTACTGTCTATGATAGAACATAAATTATTCCTTTGGCTTTAATTTACATATATATATAAATATGAAGTTCAGTAAATATATATATTATATATATATAATTATTTTTTGAGTTAGAGACATTGCTTAACCTAAGAGCATGTGCTTAGTTTTAATTCATCCAGTAACATATCTGTGAGTGTAATACACTACAGCAGCCTTAACATTTTTAAGTGTTCCAGTATAAAGATATTTATTAGGGAATTTATAGGCCATCCTTCATACAAGACTACTTAACAAAATTCTCCCAACTGATAGAAACAATAAACTTCCCAGGTTTCTAACTGACGTATGTTAATATTTAAAGATGATTCTACCTTCCCTTCCCTTGATCATTTCAGTAAATTAATATTGAGTTATACAACCTAATGAGGGAAATTAATTTCCTAAAATTACCTTCCGTGAAGGAAACTAGGCATAAGGTGTATAATCAGTGGGATCTTTTTTTTCCAGAGGAAAGAGAATCACAGTGAACGGAACAAAGCGGGATGTTGAGATGGAAAAACACTTTATTTTCTTTCCAAAACAATTTTACATAATAATTCTATTTTTACTCTTCCACTGCTTTAAATACATCTTCATTTTGAAGAAGTAAAGCAATTGCACAAATAAAACCCCTTAGCTCCTTAGGTACCTATTTGATAACAATTAACAATAAATTTACAGACCCTACACAGGATTTCTTTCAGGAGCTTTAAATCATCTCAGACACACTTGCTTCAATAGGAGCTTTTCACATATATAGCTCAAATGCGATACGTTTTCCTCCTCCTGTATTATTAATAACTCCTCAAAAGTGCAGAATTTTCTGGTTTCATTCTAGAAGGCACTTCCAAATCCAGGATTAAAGCATTAATATTGATAGCCAGAATATGACCCTATTGCATTAAATTCCTGAAGCATCTTTCTACAGTCAGGAAAAGCAATTTTACTCCTTTGGAGATAAAGACAGAAAAAGAAGCCAGCCTCTTATGTTTAAAAAAAATTAATAAAATTTAAAAAAAGCCCCAAACCCAGTTGAACATCTTTACCACTGCTCAAGTCTCTTTGCCTTCCTTCCTGATGAAGAAAGGGGAATGCTACAGAGGAGGAGACCTCCTTGCTCACCGTCAGCATCCATTCAGCAGTACAATGTCCATTGAAAGGCAGTGGCACATTCCCCACCTTGCTGCCTTTTGTGGGTACCCACATGTTGCGAGTGATCAGGAATTCCAGTCACCTTGCCCTGGAATGCTACACACCATCTTCCTGCAGCAGGACTTCTGCACGTTCCTGAAACGGCGCGGCAATTGCAATAGCACATTGCGTTAGTTTTACCAGTTAATGAAAGACCTAAGGCAATCTAATTCAAGCTCTTTTCTGGGGAAGCATGCCAGCTATATTCCCAGGCCAATTATTGCTCTCACAAAGTGCTCTAAATCTGTCAACAGGCAAAAGTGTGAACTACAGTATAATAACCGAGTTGAGAAGGTGACCCAGTTGTTGCAAGAGGAGCGCTGCTTCTTGCCGTGGGAGCAATGAATGTTGGCTCACAGCACCAGTGTGTGATTAAGTGTCACACTTACATACTGCAAGCACTCACCAACAAGCTTGTATTCTTCCAAAAAAAAAAAAAAAAATGCTATACAAGCTAAGCAGATTTATGGTAAATGAATACTTATTCCTGAACATCAATATGACAAACAGTTTGCAAGCCAACATGGGAACACCCAGGAAGGTTCAAATCCTGCTGTGAGTATGATCAAAGGCACTTAATAGATTTTTAGCTACAGAATTAACAGCATCTTGATATACATGATTCATTTTTCTAAAATACAAGTTAATAAAGGAAGTTACTGAAATGAAATCGATTTCCTAATAATCTAAGGCTTGTGTCTATCTCAAGTACTGAAAATTACTGCTGGGTGGAGAACTCTTGTGAGAAGAAGAAACGAGAAAGCTTTGCAATGTATCCTCTGCTTCAATTTCATAAAGGCCAGCACTTGAGAAATCATCCACCTGTCCCACCTTCTTGCCACAAATGAGATAATTTCTTTTCTCCAGCCATACATGCTGTAATTAAAAGGCACATAACGTTGCTTTAGCCCCATGAGGATTGCTGGCATACGCTCAACAAGTGCAAGTGCTTTGGCTGTGCTGAGTTCCTCTGAGAGCCATTGATCTGAGCTAAGCCTGGGCAGCTTCAGATGCTTCTCCAAAAATAGCCATGATCTGCAAGGGCTGAAAGCTATTACAGCTTGTCAGTGTGTCTGAGCTTTGGCTCTAGCAGGATACGGGTCTGGGTGCTGACCCAACATGGCCACAGCTTGGCGATACAGAAGTTGTTCTGAGGGCGCTACCAGCAGAGCAGAACAGTGGAGCAAAGCCCCAGCAATTGAGTCATACTTCATGGGCACAGTTGAGCATGATTTGGAGAAGGAGAAAATTTAATAGCCACATGAACTAAAATGACAGGATTGATGGTGAATGTCAACCTAATTATGACAATAAATCATGTCTGGCTCTATAGTTATTAGCCAAGCTAATTCATTATTTGCTTAAAAATAACATTAAAACTTAACCAATAAATCCTTTTATTGGTGGCTGGTCTTATTTTATTTCTACTCTAAATGTTAACACTGTTAAGAAACCTTAAAAGAAAAAAAGTCAGAAAATTGTCGTAGGAATAATAAACCGTCTTTCATCATTTAAGATATTACATCACATTATCCAATATAGATTTAGGTATCATTTACACAATGAAACATTACTACTTCTTACAGCGTCCCAGAGGACTTACAGTTAAATAAAACATTATTTTTCACTTTAAAAAAAGTGGCTTTAATTAAAGGTGAAAAAATATCTGAAGGCTGTAAGCCTCCCCATATACTTTCTGTTTACATACCAAAGCCGCTGACTATGCCAGTAATGGTTTCCACTCTAGACGGAGTGCCTTGGGTTAGTTTCCCTGCTGATTCTGCCTTCAGTGTTTGGCGATTGCTGAAGGACATGGAAAGAAGTCTGGAGGGCTGAGTCAGACAGAGGAACAGGACAGGCTGAAGGCAGGAGGAGGAAATGACAGAAGGGAAAGCAAGGAAATGGTTTCAAGCTAAAGGAGGGGAGATTCAGAGTGGATATAAAGAAAAAGCTTTTTCAGTAAGAGTAGTAAAGCACTGGAACAGGCTGCCCAGGGAGCTGGTGGGTGCTCATCCTTGGAGACACCAAAGGGGCTAGATGGGGCTCTGAGCATGTGATTGAGCTGTGGGTGTCCCTGTTCATTGCAGGGTGTTGGATCAGATGGCCTTTAAAGGTCCTTTTCAAACTATTCTATCTTTTATTAAAGCAAATCAAAAGCAATCAGAAAATTAGACTTTCCTTCCAAACCAGGTCCATGCAGAATCGCCATTCAGTGTTGAGGATAGCAGTGATCACTGCTAAGAAAACAAGTGTTTTTTTGTAGAGTGTCTTTCCCAGTTAAACCGGTAAAATAAACCAAAATAGATGGGATAGGAAGGAAAGAAAAAGAAAGATGCATGAAGACTAAAGAGCCGAGTTGAGTCGAGTTGCTGGACTGGAGCTCGGAGTAGTAGGATGAATTTTAATTCAGCTGTCAGTCGTCTGTATGATCCCCTTACTTAGAAACGAGCAGAGCTTTTCGATTGCCCACCAGACGATAAATAAGCCATGCCTCCAAACGAGTTAAAGTCTTAAAACCTGAACTCTTCAGATTTTATTAGTGATTGAATAGCTCCAGGTGTTTCTAAGCAAAAATCAATAGAGAGATTAGCTGCAACAGTCTGCTGAGAGATTATGGGTGAGACTTTGTCAGACAGATAACCAACAGACTGAGGGACAAAGCAATGCCCCTTGTGCTAAATCTTTACAAGGAGGAATCACCTCACCTTTGAACCTGAAGTTTCCACACCACCCAGTCCTGAAGGGGATTTTTGTATACTTCCATGGCAAACACTCATGCTGTTAATACATGAAATACTTCCAAGGATGGGAGAAGTTATTGCCTGCCATTTAATTTGATTTAAATATTAATGTTTGTCTTTCACTTGGGTGTCATTCAGTGGCCCATGATAGGAAGTATAGTTCACTCATTATTTTCAAAGAATATTACAGGGTTTTTGTTGCCTTTTTTTTTTTTTTTAATATGTTTTCAAGCATTTTACAGTGATACTCCTATTTTCAGACGAAAGGAAATTTTTGAATATTTCTAATGATCTCCTTACTGGATTTTCAGATATCTGTTTCCTCAAGTAGTTTTAGACATCACTAATTGTATCACTTCAGATATTCCCCTTTTATATTGTTTGGTGAAGGCTCCAGAGACTTCCCCTCTAAGCAGAGATGGTCTGATTCTGAGAAACTGAGAGGTAGCTGTGCTGAAAAGTCTGAATGCAACAGCAAGACAATGAAGATAATTATTTCAAAACGTGTCCGAACTTATGAAATTTGAAGCATGCCCACAAAAACACAAGAAAGGATTATTAACATGCACAGATGAAGACTTTGTGCTTTTTTCCTTTTTTGGGGTCACCTCTGCACTCTCACGGCTGCCCTGGACCTGGATGCTTCCAGCAACCCTTTGCAAGAAACCACTGTTCCTCCTCCAGTCATGGCTGCTGGGTCTGCAAGACTGGCAGCTGGTACAGGCACAAATGAGATTAATTGGAGCTGTCAGTCCAGCGGCTGGTAGACAAGCATCCACACAGTAATAGACAATGTCAGCAAGGAAAACAAGGCAGAGGATGGACTGAAATATTTCCTTAAGTTGGAAGTACGCAAATATTAAAAGGCAAGTTTGAGGCATAACCAAAGCAGTAATGCTGGGGTAGAGTTTACCAATAACTCATTCAACGTGATTAAATTCAGGTGGTCATAAAGTAACAGGCTTACTTTGGGAACCAAAAATATAATTTGTAAACTGATTCCTTCCAAAAAATGAAATTTTAAAATTTAATATAAGTAAGAAAGTTGTCAGTCTGCTCTTTCATTTCTTCTCTTATACACTTTTAAAATAAAACATAGAACATTCACTGATAATTTATTCAGACTCATAAAACATTTCTCTGCTTGTTAAATGTAACAAAACTGGACTTTTAATTTATCTCTACCAGAAACTACTTGAGGACAAGGAATTTCTAGGAATATTTCAAAAAAGTCTTTCCATTACATGAAAAGAAAATTCATATAGCTGTCACAGTTTTTGCCCTCATTGTAAGCCATTTCATTTAATAGTTACTATTGGAATTACTGTTAAAACTTCTAGGTTAAATTGAGATTTGAAATTAAATTTAACATGTGGTCCATGCAAAAGCATGTGAGGCACCTGGATGAGCCTTCCAGTCCAGCAAGAAGGGCACTGACTCTGTACACAAACACACTGAGCAAGTCTGAAGAGTTGCATGCATCGTCTTGTTGCTCAGTCTATGGATGGGTTATAGCTGAACCACTCTGATTTGAAGCTGTTGTTCGAAAAAGCCTCAGACTTTGCTTTCTTACCTCTTTTTGCTATGACAGACTCCAAATTTATGAGCAAAAAATAAATGTTTTGGGGCTGGCTCATTAAGTACTTGAATACCTCTTCTGTAAGCACTCAGGTTCACTGCTTTTATTATAAATCCTGGATGAGAAATGTTTTGATAGGAATCCATCACTGTGGATGACATGCACATGGAAGGGTCTGGGTCCACAGCCATATTTGAAGGGAGCGTTTCTGTTCCCTGAGCCACTCACCTCTGGGGATCTGGGAAGTCCACAAACTAAGTCTACAAAGCAATGACCCATACCAGGGTTACTTTTGGTTCCCAGCATTTAAAACAGTGTCCTAAGGTTTTATTTGATGGATGAACCCATCAAAGGAAGAAGTTCTTCTGTAGTGTTCCACCTGCTCATTTTATCACCAAACTCCAGAGTGCTGCAGATACCAGAGGCAGGGCAGCTGTACACAAAGGTGAACGTGGTCCCAAGGTTAAACGGAAAAAAACAGCTCTCCCTCATACTAGTCATCTCAAAGAGCTTTCATCCACTTTATCAGGCATCTGAAAATGAGAACATCTTGGATCTTAGTAGGACGAGGTTTTGACAACCAGCAGACGCGAAGTAATACCAACAATCTTCTCCTGCCCAAAAGTAGCTCATTTGCTCTCTCCTGGCACCCAGGATCAGCAGAACAGACCGAGGGCTGGTGCCAGGTCATGAGAATGTCCCTCAGCCCTGCATGAAAGTGACCTGGAGCCTGGCTGCAGAAATGCCCAGGCAGCATCTCCATGGGTGACATTTCAGTCTCCAGAGCTGGGATCTGCTGAACCGTGTTGTTCATGCAGAGGCAGCTTCGAAACCACAGCATGACTCTGCATTCCTCATGCAGCTCCATCCCCAGTGGCTGCGTGGTTGTTTTCTGCTGTACAAGGCCCTTCCTGTGCTGCAGTGACCTACTTTCATGCTCTGGTTAGAGAAAATTGAAAAAAAAGAAGAAATAAAATTAAGCAGACAAAACCCCCAAGCCCCTCAACAACAAAGAAACAAGTGACTACTTTTTAACTTGTTCTTTAACATTCTTAAGGTCTTACAGAAAATAACTAAGACCCAAATCCTGTAATTCATCCTTATATACCTGAGGCAATAAAATATGCATTTTTCTGTGTTGGATTTTTGCCTCAAACAGCTTTGTTATCCAAATGATGAACTCCAAATGCTATTTTTCTTTAGCATAAGATACTTTCCACTATTGTAAACAAAGATTTAAGAAACAAAGATTTCATTTTAAGATCTACAGCAAATAGGACTTATACTTGAGTATTTACATTTGAATATTAGGGACTTAATCTGTCTGTGAAAGACAAATAAATCAAGGCTTCAGAACAGCGAGAACATAGTTTTAATCATGTTTTCTGAGAGAAAAAGCATAAACTCTAAAATGTAGGTTGTGACTTTGTCATCACAATTGCAGAGTAAGAAGATGCAGCGGTCTGACAAATACTGGGGCATTTAAAGAAAACATTAAAAATATCTGAAGGTATTATAAAATACTAGGATAAATTGAAGGCTTATGGCACAGCATACTCCAGAGAATAAAGGAAGATATAATCTTCTAGATGAGTCCAACTGTCACAGGGCATGTCCCCTCTGGGCAACGTCTACACTGGCAGAGACCTGAGTCAGCAAGCTCAGATCAGGTAGAAAGAAAATTGTAGTACATAGTACTCGGATTATACTGACTTGAGTACAGAGTCCTGAACTAGCAATAAACTATTGATCAAAAGAGCATTTCTTTGTTTGAATTCAAAACAATCTTGGCCATCCAACAAGATGGTTCATCTACCAACATACCAGTACCGCTTTGCAAAATGCCCCACGTGCTACAGATCACAGCAATATGGAACTTTATTTGTTACAGAGCCTTTGCAACCGTGTAAGACAACTATCTGATCTAAATAGCAATGCAACGGGAATGTTTTCTATCACAGGACATCTGGATTACCACTGCATGGAAGCATTTCATACTGCTTTAGAATCATAGAATCATTAAGTTAGCAAATATCTCTGAAACCATCAAGAGCAACCCCAACCCGTCCCACCATGCCCACTGACTGCGTCCCTCAGTGCCACATCCCCACAGTTCTTTAACACCTCCAGAGACAATAAGTCCACAAGTTTCCACCATATTAGTGTGCTGACCAGGTTAGTGAGGATGATTCTCTGAGAGCAGATGGTACAGGGTGTCGACTCTTCAATATCTGTTCTGTGGTTGGTATTTTATCGCAGTTCTTAGTGCATCACCCAGGTATACCCTGTTATAAAGAGCGGAAACTGTCATAGCTACAGCATTGCTATCTAGGTAGTCTCCACACTGTAGACCGAAAATATAGATATCAGATATCTTCACAGTTTACTAACAAAATCTCAGGAGTTCAACATGAGGAAATATTTTAGGAAACTAAGGACAAAGAAAGTATGCAAAACTCCAGATATTTCTATTACTGTCAGTCACAATGAGAGAAGCAGATGTAAAAACATTGACAAATCCTACCTCAGAGAAATCCATTGCATTTCAGGAGAAACAATACCCAGCAATCAGAAAATTTGTTTGACATTATTCTGTGAAGAAAAGGACATTTATAAAGGGATTCATAGGAATTAGAACAGAAATCCAAAAATCAAATAGGATTTGATGATGAGGCTCCTATGTATAACTTACAAAATGCTCCCCCAGTTTAAGTATATTAGAATGTATTATATAAGGACATATGACAGATTATCTATAATCTGTTTAAATACAGTGCCACAAGCTCTGTTCATGGACTACAGACATGAGGAATTAGGCGTCTTGCAAGCAAAGTTCCTCAGCCCAGAAACAGGCTGCCTAAGTAGAAGGCAACAAACGAGAAGACAGGAATACACGGAAACAAGAGAAAACAAGGTCAGCAAGATAAGGAAGAGGTTGGAGCACATGAGAATCCTAGATCCTCTTTTATGTGTAAGCATTCTAGATTAAAAAAAAAAAAAAAAAAGCTTTTTAGAGATGTGAAAGTAGATAGTGAAGTGGCTTTGCATGTGAGTACACAATGGCGTAAATGATATCATGGCAGAATACCTATTAGCTGTAGATTGAAGCTGTTGTCCTGGTGTGATCGTGGCAAGAATGAGGCTTGGGAAGTTAGCTGAAGGAGAGAAAAATACAGGGGTGTAGATGCTGCTAAAAGCACTGGAAAGGGAGAAATCTATTTCTGAAACAACAGAAAAGGGAAAAGCTAGATTAAAAAAAAATCAGCTGGTATGCTCCAAGAAGTAAGATAGGGGAATCATGGGCAGCAAGTTATACTAGAGATAAGAGAGCAATAAGAGAGCTCTTGTCAAGGTTGGAGAAAAGGGATGTGACTAGGACAAAAGATGTGACATGTATGTCTCCACTTACATGTGAAGATAGGTCTTAGATACCTAATGTAGAAACAGTGCAATTGAAGCCTGAATATGAGATAGTTTTTGATCTTTTTTTTTTTTTCTTTTTATACTGTTTTCAGCCTTAACTTTAATATCTAACCTAAATTTTTTGATAGGGGATTCCGTCATTCATAGACATTTTGTTCAACTATCTTTTCAGGAAACATCTTCAACCTGAACGTGCCCCACTGTCGTTTTTATGCATTTGCAACATTCCCTGCAAGCACTGCAAATTGGTCCACTGATTTCAATAGTCTTCAGATAAGACCCATGGGACTGCTAGATAAATGCATTACATACTCCAGAATGAACAGTTAGAAAGAAAGCGCATTAAGATTAAGGTATTTGTAACTGTTGTTTCCATGGTGAGTCTTCACCAGGACGTGAATACATAGAGTTTTGTACCACAGATGTGACATATGGCTCAAACAAGTGAGCTGATGAGCAGCAATCACATTAAGTGGCAAGAGCATTTAAAATACAACTAAAAGCACTGTATAAATATTTTCAGGAAGTAGAGTTGCTGTAATAAAACAACACATTTAGAGATCTTAGTGGAGGAACTTCTTTTAAGTATTGCTAGCTTGCTTCTGGCATTTAGTTCCCAAATCTACCCTATCCAAGTTAATTTCTAATTCTTTAATCTGATTTATGAACATCTTTCTCCCACACAACCCCTGGCTCCTATTGTCTGCATGTTTATCACGTGAACTCTATATAGTCAGGAATCAATGAGAAAACAGCCAGGTCATTATATCTTTCATTTTCATTGCTTGACCAAGAAGTTATAAAATACAGACCCCTGTCCTCATCTACCATACATGTACGTGATCCGCTGATTAAATACATTCACATGTATTTAAAGGATTTGCAGTGATCCAGCCGCTCAAGTTCAGTTCTGTTGCAAACTCAGGATGTTTCAGTACCTTATTGCCTTCAGACTGCAGCAGCCCATTTTCCCCTAGTTGAAGAAGGTTCACTGGGGATCCAGTGAGGAGATTTAACTCAGCTAATTACAACGGCACCACTTCAGGATTGTGACAAGTGTGTGGTCCTCAGGGGATTTCTGTCACACCCTCTTACTATTCAGAAACTGAAATTGTGCGTTTATTTATTTATCATTTGTAAGAGAGAAAAGAGGCAGAAGGATACCCAGCTAATGAGCTGGCAGCAGTGGCATCAACCTCTGCAGAAAAGCCCACGGGCAACCAGGTGCACACATCAGGAGGACATCATTGCTTTCTGTTGCATTTCAGTTCCTGGCTGATGACAAAACAAGAGCCGCTAAAGAAACTGGTCTTTTCTGCATTATTTAAATACTGCCTTCACATACCCTCAGCAACTGCTCACAGATGCCCAAGAGCCTGATCTGCAGTCAAAGCCTTGCCTCCCAAGGTGAAGGTAAAACCTAACTGCTATTCATTACAGCCCTGAGTTTAAATCAAACATTTAACTGTTTGTGCTCAGCCCAGGTTTTTAAAAATGCGGAAGCATAAATCTACATGTGCTCGATGCTCAGATGTTTTATTCAAGGGATAAATGCCTTCAATAAATATTCATACTCCAGTGTACATTCTGAATTATCCCATCTCAGTCGAATGACGGTAAGCATTAGTTTTATGTTATTGATGCTAATTTTTTAGCCCCAAGTAAAAATCTTAATTGCACTCGTGCAATTTCATTATATTTATTCTGGTTACAGAGGGTCAAAAGGGATAAAAATTCAATTACTCTTTCTGATGTGTGACATGTTTTTCCACTGGTTCTTCTCAAAGAGACCTCACCATTATTAGCACTTTGATTAGAGGCCTTCGTCCTCACATACTATTAAGCATTTGCATTTGGTAGACAAATTGCAGTTCCCTCATCCATCCAGTGCTTGGCAATGGAGGCAGAGTGAGCTGACCACAGCCCTGCTTTCAGGTGGGGTTTGTAAAAGGATGGATGAACTTATTATTCACCCACCTACCATCAATATTTCCCCACTAAACCACGTCCCTTAGTATGACATCTAAATGCTTCTTGAACACCTCCAGGGACAATGATTCCACCAACTCCTTGGACAGCCCATTTCAGACCCTGTTGAACACCCATCTCAATTAAACAGTCTTAAATTGCCTCACCTGGAAGCATGTGTCTTGCAAGTGGGTCCTTTCAATGCATTTGCCCACGTGGTTAAGGTAGGACACAGCCCAAGGTGGTTCCTGCACAGGGAAAACCAGAGCTAGATTTTGAAAAGAAAGAAAGAAGTCATGCTGAAGTTTGTCTGATCCACCCTCAAGCTTGGTCTGAAAGCTTACATGCTTTTGCCCTGTTTTAACCCACATAATTCATAATGAGTCCATATTTTTTTGTTTTGTGCAGAAAACATTGCCATCTTGGGAAACTCCTGTTTGCAGTGGCAATACATCAAGAGCAGCTTTAATGCAGGGATACAACTCTACATGCTGATCACAATTTATGCCAGCCTTCCATCTAGGCATGCCTTTTCACAGCACAACAATGCTACTGTTCGTTTGTTTGCGTAAAGCAGATGCCACAAATCTGCCCACAGCAAGATCAGAAAGCCTCAGAATTTGGAAATGCAAATACCTCATAGATGTAAAACAACAAATCTCTTTTCAGGTGCAGTTCTACCTCTAAGTATGGATATTACCTTCAGACAGCCAGACCCTGCTAAGCGCATGCTTTGGATTTATAGCTAGTAATCAAGAAAAGACAACTTAAAACCAGTGCAGATCTTGCCCTGCTCCTCAGTCACACCTATCTAACTGAGGCTGAGCAACACAGGAAGGCATAAGGGAATACAGTTTGGACCATGTTAATGGCTATCCTAATGCCATTTTTTTTTCTGATGTTTCTGAAAGCCAACAAATTTGACTTTGCGAGATCTTGAAAGTTTTGACCCGAATTAGCAGTGGGTTAAACATTTTATTTTTCTCCTACAACCAGAACCAAGAATGCATATTATTCATACCTGTGCATCGAGTATTTTCAAGGGACAAGCTTTGCAGCTCGTACAATCAGGCAGTGCAAGGTGACTCAGCTGGCAGGTCACAAATAAGGAGCAGAGCACAAAAAGCAAATGGCTATGGAAAATTTGTTCTGATCAATGTAGGTACTTAAATATTTACCCAAGACTATGTGGGGCAGTTGATAGAATAGAAGGAAGGGATGTCGCAGAGGTTACCACTGCAAACTTAGAAAGCAGTTCTGGCTCTGGTGGCCTCCACAAAGCCATAACAATGTGAAGAAGCTCTTCCTTAAGAATATAAGACTGAGCTTGAATGTCAAAAAAAATTTTTTTTATTCATAATGCAAGTATTGGAGTCTCATCTTGTTGCTTTCCAACAAAGCCACTGTTTGAGTAGAAATGAAAGCTGTGACTTAAATATCCAACGTGAACAAAAACAAAGTGGAGTATTTACATTGTTGGAGTAACAGACGCAGTCTGATGAAGAATGCTTAAACTTGAAAGATAATTTCTTAGGAAGAGCTGCAGATTTTTTCTTCTATTGGCACTGAACTACACAGAGGATGATAGACGTTGCAAGGGAAGAATGAACAGTATCGTAAATAAAACTTACAGTCAAGAAAAATAATACTAAGTGCTTTGTTTTATGTGTGAGTTATTAAGATTAACAAACCCTTGCATTTTTTTTCTTCCTATTAGTATGTTATTGCAAGGAAAACTTCATCCGAGGCGAACAACATCAGCTACTTTCATGAGGCCAGATAGAAAATGAGTGTTAAGCCCTTCAAGCAAAAGATCCACAGATTTCCTATGGGTTTCCAGCCCTACTAATCTCCCTGCCATTCCTACCCTTTCATATCTTTCATATCTTAGACTTGGCGACAACGGAAAGCTTGCAAGGCTCTGAAGTACTGTCTTTAAAATACCAGATTAAAAGGACAAAGCTCAGCATCACCTTGCCCTGAATGGTATCTGATCAGAAGAGTTTCTTAAAAATTCAGGTTTGAGAACTGTACTCCAACACAAGAGAGAAATCTCACTTTTAGTTATTCAGCTTCTTTGGACTTCAAACATATGCAGTTTTTACTTTTAGTGGCTTCACTTTACTTTTAGTGGCTTTCAGTAAAATTTGGGAATCACCACACTGAAAGTTTCCCTGTCTTCAGTTATCATGCAACTAGAAAATATCAAAGATAAATTATTAATACACATAATTTCACTTATTACCACTCTGCTTTATATTAATACCACTTAAACTCAATATAAGTCTCAACAGTCCTGAGGGAATGACTCATATGGACACTTCTCAGTGAACATTCTCTCTGCAGGGCACCTTATCATCATCCTCTCTTGTTAACTTGTTGTGTAAACATGGATGCTAGGGTCTACAACATATTTCCTATATTGAAAAGAATGGTGAAACTTGGCTAATGCCAAGATGCTCTTTTCTTACCAGATAATTTTCAAAACTGTGCCTTTAACAAGAATATCTGAAATGGATCAGTAATGAAGTTAAATGACTGGTTATTACAAAAGCCCTTGGCAACAGTCAGATTTTATTAGTTCATGACATATCATATAGGATTTAAAGATAAACCATTTGGTGAAGTATGGAGTTGCTGGATCTATGGAAAAGCTCCTTACAGGGTGCTTTTGAAAAAGAATTAATATACAGGAGTAGAACTGAATATTTCTGTATCTCCTCTGGAATAAAATCTATTCTACATGGAGAAAAAAAGCATATATATAAATAAAAGTATATATGCATATACATATATATATATATTCCAGATCACAGTTGGCAAATTAGATCCACAGAACATAGATGTTTCTATGAGATAAATTTCTTTAGTAAGAAGTATCTCAAATGAGATTTCAAATACCTTGTGTCTCAAAGTTTTTCATGGTTGCTTGTGTAATGCACTTACCATACAGAAGAGTTATTCTCTGTACTATATCTGCTGTCGGAATCTGGAGATATCTTAGTAGCATATATATCACAATTTCAAAGATATTTTGACTACATGTGGTTATTTGGTGCACTTTGGGGACTTCAGATACGCTGTTTGACATGTAAACAGCTATGACGAATGACCAACCTTTAAAACAAGAGATATACACAAGTAATTGCATTTTCTAAAGCACTTGCTGATGGACAGTGGGATACAAGAACTTTTTAGAGAATTCACTGGTATTTGAGAAGATGCAGGCACCTTGGTTTACAAAGATGATGGCAACACAACTATAAAGGCTTATTATTTTAATTGTTGAAATAGAATACTTCAGGTTGTCCAGCATCCTGAATTTGCTTTGAAAGTGTCATAGGACTATGCAGCTGTTGCATTTGATAGGTTTGTACTGCAGAAACACTTCCTTTCTTTTTCTTTTGGTTAGTGGGTTGGAAAGCGTCACATAAAACAATCTGAGGGAAGTATTAATTTGGGCAAGAAATTAATAGCGCACTGGAACAGGCTGCCCCTGGAAGCAGTGCAATCACCATCCCTGGAAGTTTCCAAGAAGAGAGTAGATATGGCACTTAGGTACATGTCTTAGTGGGCATGGTGAGGATGGGTTGACGTTGAATTAGATGATCTTAGAGTTCTTTTCCAACCTTAATGATGCTTCGATTCTGTGAAATTGCAGTGAAGTAAATGAGCCCTACAGATATGAAATGCAGCCTGAGGAAAAGGAAAATAATAACGTATTTAATGACAAAATTCTTTCCCTCTCCCTACTGCCATGAAGGGCAAGAACTAAGCAAGTTGATGGCATGCTACCTGTACCTGCAGTGCTCCTTCACTTACCAAAGATAAGCATCTGCACTGGCATCAAAACTGCAACCCCAGCCTGTGGTAGCTTGGGTACAATATGCGACATAAGCGGGAGGAGAAAGCTCATTCAAGGACCTGCAATGATGCGTGCTCAACAGTGTCCCATTACCTTGTAAGCAACTGGCATTTACCTGTGATCTGTCACCATGGTACAGGATCAGCACTAGGAATAAATACATTCAGGCAGAGCATTGTGGCTCCTGCCTGCAGGGCCCACCAGTGTGAGAGGGTGTTATTTTAATTTGGGGGGCACAGGGAAAGGCTGCAGACAGCCTTCTCATTACTGCTAATGAGGGAGCAGGCACGCTCATTGGGCCATTGGATTGCATTGCACTCCAGAGCCGAATTCACAAAAGAAAGCGAAGGTCAGAGGTAAGTGTTCTGTGTGGCAACAGCTGCACTAAATGACCTGGGAAATTCTCCCTTACCGTGGAGCACTCATCCTGAAGGAGGTTGGCAGCACTTTCATTCGCTCTGTTCCAGCTCTTGCTCTTCATTCCTTTGCATAAATGACACCACTGTTATGTGCTGTTATGTTAAATTCAATTTACTGGGGAAGGCAGATAAGGTCAGCTGCAGTTACATCGTTAACTACCAACAAATTAGCATCCTGTGTCCATAAAGAGCTGGCAATGGAGGAAAGGACTAAATGTCTTCAGCTTATTTCTAAAAACAAAGTGTAAGTTTCCATTTCAATATCAGCTAATAGAAGAATGAATATCCTTTGATGCTTGCATCAAAAAACTTTCTCCACTGATATCTTGGCTGCAATGCATGTTTGCTGAAAGCCAATCAATGGGCTTTATTAAAATGATTTCAGATCAATTGGAGGCAAGGAAGATAAGAGAGTAAAAGGCTGGCAACCTAGCTCTGCTGCCTTGTGTTGATGTATTGGGATGTATTGGGAGCAACTTCTTGAACCATCAAGTAATGTTTTATAGCTTCCAAGATTATATTCCTTCTGCTTGTCAGTCACAAGTACAGGAAAAAATGAGAGCACTAGTGAATAGAGATAACAGATTTATAGGGGCATGCAGTGAAGATATGCACAGGGAATTAAGTACTGTATATGCATTTACCAATGTTTCAAAAACAGATTCTTAGAGATTTTAATGGTGTTGCTAAGTATTATTTAGTAGCCTGCCCCCGAGTTTTCTGCTCATCTTTTTTTGTTTTGTTTTGTTTTTTAAACATCTCTTTACATAAAAAGTAGAATTTTCAGAAGTCCTCACCCTCTGGCATTTTCAGTGTTCCTTTACTTCTGGACATCTCTTTCAATATCTTCCAGTGGAAAAGCTCTACAAGGAACACAAACATACTGTCAATAGGTTTTGAAGGTCCCCAAAAAGCAGCCTGCAGGTGCCCAGGGAATAACTAGTCTCTGTTTGAAAATGGTTTAATTCTTTTCCAAGTATAACAAAAATTTATACTCCTAAAATCTATCAGTATATTGTTTCCAAATAACATTTAACACAAATAAATATTATTTCACCGATTATTGCACACAGTTTTCTTGTGAAGAAAAAAACAGTGCAGTGAATCATAATGCTATGAAATTTTTGTGCGCCAGAAGACAAAAGGACTTAAAGAGACTTTCCATTTGCCCCCTCTAAAGCAGAAGTTATCCCTAAGAGGAAACAAACATATTTCAAAATTTCTGATGCACCTATATTTGAGAAGAGTTGCTTCTGAATCAATGCTTGCTTCTTGAAGTCGTGCCCTCCTCTGCTTCATTTAAAATCACTTTGTATCTGCACCACAACTTCCTTTGCTTTCTCCCTGAGATGGGATGCAAGCTAGGAGAAAAATCCTCTATCCAGCTATAGGAGAATTTGTCTAATCCTGCACTATGGCTTGATCTTCTAAAAACATTGCGTCATTGAAAGCTGATGCTGGTTTTCATTTACTGAGGCAATGCTATACGTGATTATAGTGTTCCAACACATTATTTCTACTGCAACAACTCCTACAATTTCAACCCCATCACATGGATATAATGTAAGATTACTCATTTTGTTGTGAATGCTTATGGAGCCCAAATTTGGGTGCATTTCCCACAGTGGACATGAGCTGACACAGACAAACAAATGAAACAGAATCAGAGCCATTACGGTTGGAAAAGACCTCTAAGGTCACCAAGTCCAACCCAACCCATTCCCACTGACCACACTGCTCTCCTAAACAATCTTTGAGTCGTACACTGCATGTGAGGAGCTGAAAATACCTCTGCTGTGAATCAGTGCCTCTCAGGCACAAAAGGATATATTGTCACAGGATAATATCTTTTTTTTAAAAAAAAAAAAACACACTGTCAAAACAAACACTTAGCTTGAAAATAATTCTTGCAATATTTTGGATTCCCACTTGTTTGACAAATAAGAACAAGTCAAAATTAAACGGATTTGTCATCACAAAATCAACCCCAGAAGCTGTACGCGAGCCGTGTCTGACAGGAGCACTTTGTGTGCTGGAGAACCATTTTCCAGTCAGGGAAAAATTGCCCATTTGGGGATGCTACAGGTGACACATTAGACATAAGCATTCAGATTGGGTATAATAACAGCATCCCTGCTAAGTGTGAAAACATTCTCTCTGCTTATAAAAGTGGAGAGGAATCAATATCCAGAAGCATCGTGACTACAGTTCCCTTTCCTAGTGTAGCACGAATGCCCTCCTACCTACCCCCATACTGCCCCTAGCAGAAGTGAGCCCATTTCCAACACAGAGCTGGGAGAGGGGATTTATAGGGTCTGCGTCTTCCACCACATTTTCCTTCCTTAAA
This sequence comes from Perdix hodgsoniae, assembly GCA_035772895.1. Taxonomy (NCBI): domain Eukaryota; kingdom Metazoa; phylum Chordata; class Aves; order Galliformes; family Phasianidae; genus Perdix; species Perdix hodgsoniae. The sequence goes on from JAPSGF010000026.1 coordinate 6,401,843, forward strand.
TACCAGATTATCAGGTATTCCTGCACCAGGTCTATTTGAAAGGGTGATTTTGGAATAAAAGCATTCTAAGTGCCACCTTGGGGTCTAGTCTGGCAAATCCAAGGACAACCTCCCATAAGGGAAGACTTCTGGCCTTTCGTGATTAATCAATTTATCGGGGGGGGGAAAAAAGAAGAAAAAAAAAGAAAAAGCTGAGGATGGTGCACGTCTCGCTGTTCAAAAGGTTTAAGTGTGAGTGACAACAAGGGATAAAAGCAGGAAGCATAAGCAAATGGAAAAATTGAGACTTGCACAAGAAGTTATGTTGCCGTAAGAAATCTAAGTAATAAGAGAGCTGCTGAATGCTTAAAATGGTAATTCTGTGCATAACCAAGCTGCAAAGTAAAGAAAATGCTTAACTAAATTTGCCTACACAGGGTCATTTAAAAAAATTGTATTAAAATAGACTAATCATAACAGAAACGAAAGTCTGTAATTTTAGAAGATGATTACTAACAGCACTAATTAAGTGGCTTTAATTGACTCCATCGAAGTCAAGAGACAATTCATATGTATATTTCTGCAAGACCCAGTAATCATAATTTCTGCAGCGTAACTTTTAAATGAGTTATCCTGCAGCTTTTATTAGCTAGATAGCTGCTTCCAATCCACGATTTGCAGATCCCCGGAGGGCCACGGATTACCACTGAGGCACTGGAGGTAACGAAGAAAAGCATGTTTACCGTCAATGCGTTGCCTTGGAAGCTTTGAAGGATCCAAAAATTGAGAAAGATAAAGAAGGGAAAGGGGGAAAGAGGGAATTTATTTTTTCTGCTTCATTCCTGCTCCCTAACTTTCTGAGCATTTTCAGAACAAAGAAAGTTATCTTCTTGCTTTCCCCTGAAGAACTGCCTTTTTTTTTATTATTATTAATTTTTTTTGGTCTTTCTTAATTAAACAGCAAGTATATCAAAAATTAATTTAAAGGCATGAATCCAGCACATTTTAACATGTATAACCACTGCTGCTAAAAAATGGTTTCTTTTTCCACCAACTTTTTACCCAATCATTAGTGAAAATGGGCTATTTCAACTAGAACTTGCTTTTTAAATGGCCTGAGCCGCACAAGTCTATCAGAAAATAATTTAATGCATGGTGTAACTATGCAGCAAAGCTCTTCATAACCAAAAGCTCAGTCTGACAGCAGGAAGCACCAGTGCCTCTTGTTGGCATCGCCCCATTTTGAAGAACCTCAACATGTCATTTCAGCAGCTCCTTCCCATGAAGCCCAGCTCTCCACCCGCTTTGCACAAAGCTGGCATTTGGGAAGGGTATAGCATCAAAATTCCATTTTGTGTTCTCTCTTTTAGCCCTAGAACACCTTCGTCTAACCTTGGAGACCGATGAGAGCAATTAGTCCCTCTTCTCCCCGTGAAATCACTTTATGGATTTGCAGCCTGTTGGTTTTTTGTCATTCCTTTTCCCTAAATTGAATATGTTCAGCTTTCCTGCAGTCCGACATTAAAAACCCTTCACTCCTTTAATTTCTCTCTTCCAAACTCTTTTATTTATCTTTCTTTTTTTAGAAATACCATGCTCAAAAGCTTTATGTTGCATTTTAAATGTTGCCTACCCAGTCCAAAATTGAAAGGGCTCTATTTTTTCATTTATAGCTGATGTTTTACAGGCGATCAAAACCTCAAAAGGTGGAGAACTGATCTAAAGATGCATGAAAGCCTTTGTAACTAGGAGAAAATACTTTAAGATTATTTCAACTCAGACATAAGAAAAAGCTGAATTAAAAGTACGTGCATATAAAAGTAGCTCAGCTGTCTCAGAATCTTTGAACCAATTTGCCATGACAACCTTAGGATTTAACATACTTATTTATATTTATTTCTTGTGCGGTCTCCCCTAAACGAAGCGAGGGAAAGTCAAGGATTTATTTTTTCTTTATTTTTTTCTTCCTTCTTTTTTTAAAAATAAAATAAAGCTACTGTTTGTTCTCACTTACCTTTTGAAAGTTTAGCAGTGTTTTATTCATTTCTTTAGGAGGTGCAAGAAAACAGTTTCTTGCCCACATCCTATGACTGGTTTCATTTGTTGGTTTCCAAATAAATGAAGGAAATAATTTATTGTGAAGCCCATTCCCTTCCCACACCCTTCTCCTCGATCATTCCTTCTGTGGGGAACAGAAAAAACAAACAAACAAACAACAAATGACATGAAATTACATTTGCATCAGTTCTTACATCAACATTAGCAGATTCTAATTCTTACCTTGCGTATCAGTATGCACAACCATTGGTGAAAATAAAACACTAGATAACCACCGTAGCACTGCATACTTATATTTTCATGGAGGTATCCAAGCACACGACACTCAGCCTAAAATACAACTCACAAGGTTAGGCTGATGAGTTGTGGTGCTGGCTGCCCCTGCACCCGCTGCTGTTCCCAGCTCAGTGCAAGGGAGGGTGTTCTCCCTGAAGCATTGGCCCCATCATGAGCCCTGAACGTGAGCTTAAAGGTCAGCAACTCCTTTGTTTGCTTTATTTTTCTTTAGACACAGAGAGAAAATTTACATGGATCAGGAGTGACAACACTGCCAACGTTTTCTCATTTTTATTTACTGATTCTGTCAAGTGAAGATATTACTTACAGACTTGGCAACACAGCTGCTGCTGTGGGGGAAAAAGAAACAAACATCATCACACCACCAACAAGCAACAGAGCTAACAAATGTGAGGGATCAAAAATGGGGAGGAAAACAGCATCACTGAGACTCAGCAAAGAGGCAATCTTTGAGGTAACTCCCCTTGCTGGGGAAATTAAGATATTTTGCCTCCAAAACTGAGATTTCCAGCTCTTTCTACAAGATACTTTTTGGAGAAATATTAAAACTGCTGTATGCCTGAAGAAGTAATTGATTTAGAATAAGGACTAACTGACAGAAGTTTATTCCCTTCATCCCGAGAGGCCCAGGCCTGGCTTCCTGCACACGTCCTGCTCCAGGCACATTATTATCCACACACCACTTCACTAAAAGACTTTGTTTCAAAGCTAACAATTAAGATTTGCAGGATTCCAGAGAAATGTCATCTTGATTTTCCCAATGAAACAAAGGACTTCTAGACCTGAGAACTATACATACTCCCTTCACCAAAGAGCCACACTTGGTCCCACCAGCTCGAAGACACAGATCACTTCAGCAGGCTGCACTGCTCAGCACAGCGCTGCACACAGCTTACATGCTGATGGAGTCAATAAGAAAGATTTCCTCTAATAGGCTCTGCCACACTCTGAGTACAGAAAGGTCAGTTGGATCTGGCATCAACAGCACATTCTAATCACTAGAAAATAAGAAAGCAATGCAGAATGCATGCATTTCTCTATCTGCAGCAAAAGGAAGGCAAATGCATTAATGCAAAGGTGTGCAAAAGATCACTTATTACCAATCACTTTTTGATGCTTGGCCCACTCTCAGCAAGCAGCTCTATTGCTCAATATCATCCACATGTCCATGAGTGTGAACAGAGATACATCTATACGAACACGTGTGCTTCTTTCTGTTGATAACACAATTTCCTCCAGTTTCATTACTCGGCAATATGCTGTATGGTATGAGACATCCCCTTGTCCAGCTGGAAGCAGCTGTCCTGGCTGTGCCCCCTCCACCCCTGTCTGGCAGGGCAGCATGAGGACTTGAAGCATCCTTGGCTCTGTGCAGCACAGCTCAACATCAGTGTGCTGTCAACACTATTCTCATCCTGACTCCAAAACACAGCACCACGCCAACCACTAGGAAGAAAATTAACTCTATCCCAGCCAACCACAGACCATCCTTACTTCTCTGCCTCTTCAATAACCCAAAAACAAAGAAGGAAACAAGCCTTTGCTCAGCCCCAGTATTCTGTCTCACTGCCTTTTTGCTATTTTTCAGCTGGGTGTCACTTCATATTACAAAGTTACAGTGTCCAAATGATGATACAAGCCCTACAGAACAATTTTTGTAATTATTTAACGCTCCTGAATTCACTGACACTGCATAAGGTATAAATAAGTATAGATATTGCCCTAACAAATTTAGGGTAATATCAATCTGAATCTTTTTCTCCTGCAAAAGCAATCAAATCATATTCTGAACTAAAACAAACCTGTAGGAAAAATACCCAAAGGCTGGAAGATGGTCTAAATATGCAAAATTTGGCTAAGTAATGAGTTAGAAAGTACACAAAATAAATATAATACTAGATGAATGAGCTGAAGTAGGAAAAAATATGTAGGGTAACCTAAGGGGGTATAGGTTAAAGTGATGTGAAGAAATCTCCCTGACAGTGAGACACATTAGATTGTAGAAGAGTCTCTCAAGGGAAGAAGTGTCAACCCTATAATTTAGATAACTTAATATATGATTGGATAAAACACCAGAAAGCTGCAATGTGTAGCAAATTCCAGGATTTCAGGGGATAATCGAGAAGATGAATGCTGGCAAGAGTCATATCTCTGCTTTCAACCTGCAGTTTTTTTAACTCTTGCCAAATGAGCACAAGACAGAGCTTTTCTATCCACACAGGGGACCAAAGGTGATGCAGAGGACCCTGTCACCAGAAGGACACCCACAGGGACACCAAGCAGTGCAGGAGGTGCACGAGGACCACATGATATCAGGACATCAAGACACACCACAAGAGCTCATTTCAAAAGCAAGCAGTGCTTGGTCTCCCCGTTGTTTACAACCAGTTTGCTGTGATTATTTGCAGTTTCTCTGCTCAGTTACAGAGCTTGATGGGCTCCAATCTCATATTTCACTTCCAAGCTGCTCCTCAGCACGAACATGGTCACATAGATCCCAAACTCCATAAATTTGATTATGACAGCTCTTTGTTTCATTACTCTTAGATAACTGTCTTTTTCTTAGGATAAATATCTGTAGTCATCTGAGCAAAAGCACTTATACATAATGAGGTTCAGCACCACTGTGATTAAATATGTTAGCTATGTTAGCTATTCAATCACAAAAAAAAACATCAGTTTTGTCACTGATAGTAAGTCAGTCATCCCACAAAATGCACAGTTAATGTTTGGGAGTTTTTTCATAAACAGTTCATCAAGCTCTTGTGAATAATGAATGCATAAGTTTGGATCGGACACGATATGTAAATTTAAGACTCAATCCATCTAATAATTTATTTATCAAGAACAATTTGAATAGTACTATCTAAAGGCACCAAGATTAACACTACAGTGTTATAGCTGAACCTCACATTGCCATTCTGAATTATCATAGAATCACAGAATGGAGTGAGTTGAAAAGGACCACAGTGATCATCTCATTTCAACACCCCTGCTATGTGCAGGGTCACCAACCAGCAGCCCAGGCTGCCCAGAGCCACATCCAGCCTGGCCTTGAGTGCCTGCAGGGATGGGGCATCCACAGCCTCCTTGGGCAACCTGTGAACAGTGCCTCACCACCCTCTGGCTGAAAAACTTCCTCCTAATATCCAACCTACACCTCCCCTGTCTCAGTTTGAAACCATTCTCCCTTGTCCTATCACTATCCAGCCTAGTAAACAGACGCATCCCCTCCTGTTTATATGCTCCTATCAGGTACTGGAAGGCCACAACAAGCTTTCTCTTCTCTAAGCTATGCAAGCCCAGTTCCCTCAGCCTTTCTTCAAAGGAGAAGTAGTACAGGAACAATCACATTCCTGCCAATGGAAGTGAAATCATACATTTTCCATACCTTTTCTGATTGTGCTCAGTATGCATGTTGTTTCCTTAAGATATGACCCACTGGATTGTATCGGTACCTCCATACCCACTATTGTTTGAGCGTAGTTAAGGTTCAGTTATCATTTTCATTACGAACATTTGCAGTGGGTTGGAATAACTTGTTGCATTGCATATCAAGCTGTCTGCTTGGACTCGTTAAATTTTTCCTCCCTGCAATTTAAATACTGTAAAACATTTTGGTAGAGCAGCCAAAAACAATAATGCATCATTCTCAAAAACTGTTTCAGAAGCGAAACCCAAAAACCTCTAAAAAAACTTTTACATTAAAATTGGCAATTCTCACAAAAGCAATGCAAAAAGAGAAAAGAAAAGGAAAGAATTAGCTATATAAGTGTTATCAGCAAAACGTGTCAGGTACTGCAGATGTGATAGAGACTCACCATGGATTTAAGTGTAGTAGACCACAGCGCTTCACTTAAAAATGAACAGGAAAAGGGACAGACCACAACCACACAGATTTTGCTTGTTTGGGGTTTCTGTCTAAACAATATGAATTTGTTCAGATGGTCTGCATGGCTTTTATAATTTCAGTAATTAATATCTTGTCTGTCCCTCACAAAATATGAACTCTTAAAACATGATCCAGTTAGGTCGCGTACTACACATGTAAAATTATTTTTGTTCATTTAGATGGATAGTGATAGGAAAAAGGGGAATGATTTTAAACTGAGACAAGGGAGATTTAGGCTAAATATTATAGGGAAGTTTTTCACTCAAAGGGTGGTGAGGCACTGGCACAGGTTGCCCAAGGAGGCTGTGGATGCCCCATCCCTGCAGGCATTCAAGGCCAGGCTGGATGTGGCTCTGGGCAGCCTGGGCTGCTGGTTGGTGACCTGCACACAGCAGGGGGGTTGAAACGAAATGATCATTGTGGTTCTTTTCAACCCAGGCCATTATATGATTCTATGACAGTAGCATGTCTAAAATGTTACATTTACAGTTCAGAAGAAAAAGCTGAAATCAAGAGTACTTCCACAAATCAAACATCTTGGTTAAAAATGTCAGTGTTTATTAAATGAAATATTTTTTCCTGGGACCTGACAAGTAAGATTTTTTTTATTTTTTTTTATCTCTGTTGGGTCATATTTGAAACCAAAATTCATTTTGGACTAGAAAACCAGATTATAATTCCTTGTAAAATGTCAGAGCATTGCTTTTTTTCTGCAACAGTGCTGCCAAGCAGAAGAGAAAAAACAAAGAGAGGGAAAAAAAAAGCAGAAAAGAAATTGCCAAAGCAGACTGTGGTGCAAAGAGGCTGTAGTTCTGAATTGTTAATGAAGAGAGGAGCGACTGTTTGATGTGTTTCACCTGACTACATAGTTTTACATTTAAATACTCAGCAAAGTGCCTCCTGGGCTTTCCTGGAATCCTCCCAGGTCCCAGCTCGAACAGTCACCCCTCCACACTATACGACCTGCTTTCAAAGCCCAACATGTAGCTCCATCAAGTGAGAAGGAACAGTGCCACCAGCTGCTGCAGGCAGCACTGCCTCTGTCTTCTCTGGGAGAGGGAAGGAAGAAGAGTTGCTTCGGAGTTAATGTTGCTGTAATTAATTTTCTGTGTGTGCACTTTACTCACGCAGTCAATTTGTCATTGAAGGGTATAATTTACTCTTCTCTCCACAGACTCTCAAACAGCAAAGACTTGGGCTACTGCAAAGTGTGCAATACTGATGATAAGGCAGAAAAACGAGAACTCTGGCAAACCCTCCCATCACTTTGCGTCCTTTCTTCCAGCCAGGCTCCAAAGGAACTTTCCATCAAAGCCAGAAGAAAACTATATACAATTTCAAACCTTTACCTGACCTCTTGTTTCAAAGGGTTATGCCTGAAACCTCTGGGTCCTTCCAGCTTTCTTCCTTCCTGTTAGAACTTTGCTTTCAGATGTCCCTGTGCCCCGCGCCGTGGCTTTCCTGTAAGCCACCTCCTGCTCTGCTGGGAGCCCTACAGCTCACTGACCTTGCCTTCAAACGCAAAAGACAAAAGGGAAGGGATGAAACCAGCTGAAGTGTACAAGAAGGCAGAGGAGAGGGAAAGACTGCAAGGACTGAGTATCGGTGGAAACTGCAAGTTGCAGCAAAATGTGCTCCACAAAAAGCATTTTAACCCTATCTCTGCAATGCAAGGAGCTTTCTCCTTGTTGTAAGTTAGAAAGATTTCTTATGCTCAAGTATTACAAAGTCCAAGCAAAACTGGGCTGAAATAAAGATGTTAGCTCCACGAGGAAAAAACACAGTCCCAATTCACTGGTCTGTTAAGAGAGGCTTCACAAAGTTTGCTTCTCTAAACATCGCAAACTGACCTTGAAAGCAGTAGAATCAAGGAAGATTGCTTAAAAAAATCGTATCTGTAGCATCAACCAGACTAATTCCTATTACAGCTTTTAGCCATTTTGTCAAAGAAACAAAGATTCTCAGGAAGATGATGAACTACAAATACCAATATTACAACTGATACCATATTTAAAGTAGAAATATATCTGCCATATCTCAGAAATGAAAACAACAACAAAAAAATCTTATGAATAATGGTCTCAATGGTATTTAACCATAATAAAAAGATAGAAGAGAAATTATTAATATGACCCTGCAAATTGTTATGGGCATATACCCAACATAGTGTTTTCTAACAGTAAATCCACCTCTAAGAGCACAGACTTATGGATACGTTTAGAAATTGCATCTAAATTGGAACACTGGATAAGTTCAGATATGAGCATAATAACGCAGCCCATAACAACGCGCTCTCTGAGCTGTTGACTGTCTTTTCATTTTACAGCTGGAGTTAAGCACCGCTTTTTCTTTCTGAATGCAGCTCGATGTTTTCTCTGCAGAGTGTTTTCGCAGTTATAATCCAAGTTTTTCATTTGTAAAATCAGCCCATTGCTGATTATGCTCCCGCTAGGGAATATAATAAAAAACAAGCTGTGCGGAGGTGCATTTTAGCTTTCAGTTTACTTGATTTAAATTTCTCAGAAATTCATCTTGAGAGAACGCTTTTGAGGGTGAATCTATTTTCCCAACTTACTGCAGTTTCGAGTGGGGTGACTCTGAGTCCTGCTTTATTTTCCCCTTCCTTTAAGCCATCATGCTCACGTTCTGATTTCCAGAGTCACTCTGCCTTGTTTTAACCTCGTATGACTTGAACTGCAGATGCTGTACAGCACAGCTTCCACTGAGCACTGCCAGAGGAGCAAACACTGAGATCGTGAGGAGCCCCAGGAGGGGTGAAAAGGGCTTCGTAGAGCTGTGGGCAGAAGCACCCTTGGTTAAGAGTACAAATTCATCTGGAAAAGTTCACGGGCTACATACATGTGCACAGGCTTGTATGTGCACATGCATGCAAGAATATATCTGCTTACTACAGTCTCATCTTAAGCAGGCAAACCTTTCTTCTTATGCATTGAACACATACGTTGGCTGCTTATCCAAAACCCTTGGAAGTCTTGTTTCAAACTAATATTTGCATTTAAAATGGAATGCCGTCCTTGCGGGCCCTTTTATTGAAAATTAAGACGCCATTCATAGAGTTTCAGAACACTTAAATAAATTCACCGAAAACAGAGGTGAAAGAAGTTGTAGAATATCAGAGTATTCAGAGAAAGTTCTCTAACCTTCTTGAATGCTGACCTTTGAAATTACATGTAACCATCTGCTCACGACATCTATATATTTCTCGAGATGAGGGAGCAGGAACTCAGAGCATGAATTTCCTAAGGGCTAGATTCTTTGGGGAAGCGTAACTAGGTAAGCATGACCAATAATTTCCCAGGCTGAAAATCTCTGGAGTTATCAGCAAAGATAGTGAAGAGAGGCTTTATGATGTGGAGGGCAGAGCTGATTAGGAAACCCACTTTAAATGGATGCTAAAACAGAGAGAGAAGGATCTTGGCTGGCACTCAACATTTAAATAGAGCATAAAAAGCCATTATTTTATTATTTCACCAGGACCTTAAGGAAAGTAATCAAGAATACTTGTGTACAACTTATTGTAGTAAAGAAAAATAGAGGGACTGCAATTCAGATTTTGGAATCCAGCATTTTTATGAACTAAGGCAGCAATAAATCCAAAAACAACAAAATGAAACTGAATTTATAAAGCTACTTAAAAACAATTTGAATTATTGAGTGTATTACCGAGTGCTGGAGAAGAAAGATCTATGTATTTTTCACACTGTTACAGTTCTTGGTTGGGTATAAACAATGGGATAAAACGAGAATAACTCCTGGAAATCACAATTACTGCATCTTATAATGGCAATTTGCATTTACAGTACTCGTTCAAAGATGAAATCATTGCAGCTCTCTTACTACTGTCACTTCTGAACCTGTTTACTATAGCACACACTTCCCAAAGGCTTATACCCAATCCCTGGTAAAGGATTCACACGCAAATGGTCCCAGTATTTTGCTCAAGAATCAAAATTTTTCTCTACATACAATGATATACTTTGCTATTCTCTGCTTCCAGAGTGTTGCAAGTTACGTTCCAAGGGAAACATTTACACAGAATCACCTTTGTTATTATTCATTATTTATGCTGAAGTGCAGACAGACATCAAGAGTTCTTAAAAACAAGGTCCTTGCAAAGGAGCATACTAGCCAGCATCTTTCTACCACACCCTGTGATAGGGTGAAAAGGTACATCACAACTGTTTTCGAGCTGAGCTTGCACAGTGCCTTGGGTGAATGCTGTATGAGTACTTGACCCCACTCCACAGGAGTGGATTGGAACAGGAACTGCTAATTGAGTTGACCAACTTAATGAAAGCACCACATCAAAAGCAAGGAGTGCATCCCCAGTGCATTTTTTCGCTCTCATGTTTTAATTAGAAAGCTCTCAAGATAAATATACCAGAAGATAGGTGGGTCTTGCACCTCTGTTGTTTTTCCAGCCTGCAGAGGGAGGGTGTAAGGCTTCAAACAAAGCTCTCCTCTGATGATGGTGGTGGCAGTCCACACCTCATCTGACATGTGTAATTAGTATCTCAAGGTGCAATGTAGTGAACAAACTTAGCTACAGCCTTTGTAAAGGAGAACAAAAAACCCGGAGATATGCTTATATTTAGCCTTGATGTGCTTTCATTTTTTAAAGCAAACAGAAGTGTTAAATAAATTGCTATGAATAGATTTGGAAAAAAAAAATAAAGTAAAAAATAAAAAATAAGTGGTAGACCAACCAGAGCTAATATGAACCAAAGGACTGAAAAGGATAGACAGACTTTTTTTCCCTCATACTTTGATGTCTTATTCCTTCATCTCTCATTCCTTATTAACCTCTTCACATTCTGCCCACATTTCCAGTATATTGTCCAAAGACAAGGTCTGGCTTTTCATCTTCCTGAAAGTGCTCCTGCTCTCCCCTTCTTTTTGGAAAGCAGCTCTGCTCCCATCTCCGAGGGACTCATCTGAGGTTGTGTTCCACAACTTTACTTTCCAAAAGCATTAACAAGATTTCAGCATGATTAGGACCTGTCCTGCCTTATACTTGGGATAAAGATCTACTTGTCTTATGGATACCAGTGAAAGGGGCAAGAGCAGTTTAAATTTCTCCTCCATTTCTCATTTTTATACTGTAACACTACCCTCGTCCGAGCTAGAAGAGAAGCACAAAGGATAACCACCCACAGACAGAAAATAAACTCAAGAAAGCCCATGAAGAAGTCAACATTTGTCCAATTAATTTGTCTCCCATTGCTCAGCTTAGATTTAAGGTCCAACAGGATCATAAGTTTACAGTTCTAGCAGTCTTTGTTTCGTATCTAGGAAGAAATTTGTTTTGTCTTAAGATTTAGAAATGAAACTTTTGAAACTTAATACCAGCTACATGAGACTTCCACAACTAGTTATCTTCTGTCCAGTAAATCTTATTTTCTGTATTATTGGCATTTGATTCTTTACTTTCAAGCTTCAGGAAAGCGGAAATAGGGTGAGAATTAAAATGGGGGAAAAAGAAAAAAAAAAAGAAAAAAAAAAGAAAGAATTTAGGCTAAAGAACAGCAGAAAAAAATCTTTTAGCAGACAGCTACAATAAAATTTGCTATAACACAGTGGTCAAAACACTGAAAATAAGCTATAGAGAACAACTTCTGCACTGACAGAAGATGAACTTGTAAGTGAATAGCTTTCACCCATCTCTAGCTTCTGATCATACCAATAGAACATGGAGAGGGTGTGGATATCAAAGAAAATTGCTTTGGGAAGTTAGTCTCACTATTAGCTCTTTATCCCCAGGGATGTGGTTATAAAATGAAAAACACCTCCTACAGCTGCCTTAATGCTAAAATGAAAAAAAATAAAATAATAATTCCTATTTGGAAGAAAATGTATGTCAGATTTTTCTGAGATAGGAGTAGACAATAACATAAGAAAATAGCAGATAGAAATGGCTCTTGTGTAACTGGAGACCAGCAGGAACTTATGACAAGCAAGATATCTTTGTTTAAGGATTAATTGCCACCTTTCAGCAACACAGGGCTCCCATCAGCAGGAGGCTTGAAGAGAGAGATTTCTGAAAGGGAGTATTATCCCTGTGATGTCCCAGTGGTTTCAGGAAGGTAATTGAGCCTTCTCAAAAGAAAAGGAGCTTCTGCGAGTGGCACTACACTGGAAGTAGCAGCCTTTCATGCACCAGCAGTTCATTTCCGTTGAAGTGTTGTGCCATTAGCATATAGGGATATTTATTGTGTAGAGAATATCAAAACAAGGCAACCTCTAAGAGCCTACCTTGGAAAAAAAGGAGCTCAGTTTGTCTGGAGGGGGAAAGCAGTGTTGGCTTATGTATTAAAGTGCATACTAAAGGAGTCTGGAGAAAGGCAGAAAATTGCTGAGATGTTCCTGAACATCTTTGGGGTATTCTATTTTCTTTCCTATCTGAGGGCTAGGCTGCACCACCTGGGGACAGGCCAATGTAGGGCCCAACACAGCTTGTCCCAGGTTGCCACTGTGACTGTACAGTAAACAGGGTGACAACTCCAGAGGCTTTGCAATGATAGAGTCCAATTCCCTTGCAGAGATACGTAGCATACTGCCCTATCCATGTCCTTGACATGCAAGGGAAGCAGACCCTGAAAAGCTGCAGGAGTGCAGAAATACATTCATGCAAAAAGGAAAAGCCAACCAAAATCTTTCTTGTTCTCAAAATCTCTCATATTTTTTAAGAAATAGACCTCCCATAGGGGTGGTGCAGAAGACCAGACAGCAGAGAGTACCTCAAGCATAGTTAATTTACCAAAGGCAAAGCCATAAATCTTGATATTAAAGAAGGAACTGGAAAGGAAATATATTTTTAGCATCTCACAGTTTGGTGCTTTAGTTTAAAAGACTATCCCTTTCAAATATCCCTGAGATTTCTCCAGCTAAGAAGTGAAGTCACTCTGGCACCCAGGGAATTTTACATCAGCAAAAGAATTCACCTCTCTCCTGCAACTTTTATGAGGAGAGACATCTCCTTTCTCACCTTCTTTTTATTTCTTTCTGCTTCTTCAGCGACCTCATCTTTGTACTCACATTAGAGGGGAGCAGAAGCATGAAGACTACAGAGGTCTGGGCTCTATCAACTCCTTCTTCATTCTCCCACTGCCCCCAGCATGCTTCCTGCTTGGAATGCCAGTGTAAGAGTGCTTTTGGATGAAATCTAAATATCAGCTCTCAGCTTCCTAGACCTTGAAAATGCTCCATGTGTACTGGGGTGAGATTAGTCGCTCCACTTGACTCCCCAGGGAAGGCAATTTAAACCACACATCACAGCAGATGCGTATCAGATTTGTCGCTGGTCACGCCAGCTTCCCATGTAAGCACCTTAATTCATTTTTTATACACATTCCTCTTTGCTGAAATGAACAACAAGATAAAAGGCAGAGATACGGCATGTGGCTTAGTGACCCAGGCTCCCATCAAGAGCTAAGAACTGGACCAAAACCATAAATGCATTTAACACAAGCAACTGAACAGTAGTCATATTATAATGAGTTTCACAGCTGCTGGGAGCCTCAGCCTTCAGACAGTATACTGAATTTAATATTCCCTCATGCAGATATGTAATCAATTTTTAAGCTCCAAACTTTAATATCTCCCCACGCTGTAGTAAATTTCCTGGGTTGCAAAGACTGCATGGATGAAATTTGCAGCCTGTGTTCCAAGCACTCATTCTGTGGCCCATTTTATTGAGTTTTACTTAGACCCAAATTGAACCAAAATCTGAAACCTAGTGACTTTTAGTACTCCGTTGACTGCAAAGCAGAATTTTTCATTAACCTAATCTGAAATGGAAACCCCATAATTACTGGTTGATCTATATTTATACAAATAGTAAAATATTAACAGCAAATTTTATAACGACTTAAAATCATGCTATTACGAGTGAACGGGCAATCAGTTTGTCATTCCACAAAAAGCTAATGTGCACTAATATCACTCATCTCCCAGAAGAGAAACAGATATCAAATTCTACAGCTTTCCTATGCAAGTAAAAATAAAAAATAAAAAAACCTGTTTTGGACACATTCATGATGGTTCCTATGTCATGGTTTTATGATTTTTGGTCATCAGTATTCCACACCATAACATCATGTGATGCATTGGGGGTGGGGTTTGGTGTCTGCCGGGTGTTCGTCTGTCGGAGAGGAACATTTCCCCAGGAGACTTTGCGGTCAGCAAGGGGATATAACTCCAAGCAAGGTCACCTGATTCCTTCTTCTTCGCCTGCTCTTCGCTGTCTGCGCTTCGCTATCTGCGCTTCGCCGCCTGCGCTTCGCCATCTGCGCTTCGCCGTCTGCACTTCAGTCACTCAACTGGACTGCACTTCTCACCCCAGCATTGTGGTGAGGTCTATACAATTCAAACAGACTCTCTCTCTCTCATTGTATTTTACTAATACTATATTTAGTAAAATCATTTGTTCCACCTCAGATCAGTGCTGTTGTTTTCATGTATTTTGGGGTCCCCTGCTTCCCCTTTCCCAGAAGCGCGGATCCGCAGATCCCTCCGCCCTGCTGGTCACAGAACTGGGCCGGACCAGCCCATAAACCGTTGACATTCCTAGCACAGGAACAAAGCACGTTCATCATTTTGAGAAACATCAAGCCATTGCCTTCCCATTTTTAGTACTTACACTTGCCTTCAAAATAAGAATTTAGGGTGAAAGAGTTAACACAAGTCCAGTGGAAAAAGAGTTATCAGAAACACGTTGTGGAAAACTGAAGCATAAACTATAAAAAAAATCAAGCTGTGAAATATTGGACTGTGTCTTTAGAACATGGAGGAATGAAGCAGTAATTTAGAATTAAATACCACATTTAGCATGCTGTGTATTCAGAGCAACAACTCAATAATATAAGGCAATAATAACTCAATAATATAATATCCAATACATTTCTCAGTAATGACTGCTAATAAGTAGCTTGCTTATTAATGGCTGAAAATGAAACCACTATAAACTTTGGCTGTACTAGTCAGCAGTGATGCATTACTCAT
This sequence comes from Perdix hodgsoniae, assembly GCA_035772895.1. Lineage (NCBI taxonomy): Eukaryota > Metazoa > Chordata > Aves > Galliformes > Phasianidae > Perdix > Perdix hodgsoniae. Next base: position 6,417,090 of record JAPSGF010000026.1, read on the forward strand.
ATTATTTCCCATAAAGAAAGTTAATTGTTATTGTGCATTGTACCTGAAGTCCTCAGTGGTACATTTTTGTCCTCGATATTTTGCTTGAGTTGAAATTTCTGGGGGAAAAAAAAAAGAAAGTAAACTCCAAAACCTTTGCAGTATTCTGAATTCACAAGACAGCACTGTTTTGTTTTGGAAATAAGTTCTTTCCAAAACTGCTCATCCTCACATGGGAACAAACAGCTTAAGAAGCTTCCTGGCTCTTTTCCTCCTGTGCTCCCTCTAAACCCCTCATGTATTCAGATTTAGGATTAAATTTGCAAAAGTTCTTCTTAGAAATCATTTTATTAAAGTGCTTCAATATTTTCATATTTTATATCCTCATCACTGGAGCACCCAGCAGAGATTATACCAATGACTAACATCTGCCTAGTTCCATTATTTCAGCCTCTTATCTTCTTAATTGCAAAATCCCCTTACGCATCATGTAGAGGTTATTGTTTCTGTGGTTGACCACATACCCTTTGTATGCTGTACTCTTTGTGAATTGGCCTAAAATCTATTTTTTCATCTAAGAGGAGCATTTGTTAAATTTTGCATCCATTTCCCAGCCCTTTTTCTCAGCGTTTATGCTTTAGTAACTAGTCTATATCATACCACATTGACTGTGGATCCTCCTGCCCCTACCCATCCTTATGTTTTGTGAACACACTGACTCATTTCAACCCAACTGATTACTGAGAAAGCCAAAAAAGAATCATGATGAGATAAAAAAAAAAAAAAAGAAATGTGAAAAAAATCATTCTTAGACTATAAACCCATAGGATTTCATACACGTTCATGTCTATTTGGCAATTAAGAAATCCAGCACAGCTTCTGTTTGAAGCACCCTAGATGACCCTCGATCTCCTGGTATGGGTGTGCTGTTCCCAGTCACTGTGAAACGAAGTCCAAATTTGGACACTCTTGTATTTCTTGGAGTTATTTTCCCACTAGGGTTTGTGATTACAGTGAGCTATTATATCAGACAAACTGACACCTTTCTTCCCATACCTTGTAGCCAACAACATATCATGAAGTACTCTGAACTTTACAGCCTGTATATTTTGGAATAGAGCAGTTCTAAATACTAATTTCTTAAGTTAACCCTACCCAGTCTTCTGCAAATCAGTCTGGTTTTTCAGTTGAGATACAAGAAAATCAGGCAAAAACCATGAAATCATACATTTCCTCAAGATCCTGATGATTCAAATGTTCCCTATTACATCTCTTTTAAGTTCTGTGTAGAAGAACTTGTTCTGTAGATTAATATATTGCCTCAAAAACTAAAAGCCTTAAGCTAGAGCTGATGTGGAAAATAGCTGTACTATCAAAAGTACAATTTTTCTTCAATGGGAGAGTCTATTTACTAAGTGCTGGAAATGTAGTAAATCCAAAACTAAACTGAGTACAAAGACATTAACTTCAAGGAAAGCCGCAGTAGAGCTTTCTTTCCCGCAACTGTTTCCTCTTGACAGGCATATGAAGTGCATAAAGAAATAAAAGGATACAAGGAAATCCAACTTAAAAGATACAGTCTGTCAATAGACTGCATTACTTCTCTCCATCCAAAATGTAATGTGAAGATCTGATTGAAAAAGTCAAATGTATTTCATTATTTCTCTGACTAGAAGTGAGATTCTCACCTTTGCTCTTAGCGTTTCTTCCAGCAACCAAATCCTCTCCACTATTATTTTCTTCAAAATGCAGACAATAGAGGATTTGAGAGATGTCAAATCCCAGAGCCAGGTCAATCCACTTGTAGGACAGAGGGCTTTCAGGACCAAATCTGGCCAAAACAATGGAATATAAATATGGGGATGGTCACAATCATGCACGCAGAATAAGAGAATAGCAGTCTTCCAAGAAATCTTCGCTGGAATAATCAGGGTGAGCTCCACACCTCTTCATCTACTATCACCCTTTTGCCATCCCAGAATGAGAAGTTTGACGTTGTTATGGACAACAAAGGAGATAAAAAGGACCCTTTATGGTAATTGAGAGCTTCTGCTTTGTTGCCTTGAAGCCATTCTTGTCCCTCTCTGACAAATGGCTCATGATGTAGACTAAAGACAGTAAAAATTTGCAATGAATGTCCTGAAAAGAGAATTTCACACATTTTAACAAAAGCTTCTTCAAGCTCAAATGATCACCCTTTCAACAAGGGCTTACCTACAGGACTTTTTCCATTGGCTATCCATGGGAACAGGGGAGCATAACATGGGTTAAGAAACCCATGTTTGTCTCTTCTGCCAGTAGGAGCGGCACGGAGGAGCACCGCATCAGCCTTCCCTCCCTGGAAATGGGACACGGCATTGTTTCACAGCCCGAAGAACCCGTACTGCAAAATCACTTTTTTTTTTTCCTTCTTTTTTTCAGTTTCTGCAATAGAAATCCTTATTTCTATGAGCCTATTCCGTTTTTTCTTTTATAAGATCGTATTTGAACAAAGATGATTCCATTGCAGTAGACTTACACTTCTCATTTAATCCCTTGCCTTCCTTCTAACTGCTACAACAGGAGAAAGCACTTGGAATTTAATCTTGAAGTTTTTATTTCCACAAAATGTTTTCTTTTTGCTGAGCATGTCATTCCATTGCTTCCAGCTCACTGTGCTATTTCTGCAATAGTTGGCAATATTCATGTTTTTCAATAAGGGTATGGCCTCTGTACAAATAACTAAGCACAGCTCCCATGATAATGACGCTTTCCTCTTGCCATCGCCCACTTGGAGTGAAGGTGAGCATGTAAACCAGCTCCTTTCTGGCAAAAGCAAACTTGTGGCCAAGCAAAAGTTACTTCAGTGTATCTCAGCTCAGCTGAAGGAAGATCCCGATCCTGCATGATTTATAGCAGCAGATCCAGAACAAACAGAACTTTACATAAGAAAACAGGCAATCATTAATTTAATATTGTTATGTATGAATACCTATGCAATAGTCACAACAGTTTCTCCATCTATTCAAAACAATAGCTCTAATTATTTTAACTGCTCCACATTTTTATTTTTTAAATTCAGGCACACACTGCAATTCAGTCTGGTTTTGTGATTCAAGTAGGTGGGAGGAAAACAGCTAAACAGCTATTTTTCATGTGCTATATATGCAAATATATTACTCTAACCAATAGACAGACTGTTTACAGACAATACCTTATTCTTGCAAGTAAGAATTCTAATTTATGCTTGTTGTTTATCTCATCTGCAAGTCCTATAAAAGCATCAGTTCTTCAAAACAGCTCAATGAAACAAATTAAATGCACTGTTTCCACACTGTTCTGATCTGTGGTAAAATATATAAAAGCTTTTTACATGGGAGTGTATAGCAAACACGCAGAAGCGCAAGGAAAAACACTGCCTTTAAAGGATTGTAGTAATCTCTTTCTCTGTGCTCAGGGATCAGAAAAGGAAAGGATGAAATACTCTCAGTGCTCCCTTTCACACTGAGAAAAGTATGGAAACATCATTGCGAATGACAGCGAACCCAGCACAGGCCCTGGAGGCACCATTCTGTGGTTGGCCAATGGTTTTCCTCCTCATTTCTTTCCAGCACAGTGCTGTCTCTTGCAAGGCCACTTGTAGGATTTGATTACATTCTTCTGGACGTTTTAAAGAATGGAAAAGGTTTTTTCGGCGGTAATAGAAAATTAAACTGCTTTTCAGAAGAGTTTATAATCTCAGGTCTTCATCACGTAAGGGCAAATGCACATAAATAACTCACACACTTTTGTACTGTACATCCCTTGAAATCCGCAGACACGAAATGAGTTTGTAGATTGCGTGTTTTGAGAAAATGTGGCAGATTCATACACTGAAAGTGAACATCTGAACAGGGACATTATGGCTGGTGGCAGCCATCCAACGCGTTCAGGAGAAGTGAAGGAACTAAAGCAGCAGTCGGCCTTCAAGCAGGAGTTCTGACTGTCATCATCTACCCACAAAATGACTGTCTGGGGAATCTTTTCACTGAAAATTGCACCAAAAAAGAAAAAGTGTAAGCAAAAAAAAATAAAATCAAGCTGGTCTTGAAAGAAATATGTGATAATAGTAATGCACACAACTGAAAAGCAATAATAAATAACATATGAACTATTTTGAAGAAAAACAAACAAACAAACAAAAAACACTCCATCCCTACCAGTAGATGTAATCCAGCGACTAAAGAACCTGAGAAGTTTTAAATGAGTTTCTCAAGAATTATGAGGAGTCTCATGTGATAAGCAGTTCTTACTTAATCAAAATTCTTCTTCTGAGTCTTCTGTGATGTAGGAAATGCAAACATCATTTGTTGATGTTGCCAGAGGACAATCAAGGATGTCATTTATTTCCCCCTTCATTCCCATTACAGAAATTGCACCAGTACCCCCAGCTAAAATTTGTCCATCCTGATCTCTTCTGCCAATTGAAGAGGCTTCTGCGACCTGCCTGAGAGGATTAAAAAAACCTTATCTAATTCAGATGATGCGTTCTTATACTCAGAAAGGTCAAATTCCTGAAACATCAAAACCACCAAGGAGAAATGGCCTCAAAGGGCAAATGCAGTTACACAGACCAGGACGCAAACTTTTTGAACAATTTTAGAAAATAATCAGAGGGGCAGCCTTCAAAAGGGAACCTTGGTGGAGTTAGAGAAAAATAATAATAGTAAAATTGATTAACTTCTGTACGTGGTTCAATTGGTGTCCCCAAACCTAGCTATTCAAAATACCTTTATTCTTTTAAGGTTTCGGGACAGCATTGCCCACAGGAGGCAAGAAGCACCCCTTAACACCTTTACAGATGAGAATGTCAAGATACAGGGCTGGATGTCTAGAGGGCTATTTTTCCCACATTTCCCAGATTGAATGTGGTTTTTTATGTCCAGAGAAGAACAAGGACTGCATAGTTTAGCAGGTATTGCAAAATACTTAACCTTTCTTCTCCAATTTCAGATTTTATATGAATTAGGCAAGGCGCAGTTCCTCCATTAACAGAACACAGCCGACTCTGAGGATTTCCATTCTGTCTTCTACCCTTCCATAAAGATGAACTGCAGCTTTCCTTTTACGCCCCCTGTGAAAGGCACAAGTAACCAAGTCAAAGTACATTCCATCAGGTGGGACTTGGCAGCTGCAACAACAGGGGGTTATTTAGGAGCATCTAAAAGTAACCTCATGGAACAACAGAACTCAGTATTTTGTCAGGTGTGCTGCTGTACTGTAGACAGGATGACTGACTGTCACATGAAGGGGTCAAAAACACTTATTTTTATGCAGCTGCATATTTGTCTTCATCCTTTAGGTTCATCTCACGTTGGTGACACTCCAGATCTAAATGACAGTCTCTTGTAGACTCTGCCTTTTTTGTCTTTTTAAAATTACAAAGATACAATGGGTAATCCACATTTTTAAATAAGTTTTTTTTGTTTGTATTTGTTTTTTTAAACAACGTGTGTAGGACTACAAAATACATGGAAAAGCTTTATACTTTCCTCTGGTTTGTTGTGTCATGTATAATTGTATTTACAGAAAAAATTGTATTTATAGAAACTTTCAAGAGATTATGAAGACAGAATGCACTGTAAAAAGAAAAAAAGTTTGCATTCAAGGCATCTCTATTCATCATTACTGAGCACTGCTGAAAGCCCAGACAAATTTGTTTTACCAGTTCAGAAGCATGACATTCTGCTAATTATAGTGTGGTGAGTTGATTTACCTACGGTGACTACTACTACTACTACTACTACTACTACTACTAATAATAATAATAATAATAATAATGGGCAAGAGATACTACAATAAAATTTATTCTACAATTTTACAGTCTTCCTGAAACACAGGATGTTTTTGAATGGGGGAAAAGACTCGACGAAACAAATCAGACAAATGATTGATAGAATCAATCATTTGAATTTGAAAGATAACCTGAGGGGAAGGAGTATCAGTTCTTTATTACATGCACTCTGAAAGTTAGGATGATCAAGAGGCTGTGAAAGTTGATTAACTGTTTCATTATTTCTCTTAAAAGCTTCAATTATGAAGGAAGACCTAGATTTGATAAAACAATGAGATACAAACTCCATGGTTCAATACCCATATTCATAACCCTACCTGCTGCTTCACATTCCAAAGCGATCTGCCAGAATATTTTGATGTAAAATAATAGATGCACATAAAGACGTTTAAATTTGGTTGGTAAAAAATGGTATGACAAGAGGCAAAGGGGGAAAATAAGCAGTGGCAGAAGTTTCAACGTGCAGCTGTTTTTCCCTTTGCAAAGTTCCAAAGGAAGTTAATTCTGCAACAATAATAAATATATTTTCTTTTAAAAAGCAACTAATACTAGCTTGTTCAAATAACATTCAGATATTTATGATAACTGCCCCTTTAAGAACAGTGCCAGGAAGTGTATGAAGCCATACAGAACTTCTTGCAAAACTAAAGAATATCCACTCAACTCAGTTAAAATTAATAGCAAAGGTAAGTAATGATCAAGAGCTGTGGATGAAAATGGCATCCCAAGTTTAACAAATTTAGGTTGTTCTAGCAATGACAGATTAACTCTTTGATTTGAATGATTCTTCTACCTTATAAAGTATATACTGGAGTTTTCTCTATTTGCTTTACAAATCTCTTTGGATGTTCTAGGATGATACCTAAAGTCTTTGAGAAGAGTCTAAAAATAGCAGCTGAATATACTAGAAAATCTCAAGTTGCAGGACGTCGGGAACATATTTTTCACATGAAATTTAAACCTGATTTCTTTCAAGGGCTGATCTCAAATAGCCATGTTCGCCTCAACTATTCAATGCATGATCTTAAAAAAGAAATTAAATGCTCTCAGTAGCAGATAATCTCATATCTTCATAGAGAAGATCAAGACAACTAGCATCTTCCATGACTGGATTCCAGAAGGATCTGGTGTGCAGTTGGAAGAAACATGCCCTAGGATGGAGGTGATGACAACACCTGGAAGAGATGGCAGAGGCTACAAAAGTGAAAGAACCTTTCACTGACCATCGATGTTGCACATGCTCCTGAGAATGATTATCTGTCCTAGATTTGAGAGTAGGTTTCAGACAGCAGGATTATGAATCTGTCTCTGACCTAAATCTGTTACATTTCCCACTGTGATAGCACAAATGTATCCTTTAGTTGATCTTACTCTTTCTTTCTGCTGTTCAGATTGGGTCTCCCATGATTCCTGAATTATAAAACATAGCAAGAATGAGAAATTCCTATTCTTTACCACCAAAATATGAGTATCACCTTTTTATTTTTTTCTGATTTGAAATTAATCTGTCATTGATTCACAAGCTATAATAATTGAGGTACTGTTTCCTTTCTATGAGCTGTCTAAACATTGTTAATTTTTCTCAGTAGCATTAAAATAGACAAAAAAAAATCTTACTTTCTTGTGCATCCAGTACTGCCAGGCCATTTTTCCACTCAAAATTCATTAAGCATATGATAACCTTGTTAAAGAAACTGCGTGTTTCAAGTCATTTTGTCCAGTATATAAGAACTTGTTACTAGCAGCACTTGCTTTCTCTTTTGTCCTCCTACCATTTCATCCAGCTCTTCTCTCTCTCTCCAACATCTTTTTCCCATTTTGTTAGATAAACATGATTAATTCTATAAAATGTGTTTATTTTTAATTCTACCTTTAGCCATTCTCCCTCAGTTTATTAAAACATCTTTAAATCCAAATACCCTAGAGGAAAAGTAGATGCTCTCTCTCAGAGTCCTTCATCACACAGAAAAATAATCAGTGAATTCCTAATATCTTCTGTTTTTCAGCACTCTCTTAACTGATATATTTTTAGGCATATTTGATATGATGAAGTGAACACCTGGAAGCTTGGTTGAATACTACAAACAAATGCAAAGAAGGAAAAAAAGATTACATAAGTTCTTTTTGCTTTCTTCTTCTCATCTGGTTGATTTACCTCTAAGATAAATCAAAACACTGCCTTAAAAAAACTTGGAAGCATATTTCAGGGTTTAGGGTGAATTTGAGAAATATATTGAAAATTTTTGTATGATATGAGTAATAGGTATTTCTAGAATTTCCAAAGAGCGTGATTTTCAATAAAGTGTCTTTCTTTTCTGAGACAGATAAGTCCCGAAGAACTAAGTTTGATCAAGAAGCTTAACTGAAAAACTGCCTTTGCAAAAATGAATGCCTTATTCCCACAGTACAAATATTTTAAAAGACCAGCAGATGGCAAATTGAAAAACATGTTGGGGCAAGTGCAACATTCTATTTTTGACTTAATATTCATAATTTTTTTTTAATCCACACACATCTCTCTTATAAAGGCAAGAACAATTATCCACCTTTCTAGGAAAAAAAAAAACATTACAACTAAATAAAAAGTATAAAACAGCATTGAGGAGTGCAAAAATAACACACAAAAATCAAAGTTGGATTAAGGGAAATTCTTTCAAAAATATTATGGAGTGAACATTTATGTTCCACAGATAGAGCACTGTAAATCAATAACACATCACACAAACATATAAATGGATATCTATGGGCTGTAGGTTGGAAGAAACTTTTAGGCAGTTTTAGACATTCACTGTACATCATCACCCACTACACTTTTCACTGATGTGAAGACCAAATTCACGTATAACATTGACACATAAAATGTTTTTATGGGAGAGAAGTAGCCAGTCTCTTCTGTTCATGAAAACAGAGGGGGAGAGAAAGTAAGGAAGATACAACAAACTGCAGGAGATAAAAGTACATCAATCAAGGAAGGCAGCGGTACACTAATGCCTGACACATACAAGATACATATGCTAGTACAACCTCAGCACCAGGAAATTCTAAAATATAAAGTGGAAAGTTACTATCTTATGGAGTATGATAAAGTTAACACTGGCAAAATGTAAAAGTTGTAGAAATAATCAACAAGGAAAGGAATAGTGAAACCACGTATTACAGGAATTGCTAATAACTATGTTGGTAGGTGCAAGAGAGATAGCATTGGCATTAGTATGCTGATAAAGTAGAAAAATATATCAAATCCAGCATCAGCTGTCCTGCATGCTATATCACAAGTCTTTCCAGAAGTAGCATGTAGAATCAGAACACCTGTCTGCAAGACACCAGGGTAGATATGCACACCAAGAAATAGGTGAGGAAGAAAAATAAAGAATCAGTTACAGAGAAGTCATGCAGAAAGTCACTTTACAGTAACAACTTTTTAGTTCCACTGCGCCATTTTCACTCCCTTCTGAATACTGAGGATAAGCCTCTACATTCGTCCTTCAGAAAAAATCCTCAGGAGAGCTTTGCTACAAATTAGATCTCACCTTTTAGAGTAAACATTATCTCTGTTTACAGAATAACCACGTAATATCCCAGAGTTATCGATGTCAATTGCATACATCATGCATCTTGAAATACAAACTTATACAGAAAAGCAATGTTATCAGTGCAGAGAAGCTCATGCCTGTGCCATCACTGTAGTTAACACATGCTTGTGCCTTATTTCAGCCCTTGTGCTTTGCTTGTTCTTCAAGAGATCCAAAAGCATACGCTCAGTTGCACGTTATAAATTGAAATGAGAATTGGAGGCGTTCCAAAACACATCTGACCAAGTTATCTGAGGGAAAAAGCCAGTGCTGATGAAGCAACAAAAATAATTAAGTCTTGGGAAGACTGCACAGACTAGAGCAGAGTTATTTCCGAATGTCCTGAAGCTCACCCAAGTCTAGCACAAATGCATACACTTCAGGGAGACAATCCTGACTTCTCTGAAACTAAGGACAAGAATTTTGTGAGCCTCAACAGAGTGAGAATTTTCTCAGTAGTTGTTGGGATGTTTGCAATTGTAGCGTCTAAGTAATGTGTGTATGCTATATATGTATTTTCAGACACATAAATCTGATCTTGCAAACTACAATTTATTTTTCTCGAATTTTGTACTTATATCACTGTTAATTCCATATCTGCATAAAACATCCTTGCTTGTCCTCATCTAAGAACACTAAATACTTCACAAAACAAATAGAAAGCTTCAGCTGGAAGGGACAAAGGGACCTTCAAAGATTATTCATTCCAACTACATAACTTCCTCAGGGCTAATCAAAGCTTATAGTATATCAGTGAGAGCATTATCCAAATGCTAGACAACCCAAGCATCCTCAGCCTCTCTTGATAGCATATGTCTTCCAGTTCTTTAAACAGCACAGTCACCTTCCTCATGGACCTTAAAATCCTTTCTTATATTGTGGAGACCGCAATGGCACATGATATTCAAGAGGCGGCTGCACCAACAATTAGTAGACAGGGATGGAAATGTTGTTTTCTGTTATTCTTCAAGCATTCATTAATTAACTCCTTGTGGCTAAAAAGCAGTCAGTAAAATTGTTGTAAAATTATTGGGTTTTGGTTTAGTTTGAGTTTTTTCTTTTTTTGTTGTGACCTCAAACCTCATCCAGTGAGATCAATTTACTGCTTGTACTTACTTGCTGCTATTAGTCAGAAAGATGCTCTTTGTCCTGAGAAGAGCAATTCTGTGCTCCTCCTGCACTGCAGCTTCTTCCTCCTCCACCTACAGGAACATTCTGCTCATTTTGATGAATTTCAAAAGCTGGCATAAACAGTGATACCATTTACCGTCCTGGCAAAATTAGATTTCATGGTCCAGTTGTCAAAGGAATAACGGGAATCCATTTGTCGCATGCAAAGACCTGTCAGCGTGAGAATTACCTGTGACTGTCACAGATGACAAGTGTTAATTAATGGATTTTTCTGAAGGAGCAATCATTCTGATGGGACCTTCTACCTGTCGGCTTTACAAGAAAACCCTTTTCATTGCTGACAGGTCACTCCCAGACTTCAGCTTCAACTTGGTCTGAAGGAGTCCTCAATGGCTACAGCTTCAGAGACAAATTAAAAAACAAGGAAACAATTCAGTGCTCCTTTATAAATCATACTGGCAGCAAAACAGAATTGAAATGAGACGTGCAAGAGTTCAAGGGACAAAGTACAGTGCAATTATATTTTAAAGTATTTGCTGAACATCCTGTGCAAAAACACTGACCAAACACCTCTGCAGCCCATATGACTCTGGGTCAAGCTCAGGGAGGTGACTGAAGGGTGAAAACAATGCATTTCCCCTGTTTTCATGGCAGCTCTCTCATCAGCCCGCTGATCAATTGGGAGCCCAATTTCCTCTCATTGCTCATCTTGCCAGAGGTGTTGGCAGCACATCTCCAACCCTTCAAAATCACCTTGGCCACCCCAACACATCCAACTGAGGATACAGCCCTGTGGTACAGAGCGATTATTCCTTCTCAGACAGATGTGTGGCTCATTTGGGGAACTACTTGAGAATAATTTCCACATCACAAAATTGCTGTTCTCTCACACATCACACATTGATCCTGAAATATGACAGGCTGTCCCTCAGGGAATGAGCCTAACTCCTGACAGAGCCCAATATGTCTGTAATGAGGCCTGGAGGAACTGGGTCTTCTTGGTACATACACCAAGGATCTGAGCTGCAGAATGGGTAGAGAGCCAAGAGCTGCTAAAACCAGCGGTACTTAACGTAAAGGGGAAAACTTTGGTAGCAAAACCAAACAGTATTCCCATAAGTTTCATAAACAGTAAAGTTTCACCTAACATTAATAAAGCCTTAAAAGTTCTTGGGTAAGTAAGGGCTTTAGTTTCAGAGCTACTGAGATGTGAGATCGGTTATGAGATTCCAGAAGAATTTTGGCATCTTTTAGACAAGCTTTAACTTCTGCAATAAAAATCTCAATATTCGGATGCTGCTTCATGCCAGCCAGCTCAGTATTCACTGCTCCAATAGATATGTATGCATTGCATCTGCTGGCTAAAATAAATTATTGTGAACTATATCCAACATAATCAGAGGCAGCTGAAAACGTTGGTTTTTTTTTTTCCTTTGCAGCCAGAATTGAAGATGCACAGGCTCATTTTCACTGCCAGAGTGAACCATTTCACATGGCGTCGGGCATGATCATATGAACTTCCAGTAAAGCTAAGTTCAAGTGTAGCTCACTGTGCAATTCAAAGAATGCTTTCTTTCCTCCAGCAGTTACTTTAAAAGTACTGTTTATTAAAGCCTTCTTTGCATGATTATTCCCTATAATTTTGTTTGCAGTTCCTGATTTATCAAAATACTTAAGTGCTTAGATTTATATTTGTAGGAAGAGGCACACAGAAAAATCATTAAAGGGAGAGATGCAATCAATCTAGCATTGAAGCTGTTTTAAACTAAGGACTTTGTAAGTGTCCAGTAATTAAATAGTAGTGCATTATGTGCATACCATATTTATCAATAAAAATACAGTATATAAATGGATATTCATGGTAGCTGAGTCATAAAAGTTCCTTAAAAACTACACAGTTGTATTCAGACAAGAAAAGCCAATCGTGAATTCTTCACTGGATATTCAATAACAAATTACAGAAATGGAGATCAATACAAAATGTGTCAGGACAGATCCTTAGCAAATCAGAAGCATAAGCATCATTGCTTGATTGAGCTTAAATTGAGTATTTTATCCACTATACACAAGATTAAGTGAGAAGCGAATAACTGCATGCCAAAACGAAAACAAAAAAAAAACCACAACCATTCCATGCACTTCTAAATTTATAAATTAGGAGTTTCAGAATTTTGAATGAATGGTTTAACCTCATTTACACTGCCTCTTCATCACTCTCAGCAAAAGAATGGTGCCTAAGGTCTTTCACAATACAACACTAGATTTAATTGCCTCTTGAAAGTAACAAGAGCTAAGAATTGAAAAGAAGAAAGAAAAACAATTAAGAACAGAGAATGGTCATATAATAGAAAATTAAGAAAAAGAATCACTTAAGAACAAAAAAGAAAGTGGAAATTTTTCAGCTTTAAGTTTTGGATAAGTTTTGGAGTGAAACTTCAAGAAAGTGTTTAGACTTTTGCTTAAAATTTGAGTAGATACCTGTTGTTAGTATGCATGTGAATACCTACTGAAGGCTGACTGCATTTTGGACGTGTGACAGTCACACTCCTTTACTCAATGCACAAGCGCATTTTCAGCACCTGTATGACCACAATTTCTGCAGCAGGTAATTCAAAGACATACACTTCAAATGAAAAATCAGAGAGAGACGTTGTGGGTTACCACACGTCGGCTTGCATATCCCTCACGAGTTACAGCTTGCAGAGGATGATACAATATGCATGAGCAAACTCAGCAGAGGAATCTTAAGCCCGCTCAGGACATGCAGCAACAAAGATAACGAGATGCTCTTCCTGTTAACAAGACACCATTAAATAAAAAAATTTGCCATGATAATAAAAAAAATAAGCAAGAGTAGACACAGCCTCAAAATTGTACCCAAAATGAGCAATTCTTCTCAAGAAAACGAGATAAAGGCAGGCTTGTAAGTGAAGATACATATAAGAGCAAGTATAAATAGAAAAGACAGTGACAAAACAAAGAGAAACAAAAAGAAAACAAAGAGATTAGCTTAGGAAAACAACAGACAAGAAAATAAAGCAAGATATAACATCTCTCCTGAGAAAAAGCATATGAAGTTGGAACAAAAAGGAAATGCCTTACCAAGGACAAACAAAAGAAGAGAAATGGATGCAAAAAAAAAAAAATAGTAATAACTAAAACAGAAGAAGAAATAAAAAGACTCCAAATGGAGAAATATTAGGCAGTTACAAACAGCCACCCAAAGTAGTTTTAGAAGGTACTCAAAAAGTAAACATTATTTTGCAAGGGTATGCACAAGAACAAACTGCATCCCTCTCCACTAAAAGTAGTCAGCCAGTTCCTGTGTCCTCTACCAAACTCTTCTAAGGGGATTTGAATGCACAGCTTTATTTTCCAGACACTATTGTTTGATCATGGTTCCCATCAATATCATTATCCACCATGCTTTTGTATTTTCCCCTGCAATGGCATTTTGTGAGTCAGCCAATGTGGGTCAATTAGCCCAGGGCTAATTGACAGGCGTCACTCAGAAATAGCAAAGCAGACCACAGATATGAGTACTTGGGCAGGCAGACATTATGTTCCACCCTTCTTAACAATATTAGCAGCAAACTGACTCAGTATTTAAGAACAGGTCATTTCTTTTTGTCTGAAAGAATTACAGAAGTTGGGTTCCCAACGTGAAATCCGAAGGGCCTAGAACTAACATCTGTTGAAATCAATGGGAAAAAAAAATAAAAGGGGATTTTTTGTTGATTTCAGAGAGCTGTGAATCAGTTTCCAACACATTAATCACAAAGCACAAGAAGAAATGAGACTCCTTCTTTTGTATTACTACTTTTCTTTTTTTACAGCGATTGTACAAAAGCCAAACAGCAGGCTTAGCAGCAGCATAAAGTTAACCTTCCAGAAAAATACCTTTCTCCTTTGTCCCTACCAGATGTGTGTAAAAAGATGGCTCAGAGTATTAGACCTGACCACAAATTGTCTACACATCGCGCCAATCCTCATTGCTCAAGCAAAATTCAGTTTTACTCAGTGCTACGTCTAAAACATTTTCATGGAAGGATCACACACACCTAGTTTTAAAGAAAATAACAGTTAGCAGTTCAGGAAAGTGTGTTTTTCTGATTGCTTAAATGGAACAAGACAGAAAGAAAAAAAAAAAGAAAGGAAGCTCAGTTTTAGCAGAAATGGCTGAGCTTCCTTTATGGGATTCACAAACATGCTCAGCTAGAGCTGCAGTGGGAAAGGGGCCACTGCAAAGACGGGCAGAAAAACCATGGCCCCTCTCTGGGGATGGCTGGGTTCATTCTGCTTCCTGCAGCCCTTTCTATGAGCAGATATTTGGAATCTGTGTGTCTTTTCTTTTTGTTGGCAAAAATAAAAAATAAAAAAATGAAGTATTCAAAACTTCAAGCACTCACACGAATTGAATTGAAATTGCAAAAGCAAAAACATTAGTAGAATTATAAGAGCAGATAATAACCTTTCTTGACTCTCCCTATAGATCTCCACAGTAGACATATAGTTTCTTCAATCTTTTGTCAAAAAGGAAATAAAAGAAAAAGAAAGCTGTTTATCCTAGCAGAATATCGACATGAAACACATCTTCATAATGATTTTCCTGAAGTATCTTAAAGAAATCCTTTTAGCATTTATTTTCTGTAGATTTCTATTGGATCGTGAAATGTTTTTGATTGTTGAAAGAGAATGTGTATTATAGTGAAATAGACTTCACCCTTTGCAAACATCAGAAGATGTAGGGTCTGTGGCATACCTGGTGAGAATTCTCCAAGCAACTGCAGCCAAACCCAATGGCTCTTCCAGCAACCTGTTGCCTTCCACAACAGCACAGAAACAGACTTCTCTTGGATATTTTTCCAGTGACAAATTCCCTTAATGAGCCAAGAATGTACATTTCTTTGAGGCTGCCTACTCCTAGCAGCTGGGCAGTCCTAGAGAGGCTTAAAGGCTCTAATGGCAGCTGCACAACCTCCTTGGGAGCAGAAGGATGGATGTCTCCCAGCCCTTCTGCACAGCCTTGACATCTGCTCCACTGCTTGTGGCCCTGCAGATCCTCTCTCATCACTTTCCAGACAGCCAATCAACCACCTCCTCCCAAATAGATGCAGGCAAGAAACAGGACTGTTCACTTGTGTTCAACCACCTATTTTCCTATGAAAAAAAAATAGCAGAAGTATTTAACAAAAATATAACAAGGAGTCATATGTAAGTCTTCTATTTAAGCACCTTCTGTCCCTACTCAAGATAAATTTAGCAAAAATACTTTGCAGAACAGGCAAGTGAAATCAAACTGTTCCCAGATTTAAAAAGGAAGTCCTGGAACTAGAGCTGTGTGAATAATTTATTGATTTGGTTCTCTGCCCAATGTGAATTTTTGCAGGTGTTTTTGTTGTTGGTGGTGGTGGTTTTTTTCTGTTTGTTTGTTTTGTGAACATCCCCACCTCTCCAGTTTTGCTTTCTTCTGCAATAGAATGTGCTGTTCTTATAAGCAGCAGAGCAAGCAAGAGCATGGCATTACTTCAAATTACTGCAGAGATGTAGGACTCCAGAAGCTGCTGCAGGAATCTTCCTGGTCTCATTTCCAAACTTTAAAGACAACCACAGTCTGCTTTGGAATATTGATTCTTTTATAGGGTAGGAGAAGAAAGATGTATGTTAGGGAAAAGGGACAGCAAACCCTCTATCACCTTTCCGACCTTTTGGGGAAAGAAAGAGCAGAAAGGTGCTCCCAGGGAAAGAGCTTGCCAACGTGTTCTATCCTGTGCAAAGTTATCAGCTTTCAAATAATTTCCTCATCCATTCTGAAGGCGGTTAATTTTCACTACCAAATTTGATAAATGACGTCTGAAGTGTTCTTAATGACTAGAGCACAAAAAGCCATACAGAAAAGTCACAGTTTCTTCCTGGATGATTGATTCCATATATAGTAGCTGCAGTGCTTCATGAGCACGGGAGGTCTGATGGGATTGTGACCATTTGGATTGTGGCTGAAAACGTATATAAAGCAACTTTCAGAAGGATTGGTCCCGTAGGTCCTGGTCCTAAAAAGAAATACATACTTATTATCAGGACAAACATCAAGAAAAATATAGAGGGGAGCTCAGTTATTTTTAGACTGATAACAGCAATGGAAAAACATTATTTGCTGAATTTCAAAGTGTGCATCAGGCATCCTTCACGCACTGGAAAAGCCTCAGGGCTCTCCTAAATATGCTGGGTTTATTCTGTCCCACACTGATCTCTGTATGAGAGCTAAATATAATCACTGTTTCTTTTTCTTTTTGCATTTTAGTCATTTGGGATCTTTCTCTAGCATGGCGATAAAACAATGAGCGTAGAATACCGCAGTTTCCACGTTAGCAACTTTTAGTCCACTGATAGATGCATCTTTAATGCTACTGCTTACTGGTAGGAGTGCTGTATGGAATAATACAAGAACATTTCCTGGTCCAGAAAAAACTCTTCCCTCCTTACACTGGGATGTCATGGCAAACAGTCTTTTTTTAATGTTTACCACTGAAACAACCTCAATTCTCTCCTCACCTACTTTTCTGTTTTTCCTCCTTGCCTCAGCCTTCTTCCCTCCAGACTCGTCTGTTTTTCCACATTTTCCAGAAGAAATTGCTCAATACATCAGATATGTTTTCATTCCTCCAGTTTGTTATTACTTGTGCACTCTGCTTCAGCCAAGTGTCAAATCTCTCATTATTAATGATAATTTTGTTGATAGCATTCAATTATGCTGCATCCATCCACTATGCCAAGTTACAGCTTCCACCTGCAGCAATTCCTATAAGGATCCTCATTCTTATCCTCTTTTAAAGGTTGTCTAAAACAAGTAAATGGAAAACCTGCTTGTTGCCCTAATTGGCTGCTGCTAGGTTATCACTCAGCTTCACTTCCCATTGTCATTAGACTACAGGGAATAATTTCCTGTTATTTTATAGGATCAGTTACACTATTTTTCTTTAAGTTTCCTTTTGCTTCATTGCAACGAAGCAAAACACAGTGACAAATTTAAACATTCTCATGGCCATGCCACGATCATCAGCTTCTTTCATTGTATTGCCTCCTCTTCCTAATGGAGATCTGTTCCTCAATATGCGATTTCCTTCTTAACATTTGCAAGAAACTCAGGGGAGTGGTGTGCACAGAACCTTCTTTGTTACTTCCATCCCAGTGGCCCAAAACACTGATTAGTCATGAAATTAGACAAGCAAGCAAGAAATCAACCAAATGAAACAAAACCCACCAATGAAGACACACACACGAAGACACATAAACAACAGATCAACAGCAGAAGAAACCCAAAAAACTAACTGTGATGAAAATGTGGTTTGATCTCGTTTCATGATTTTGACATCCAGTAGAGCTAAGTTGAGACCTGTGCAAAAAATGAATTTGAGATCAGTAGCGCTGAGACAACCTTAAAAAATAATAGAAACTCTACACAGAGGGATTTGTGCTTTCTGAGAGTTATCGAGCTCTCTCTGCTCTGCATGTAGAGACTTCATTTGTCTGCCTTCCCTGATGCCCTCTTACCTCTGCCTTCAATCAAAATTCCGAGAGCCGCTGAGGCAAGCCTAGGAATAAGCTGCAATTAAATCCTGACAATGCTCTACTCACACACAGCTCCTCGGGACAGAGAGCAGACTGCTACATTCCATGAACTGTGCTCTTGATCTTAATTCCTCAGAGGAAATAACTCATCAGCGAATCAGTGAAAGAAAAGACTCTTATTAATGGTGGAAACAGGTGAAGGGAAGCGTCACAGAGGTTGTTTCATCGGAGAGGTTGCAGAGAGCTGGCAAGAGCAGCACAGGCAGTAGGGAAGCAATCACAGCCTCCATAACAAAATAGCATCGCAGACCTTGGTCCAAGAAATAGGCTGGAATCTCTCAATTTGGACCCAACCATTGAAAGAACAGGACCGCTTTGCTGTTGTTCTCAGGAAGAAAAGGCACCAGCACTATGGGCAAGATGCGTTCAGTGACCTGGAGCTCTGTGGGAGCAGCAGAAAAGAAGGAAAATGAAGAGCAGGCACTGTTGGCACAGGCCACACCAGCATCTAAGTTGGAACAGGGAATGCAGAGGTCAAGTTTCTTTATGTTTTTCTCCGATGTGCTCATGCCAACTACAAAAAAAAAAAAAAAAAAAGACTTGATTTATTATTGCCTTGTTATGGCTAAGAAACTGTAATGCACACGTGCTCTGTCTGTAGGAAAAAGTAAGAGATGACACATGAATACCATTAACGTATTTTTTGCCTCTCTCAGAAGCCAGCCCTCTCCATCCTTCTGCTCATTTCTTAAGCAGCGTCAACCTGTTCTTGAGGATGTACTTTCTGTGTCTCATATTAGTGCACACTTCAAAACAATTTGCTGGTTTTGTTGTTTTTTTAAACCATATAATCAACTCAAACACTTCATACATCAGGAGCAGACACAGCTGATCGCTGTGCTTATGATGTCCTATTAGAAACAAAGCTTTGGGTCAAGGGTATTCACACATTAATGGCTAGAGCAGGCTTTAAACCCAGGTGGCTAATGCGTGTGAAATGCTGTTCCAATGCATTTGAAAGGACTGCACTGAGATTGCCTTGAAATGAGAGAAGGGAGATTTAGACTACATAAGGAAAAAGATGTGTACCAAAGGAATGGTGAAGCACCAGCACACATTTCCAGAGGGGTGGATGCCCCTTCCCTGAAGTCAGGGGATGGGCTCTGAGCATTGGTGGAGCTGTGGGTGTCCCTGTGATTTGCAGGGAGTGGAAGTGATGGCTTTTAAAGGTTCCTTCCCATTCAAACAATTCTATGACTGCGGGAGGAAAGGCGCACAGGCAGAAGGGGGAGTATGGAACAAGGAATGTTAAAACACACAGTCTGCAACAGCTCTCAATTCCTAACACATAGATGGTTGCAAAAATCAGGAGTGCTGATTTTACTTACATTTTGCTCTGCAAAAAAAAAATAATAATCTGTGCTATTAGAAATCACAACACTATGTAACTGCATATAGCCTTATCCCTAACACTATCATCTTACAGATATTGCCCAAAGCATTTTTTTTTCCCCCAACATTGTATGAGTTTCTCAAGCAGAAAAGTTATCACTGAGATCCCTTATTGAACACATTCCCACGTACTTGCAAGCTGTCACGCTGGGGTGTTACTCAGGCCTCAGATGGGCAGTGGTCACACGTGCAGATGCCACAGCCATGATGGTTTTGCCTCTTCTCCAGCTGGAGCTGCTGAGTGCTGCCACCTATTTCAATGAATGATGGCGATGTACGGAGGAGCTGGCTAAGTCAATTGGAAGAAAAGAGCATCACAGAAATAATTCAATCTGCATAAAGCACCTTTTCTGGAACAGCAATATACCCACTTGAAGTTAATAATGACATCTTCAGCAGTTCCTTCATTGATCTGAAGGAGGGCACGATACATGTGGGGTTCTCAATCAATTGTTCTCCTTTCAGTGCATTTAACTGCTGCCAAAAGCAGCGGTACTTTGTTCAGCTATTTTGTTGTTCACAGAGAAACGAACACTCCTTGAAAAACACCTCAGACTTCCATTTGTTTCAAGTCATTAGACCAAAATCTTTCACACGAACAATACGATTTATAAACTCAGACAGATACTTTTATGAACCACCTTCTGAATTCTAAACCTCCAATATTTGCCATAGCTCTTTATTCATTTGGTCTCTGAAAGGAAAGAAGAAAGCTCACCAGTGAATAAAGGGGAAAATGATTCTCAGAATTCAAACAGGAAGAACATCAAATTAAAAAATCATTTATTTCAGTTCTTCGCATGCAGCTTAGTCACAGATGCATACGACTGTCTAGCCAGGCTCTCCAGCCCTGCACACAACAATTCTGTCTTTGAGGCACAAATTGAATGCAAGCGACTGACACAGAACTGAGAGGAATAGACAGATTCTGAATGGGACTAAAAGAGCGAGCTTCAAGTCCTGCTTCACAGACCCTGTTCAAAAGTATGCCTGGACAGCGTATGAACACCGGCGACCTCAGTCTTGTAAGAGGCATCAAAATTTTGTCCATTTGGGTTTAAAAAAAAGCAAAGGAGCCTGAACCGTGCATATCCAAACAGCTCAATCCCTCTCTAAACTCAGCATCCATCAGAGCAGAAACTTTAAGGACAGATTCCAGCCTCCTAACTGCACTGCCATCCTGCTGAAATACCCTCCTGGTGCACCAGTCCTGAGAGCAGAGAGGTGTTCCCCTGGGCTGACAAGCCAGATAAAGCCATGCCTGCTGCTGGGGTGGACAATCCCAAGTTGTGAGCATCCAGCAGCTCCATGATGGTGCTGCAAGCCCAGGAGGACAGGAGTTTCTGCTGCCATACCACTGCTCATTTCCCTAATGGTAGAGTAATTGAGATGAAAAAGCAGGAAAAAGGAAGGAATATTAAGTGAAAATAGATAGCCATAAATATCAGATCCGCGCTCAATGCATTGATAAAGTTTAAAAATGAAATTCCATACTGAGCAAGAAACACTATTTCACAAGTTGATGCTCTTGCCTCAGCGGTCTCCAGGCTCAACCAGATCATGCAGACCTTCTGACATAGGGCCTCCTAGACATAATTCAGACTTTGAAACCTGTTGAACCACACATTCAACTCCAGTTTCACTCTCATTACATTTCAGCAATTATTGTTTGCAATACAGCACACTATGTGTATCAGCACACAGTAATACAGCACACAGTGTGTATCAGTTAAATCATATTTTGATAGAAAGCAAAAACAGTTGCAAGCACTAGGCCAACCACTGCTTTTAAAACCAGCTGCCATGTGGTCTTGTTTCCATTTCCATCATAAGTCTGGTATAACATCTTCAGCATCCTTCACAACTCTTATCACTTTCCCTTTCCTTTTTTGCCATTTATCCTGTTTCCTATTTCTCCTTTTTCATTTAGCAGGTAACTTGTATTCATCTCTTTTCATTCATCCACAGTCATGACTTTCTGATGCTTTCTATCTAAGCTATTTTAATCTTTCATGGGACTGCTGGCTCAGAATGATAGCTCTCCTTTCAGACCTCATTTATCACATTACCGTACAGCAGTATCACTTGATTACTGGTAAGGATTTAAATTTTCCCTTTATTGTTATAAAAATCTATTATGAATCTCTAGACTCTCCTGTATTGTGCAAAGAAAAATAATTATGGAAAGGACCTGCTCTCTAGTACTAATAATTTGTCATCTACTGAGAATTCTTTCCTTGGTATAACAGTAGTCCAGCTCATTAACTTCAACCTAAATACTGAGATTTTGCTGCCTTCCCACCTAAGACTTCTAATGCAAAAGACAGGTAAGATATAACAATTTAAGAAACTGCACAAAGAATTTATTATCATGGCATAACACAAATGGTTATCTTGAAATCTTTAGCTCCAGTCTTTCATCTCCAACCGTACTTGAATAATCTCTGATGTTCATCGTGTAACAGCTTTGCTTCTTACACTTTATGTTCTAACTGGATCCTAAACTAGTCCTGCCTGGAAAGAAGGAAGGAGATCTGTGCTGGGAACACATTTATGTCTCACAGACTGAAGAAACACATCACAATGTGGAAATAGGTTGAAGAGCCTTGCTGCAATCATAGGGGCTGCCTGGACAAAAACCGTGCTTACCATTTGCACAACAGTAGTTGTATTTCAGATGCTTAAAAAACACCTGGAGCTGTTTGTTCACATGGAGATGGGGAATGGGACATGGACAGAGCTCTCTGGAAGTGGTCATCTCCAGCTCAGTCAGGAACAGCTGCATTAATTTCTATGCAAAGCAGGAAAGTCTGCAAATGCCTTGACAGCCCTTTCTACTTTAAAGTAAAATAAAGAAAATTGTATTAGTGCATTGTGATTAGACTTCCAGAAATGGACTTAAATCTTACAAATACACCCCCACAAAATTAGAACCTTGAGGAGCAAGTCACCGTAGACTAAAACTCTGAGCAGTATTTGTCCTCAATAAGTCTCCCACACACATTATCAACAGCTTAGGAAGAGGAGGACAATTGCACAATATTCAGAAGTTATTCTAGACTTTACTCAGTGCTCAACAGGGATGATGGCTCTATTTATAGCACTATTGATCATTATAAGGGTGAAAAACTCTCTAGTATATTTTGCACCTGAAGTAAAATAAAAAGGGCATTAATAAGTGCTGATGATGAGCACTAATCTTAGCCTTCAGTCTCAGGATCACTGGAAGCTTTCTTCCTGCCTGAGAGCCAGATGTTTAGAATAGATCTAATTTTTCCATCTTTTATTTAGGTAGGTAGGGACAGTTTATTCAAGCAAATTATCTCAGCAAGATTCATCATCACGATGCTCTAAAATAAAAGCAATCATGCTAGATTGGTTGCAATTAAGAAGGTATTTTTACTTTTAGGAAAAAAAAAAAGTGTATGTTACCTGTTGAACTGAGAACTTTCCTCCAAGAAAGAACAAATGAGGATCCGTGGTGAATGGGTACGCTATATTCTAAGCTCTCCTTGAAGCTCAGATGCATACTGCTCCCTCTACATTTTACCTTGATATCTGTAAGATGAAGTGAAAAGCTCTGTACCACCCACTCAGCAAGTATAAATTTTTATTGACTCGTTTTAATCAATAAAACAGCACCAATCGTGTAGCATCACAAAGGAATGGGTTCAACAGCTCATAAATTGCTCCACTGAAGAAAAAAGGAATGAGCTTTTCCTGAGAGGTTTTTCCCAGAGCCTTTCTCCTTCATGCACTTCCAGTTGCTAATTAAATACTGCCGAACGGATGCACTCAGATTGGATCATGTTTACAGGTGGAGCACTGACATCTACTTTCCTATTTCTGTGTATGACACCATGGAGGTCCTCTTTCCCATCTCTCTGCCCCTTGCCCTGTGCTCTCCTCACTGCATTTACTCTGCTTGACCTCACCCTTAACCGTACATTTAATGGTTATCCTGCAACCCTTCAGGAAAGCTCCTGCTTTGAGGAAATAATCTAAATCTTGACGAAATCATCTGAAGACATAATTAATTTCTACCAACCTCCAATCAGTGCATAAAGAAATAGCAAGGAGGACTACGTAACTATGGAAATTACAAATTAGGATACTTTTAGAGCCTAGCAGTGCACCTCTTCTTTATTTTTAGTGATGGGAGCGGGAATATATATGTGAATATATATGTACACACATCTATATATGTGCACATATTGTTGGCAGCTCCCCGTGGCTACAGACAAGCACTTCTGCATTCTTCACGGGAAAGGCATTGCAAGTGTGACATCCAGAAAGGGCCACAAACCTCAGGGCTGTAAACAGAATCAGAAAAATCGCTGCTCAGATTTCACTTTGATTTACAGGGAGAGCAATTTGTAGAGGCACTGGGCAGAAGGAAATGCAGATGCCCGTTCGTACAAACTGAAAAGCGAGCAGCAGTGTGCAGTCTATTGCTACTGAGCAATTCAAACAGCAGCTTATGGGAAATTGCCGGAGTGGGAAACATCTTTATAGTTTGGACAAAACGCTTCAAACAGGAGCCGATGTTTTGGTTACAAAGAAATGAGACTGTCTCCAAACAGAACTACAGCTGCATCATCTTTAAATACCTGAAATGTTCCGGTACCTGATGGTTTTTTTAAGTGTCTATCAGACTTTGATCTTTGTGGAATATGAAACTCATTATCATTCCCACAGTTGCTCCTTCTCTCTTTTCATTTCTTCTTTAAAAGACCTGTTTTCTAGCAGAGCCAAAATAACTTCTAAGAGAGGATAAAAAGCCAGTTTCACAGACTGCAGTGCCTGCACAAAGCAGGATTCTGCACCAGGGCTGCCACCACACCGGCCTCACACAGCTTTTTTTCTTAATAAAATATATATTTATTTACTGGCTCTTCTTTTAACCACACTGGTGGCAGACACAGATTCAGGACTTCCCCACACGGCAGCACGTGCCCATTGCCTATGTCAATCTCATACACCAAAGCCCCAAGAGAACCCACTCAGGAGAACTCGGCATGGCCAGCTTGGAAACAGAACTCTTAAGGCCACATAGAAGCAATGAAAAGGCTCAAACCTTACCTCTGCAAGCTGCTTGCTCCAAGCACAGAACTAACAGCGAGCTTTGGACTCCCTGTCCCACGAGGTGAAACACTTCTCTCAGGCTCTGGGCATCAGCAGCCACGACCAGCTCTCAGGATCCAGACCAATACCAACCAAATAGGTTGTTTCAACATCAGCCCAATAGGTTATTTCAAAATTACAGTTTCATAATAATAAAAAGCCTTTTCTCCTTGAGGCAGTACTAGCATTTGAAATAAAAATCAATGTATAATATCCCTGTTTGCTATTTATACTATTTGCACAGACTGATTTAAATGTGGTCAAAGCAAGAACAAGTCCAGCAAAAATCAGAGCCATTGGTATGGCCTTTAGGCAGCAGCTGAGGCAGAACTCACAGAGGGACATCGGCTTTTCTGACCAGCCACCGTCAGGGGAGGAAGAACATAGGAAAAATCTGAAAAAGGTTCAATTTGGAACAAGATCTCACTCTCCTTTTTCTATGCCAGGTTGAGCTTGGTTGAACTTGGCTGTGATAAAGAGCAAGATGCAAGACTGGAGAATGGGGGCTTTTTGCCACTGTGGAAGTGGAAGCCCTGCTGCCTGCCTCAGCCAGAGCCCCAGCCCCAGCACTGTGTATGTTCCTCACGCCCAGTGCAGGAGAAGCATGCATAAAAATACACAGGAAAAGCACTGTTTCTTGACTGAGCTCCTTGGATTCATCCCTTTCTGTTCCCCATCAGGCTGGACAAGAAAAGAGAGAGATTAAAAATTAATGTTCTTGTTTCTCCTCACCCACTCCCCAGCTCTTGGTTCTGTGGAGCTGGGAAGAAAACAAAGCTCCTTTATTATTTACCAACTCTCTAAATTTTTGATAATAGTCAAAGTGAGACACACCAAATTAAAGGGTACTAACTTGCTTTATCTTAACAGTGAAGTTAATTGCAGGAACACTGCAGTGTGTCAGATCTGCATGTAAGCATATGGACACGCTCGGGTCTGTGAGATGGAGCCTCTGCTGCAGCAAAGGCTGAGCTTGTCAAATGAACTCCTAAGGCAGCAACACAAATTACACACAACTATCAGAAGGAAACTTTCTGTGTTGTTTTCCTCGCAGCTTCTAAGACCAAAGTAGAAGCAGCTGCACAAGCTGTACCTCCTAAGAAGGAAGCGTCGGTGCTCTCTCTCATCCAGTCTCACAATCAGCAAGTTAAGACACAAGTGGAAGAGGAAAGCACAGTTCAAGGCTACAATAAAGAAACAATCAAGCAGCACTATGCAAAAGGACCAGCGTGCACTGATGATGGATATCTCTCTGTGCTGAGCTCAGTTATAGCCCTGAGTCTGTTCTTCCAGGGAATTATTTCAACCAAATGCAGGGCTTGAGCAGTGATGGCCAGCCAGCCCCTGCTCCAGCATTACCAGTGCTTGCAGAGAAAGCTGAGCTCACCAGGAGCTGTGAAGCTTCCCGAGACTGACATGGAAACAATCTTCCATCCCAAGGGAGTCTGCAGTGTCTGAACTTGCAAATGAAGTAAGAAAAAAGGTCACTGTCTCTGCTTTAACGTTAGCCCCAGGCTTGTGAGATTCATCATTGCTGACTACCGCTTTAAAAACAAGTGATGGCAATTTGTTAATAAAAAGACACTTCAAAACATAAGATTAAAGACAGTGTGTCTTGTTATTATTCTTATTCTGGAATGCACAACTCCTCAGAGCTGCTTGCACTAACAGGAGGGAGCTGCCTGCCTGCAGAGTTGCTATAGTCATTGCAAGATCAGTTTTATGGACTACAGGTCCTTGAATGTAATTCCACAATCTAGTTATAAGAGAAATTTGTTTGCCCTGTGTATGTCACTTAGGCCAACTGTACAATTTATGGATATTTCCTGATTCCATTAACAAATCCCCCAATGTTCTGAAGAACTCCATCCACCTGAGCTCCTCAGAACTGCCTTCGGAGTCTCACTTCCTGCTCCAGCCTTAGAAATACTCTCTGAATTCATTTATTTTATCCCATGAAGGCTCACACCTTTCTCACACCACATCGTACACAATTTGCTCTGTATCCCACATGCCAGATTTTTCCCCCCACATCTGCAAGTACAGAATCCATCACCTCACAAAGACATTTGATCCTCACAGTCCCATCCAGACTAAGCAAAATCATTGCAGAGAACATTAAAAAAAATCACATTTAAACTAGAATCTATAGTTGTTTAAAATATCTATTTGAAATGTATATTATTATTTTGAGTAAGAAACAACTCTTTCAAGGAGAACAATGTACAGTCAAACAGATATTTGAGGTCTTTTGTCAGTACACACCTAGAATTTCAGTCCATAGGATGTATTCAGGACAGCCACTCAGACATCTCCCAGCTTTTTTAACTCGATTTCCCCTTGGTCCTCAAACAAGGTTACCTCTCCTGCTGTCTTCGTGGATGTGGAGCTGGGACAAACAAGGTTATAAGCGTTCTTAACAAGGGATCCCAAAGTATTTTTGGCACCCCCTTGGTGAGTTCCTTGGAGATGGCTGCATCCATCTCACAGATGCAGAAATTCACTGGTCGTGGGCATTCATTGGGAATGAAAGTCAAGTGCCCTAATGAGTTGCACAGTCCACTAATCGCTTGACTGTCTTCCTATCCTGAAGCCAAAACCATTTAATTTTAAGTTTTGGGAGTTGTGCACAGCAGGGTATTAGCTTGAATCAGGATACATAGTTAAAAACGAACTGCATTTGTTTCCTTAGGAAAGAGTTTCAGTTTGAATACAGTAGCATTTTGAAAGTGAAGCAACTAATGAAAAATAATAATAATAAAATCTAGGTAACAGTAGTACACTGCTGCCATACCTACATACAGTTTTGACAGCCTGAATTATGGAGGTACTTTGGCACTCAAGAGGAAGAAAACTCAATTTGCTACTGGGCTTAAGCTGTCGAAGAGCTTCAGAGAGCAGGTATTTAAATCACATGGCATTACTCCTAAAGGATATATTATTGATAGCAGTATGCAAATGTTTGGTATATTGTTTGGCACAAATTGAGAACATATGGTATTTAATGCAAGCAAATTAAACAGCTCTTTGGTACAGTCAACTGGAGATGCAGTGCAATATAGCAACCCCAAATTGTATGATTTCCCACCAGATTTGCACCTATACGAAACTGGTTGAACATATGCATCGTTCAACCAAGTATGTGTTGTTATATCTCACCCAGGCTTTTCAAATGCATACTAATGATGGATTGTATGTAAAAATTGTGGTAAAATATTTCCACCAGCAACTTAGCATTTCTCCATTCCTGTTCTTGCACTCAAGTGGCTGATCCATGATCTCAGATTGGCCATCTGCATATGCAAACTACTGTCTCCTCTTCCCTCCTTAGAAACTCTGCTCATTCCTTGTTTAATCACCGTTGAATCCATTTATGACTCCCTTCATTCAAATGCACCTCCGTAACTGTGTGCAGAGAAGAACTACCCCAAGCCCTGAGCTGCCAAATACAGAAGTCAAGAAGAGCCTATCTGACCACAGCCTCTTGTATCTGGTTATACCTTTTGATGGCATCACCGTGCTGCAGGGTTCATTTCATCCCCTACTGATTCAGAGACATTCTTTATCCCATATTTTTTACTTTGTGGATTACCTTCTGCTTGCCATTCCAACTCCACCTTGCTAAAAATCTACCATGAAATGCAAATAGCCCAAACTAAATTTCCTGTGTAATGATATTATAATCACTGAATCTTCAGTTTCTCCTCCGTTCATCAGATTTGGCTCCTTTTTTAGGATGAAGCCCAAAAATCTCTCTGTTCTCATCGGCTGCTCACTAGACTGTTCAGGGAGATAATTTTGTTTCACCTCTAGAAACACCTTAAGCTATACTGAAAATATTCCTGCAGTCAGTGCCAATAACACAAACCAACCGAAATCAATGTTTCTCACTTCTTCCACAAAACTCAAATGTCTCTATTAACTAACATTTTCTCTCCCCTCGTCCGACCCCACAGGTCCATAATTTGTGGAAATTTTCATCAAAATTTTCATTGTAACACAGCTCTCTTGTAAGAAGCTAAGCTACATACAGCTGTTTATAGACAAGTGAGTTTGTTATTATTTTGCTAATTTTTCTTACCTTTGCACGTTTTGTTACACCATCTGAAAAGAAGGATTTACTTCTATACTTCAGCACTGAGGGTAACATTAGTAAAATAAGATGTTATGAACTGTAGCCTCAGAATCAATGTCAAAATGTTTCAGCTATTTTTATGCTAAACATCATCTCTATGGAAACACTGCAGTTATATTTAATATGAATTACCATAGATTTTTCTAGTAATACGGACTAAAATTAAAGTGTCTGGACTAGTTTTTAAGGGAACAAAGCAGGAATTTAAGTAGTTGGACTGACTGACCTTATTTCTTTTTATCTTTTGCATTAACTTTCACTCCTGCGACAAGAATCTCTGATCCAAACAGCTCTCGATGGCTCTAGTGTGAGCTAGCAGCACAGGTTTTTAGGACCTCCACCAAAAAAAAAATTAAAAAATCTCAAGCAATATTAATAGAACCCATTGACAACCTCTTGAATAATGAATTAACTGCTTCTACAAGTGCTTTCATCTTTAATTCTGAAGTACTTCTCATAATTGCAAATATTATTATTTCTAGCTTTCCATGTCTAAAAGGAAATATTCATAATATACATTTATGCAGAGAGTTCAGAAACCACGGGCAAAAGGATGGGTTTACTACCTTCATTTGAAACAAAGGACGATGTGAAACAAATTTTTGAAGCAATTTGAACCTGAAGCCTCCACAAAATAGTTTTCCCAGTCCAAATTCTGTGGAAGCTGATCCATTTCCTTTTTCAAGTTCATGTTGGATGCAGCTTAAGTTGCAGATGTGGAATGGTGCAGTAGAGTGCAGTTCAGCCTGCAAAGTTTTGGTCCAGTTTAGTGCATTATCTGACTTTTTCTGTTTTTTAACAAATAGAAACTTGAATTCTTTAAGTGACCCCATTAATGTTTTTCATTTTCATCCTACTTTAAACATAGACATATATATAAATGATATCGTGCACATAGACAAGATATAAAAAGGCAGACTATCACATTACCAAAGTTTCTCACCCACACAAAACAAATGTTATACGTTTACAAAGGTATGTGCAAGAGCACAGAACCAGGATACCTGAAATCATGTACACTAAAGAGAGAAACTGTAATTACATAGGGAAATCTGAAAATACAGTCAGTTCAAATTACGGGAATCTGAGATTCAAATTAAGTCATTAATAACATTATTTACATTATTCTTATACAGATGAAGACTTCCACCAATGACAAAAGGCAGCTTTCACCTCTTCGCATTAACAGAAAGATGATTACTCTGTGATTAGCTTCTGAACTCAAGAAACTTCAGAGCAGAATGGGAGTCTGAATGGGTAAAGGCAAATATCAGGAATCGGTTTTAATCTTTGTCTCAGAAAATATATATATACTTGAAAAGAACATTAGAAAATGGAGAGAATAATAGACATTGATTTGAGTGCACCACTCACGGAGTTCAAAAGAAAAATACTTTTAAAGAAGGCATTCAGAAGGAACAGGTTTGTTATTAAATGAGCGCAGAACAATAATTCACCCATTTGAAATACTTGAAAGAAATACTTACCGGAATTCCCTTACATTTTATTCAAAGTAGGAAAATCAACACCAGCTTCTGCATGGCAGTTGTGCAGCCCACACTGCCGTCATGGCCATGAGCACAACCCCCTTCAATGCCTTTCCATTCACTATCCCAAATCCTCAAAATGCCATATTTTGAAGAAAATTCAGCACAAAAAAAGTTTCGTTTTCAGAATTAGATGAGTATGAATGGCCTCACAGAGAAAGAAAAAAATACATATCTATATATTCATGTACAGATAGTGAAGAGTTTAACACAAGGGGCAGGGCTGACAAAATAAACTTCAGCTTCTCACTTCATTTACAGATCACTTCTCCTAGAACAATCCCTCAAAGCAACCTGAACATCACTTAGAGTGAGCATAAGGAAACAAGCTTATTTGAGTATCTCATGGACCTTCCTTGCTTTTTCTCTAGGTTCCCTTTCTGTTGTTCTTTTTTTTTAAAAAAAAAAAACCATCTTGACTTACACATCTTTATAAGCATTGAAGCAAACTGAGGTTGTTCCCAATCACATCAGAGAGACAAGATTTGAGACTTGGAGCTGCTACAACACAGGAAAACAATCTGTGAGCACTCAGGGCTCAGAGGCAATCTGAGCCTCATGTGCTCCCCCAGTTGGCTTTGGGTATTCTCCAATATGTTTGGAATTGTTTAACTGTATGGAAGCAGAAAGCTGGGAGCAACTTCATTCCAGATTATACCACTGCAAAAAAAATCATTGGCCACCACAAGACAGTGCCTAGAAATTTAACCTTCTCAACTACTGAAGAGGGTCCCATCTCTTGGGCTTCCCAACAAATGGGATTATTTGAGCTAGTGACAAACAGCCTGCTCAGTGGTCACAACAGATCAGGCCAAGACATGCCTTACGTTGCTTTAAGAAGTTATTGGACTACTGCACCCAGAAAATGAAGTTGCTCTCAGCATGTTATTACAGCAGCAGGATGAAGAGCAAAAGCTAGAAAACACAGCAAAACATCCTTAGAATTACTGACATTCTAATGAGTACAGGAAAAGAAAGAAAAGCCAGATAGTTTGCATTTCAGAATTATATTATA
The DNA here is from genome assembly GCA_035772895.1 of Perdix hodgsoniae. Lineage (NCBI taxonomy): Eukaryota > Metazoa > Chordata > Aves > Galliformes > Phasianidae > Perdix > Perdix hodgsoniae. The sequence goes on from JAPSGF010000026.1 coordinate 6,448,426, forward strand.
TTCAGCTCCATGGAGCTGGGGATGTACACACCATCCTGAGAAACATTGGTACCTGGTGTAGGAGGGGAAGGCTTCAGGACAGGAGGACACACCTTGGAGTGCAAAGAATAAACATCAATAATGAAGGTAAAAGATTTGGAGAAAAATCAGGCATGCTACAATAAGAGCTGCTCCTCGGTTACTGAAGAGCAGTTCCAGTAATTTGAGTTCAGATTTTTCAAATTAACAGGTGAGTGATGAAATAAAATTCTCAGATTAATGATATCCTGTTAGCACCTGGTATTTAAATAGAGCAATAGCTCTCCTTACTGTTATCATCAGATGACACTAAGTGGACCCTGAGACTAACAAAATAAAAGCTTAGTACCAGAATAGCTTTAACATGTGTTTATTTGTTTTTCTCTAATAAGCAACACTAAATTCTACAGAAACACTTTTTTTCATCCATAATATCAATAGATAATCAATAGATATTGTACAAGAACCCCTATTCCTTACCCATCAATTTTCTACACTGATGTTTCTCTTCACTCAGTAATTATCATATTTATGTTAGTATCATCAATTTAAAAAGAAAAAAAAAATCTGTATGTAAAAAAAATAAAAATCCAATCTGTGAGAACCAATTCAGCTCTGCAGAATGGCATCACCTGGACCCAAGCAGCGATGGGGAAGAGGCATCACTTGTTCAACAAGTGAGCTGCCTGTGGACCTTGAAGTTATTTAGGGTCGGATTTTACCCACCTTTCCCAACGTGAAGAATTTGGGGAGCAGTTCACAGTGCTAACAGCAGTACTGTTTGATAGAGACCATCAATTAAGTTAATTACTGAAAGTATCTTCCTTAGGAACATGCCAACACATGATGGCAGGGACCTCAAGTATCTGAGCAGGGAGCAGCAGCAAAGCATCACCTTCTGCTGATGGCATTAACCAGAGGGCATGGGGAGCACAGTGCATTCCCCCCATTAAAATCAGAATTATACATTTTGCTACAGCTATAAAAAATAATAATAATAATAATAATACAGTTTGGCAGTAAGCTATGGTAAGCTTTTCAAATCTTGTACTTTTATAAAACCAGATGCTGTCGCGAATATTTTTATACAGTTTAGGTTTTTCACTTTATAAAAATTATATCTCCTCCCCCCAGGACTATTCCTTGCATGTGTTATTTTTAAAGCAACTGTTACCATTCACCTAATAGGAGTCCTACACATCCAGCTAATGCAAGAAGCCTGGTGACATAAGATTACAGTATTAGCATACAAGGCTTCTCATGTATAATTTATAGGTACAGGGTTTTAGCTATTTTTTCCCCTCCTTGGACGCTAGGCATAGTGTGCAATTCCAGCTAATCCTTTCATCTTTTTCAATCTAGATCGTGAAGGTCAAACCGAATGCAATATTCCTTATAAAACTCAAACCAAGGTCAGCCTTTGAATTTTATGATCAAAATTTCCCTCAGGAGGATGAAGTAGGAGGTAGCAATCAACTCACCTCCTGAAACTAACCCTAGCTAATTACCAAACCCTTTCACACCAAAGCATTTGAGTTAAGAAAGAAAATAACACTTGTACCTATTTTTATTTATTTATTTATTTATTTATTTTTAAAGGCTCATGGGTAAGCTAAAGGAACTGCACAGAGCATGTGATGGGTGCTTCCCTTGGCACTGTGCACTGTATAATTTGAAGCAATGGATCCATATGCCACAATGCTAGACTTTCTGTCTTTATGTGACTGGCTTTTCCTTTAAGGATAGACAGATACACCATTCATGCACAGCAGCATTGGCAACAGTGCTTTGTGGACAGCTCAAACATTACATCTTCTTCCAGAAACGGTGATCTCATTCCTTCAATAACTATTTACCCACATCAATTCTTGAAGTTAATGATCATTCCAAAAGATCGTCACCACAGACCTTCCTTTCGTGGTTGGAAAGTCAGACAGGATACAACTTAAAGAGAAGAAGAGGTGAGCCATCAACTCCATTCTGCTTTATGGAATATTCAGCACCACAACTGGTGAACTCCGTAAAAACTCTGCAGAAGGGTCCATCATGCTGGTGAGCACGGGATGGAGCAAAGACCAATATCTTCCCTCAGTACCTAGCAGTATGGGCAATAAATAGGAACAGAAACATTGCAGCCCCATGCTGTGCACACCCCAGGGAAGCCAGGAAGCCATGTGGCAGGTACCAGCACAAATAGCACAGCCTAGTTGCCAAGCAACCCTCTCATCTGCCAAAATTCACATTCAAGCAGCTATAAAATCATTTGTTCAGAGCTACGGAAACAAAAACAAGTTTCATCTGCAGCATCCTGTTTTGCTAAGCAAAGTGCTGAAGAACTAACATCTAAAACCAGGCTAGGCTTTCTAAACGTAAACAAATGGAAATCACAACATTAGCATGAACCTGCTTTTCCCTCAGCACACAGACCAGTAAGTGCCATCAGGACAAGGGCTCTCCACAACACAATTTAGAAGCAGCAACACTCACACAGCGGCACTCAGTTGACCCACCTCCTCTACAGAGGACTAGGCTGTCCCCTACACACTGCCAACAGGGAAAGCAGGGGAGAAAAAGGAAAAGAAGGGGAGAAAAAGGGAAAGAGAAAGAAGAAATAAAAGAAACATGAGAGATTTTTATTTAAAACTAATTAAAAACAAAACCCAACTTTGTCGTGTTAGTAAGACTTGCAATGAAAACCGAAATTTACTGAAGATTTGAGGCAGCACGAGGAGTACCAGAGCTCCAGAGAATGTGTGAATCACTGTGTAATATTTTTCAGCTGTTCTGACTGAAGGGTTAGCACTTTTTCCCCCCCCATTTTTAAGGACAGAATCTTTTCAGCTATAATCAATCTCTGTCACTGTGCTGGTCCATAATACTGTGTCTTTCACTAATCTTATTTACCTGCCTCCCTTTTTCACCTTGCTTTTGAAAACGTTTTCCAGGACAATGAAGATGCATCTTCTGAGGACCTTCTCTCTTTTTCAGATACATAGTTTATAGCAATGTTCTGGTATAGAAAAATAATTGCACAAAAGCACACTGGATGTGAAAGAATTGCACAGCAGGGAAGTGAGGCTGTTGGACATGCCACACTCCCACACCCATGGCATCATTGCATGGGCCATCCAGTATTTATCAGGAAGGTTTTTTGCGGAAGGTCGAGGGTTTCCCACAGTCAGCATGAGCACATAGAGGCTGAGCTCATTTTTAATTTTGCACATTGTACAAACTTTTGGGTGGCCTTACTTTTTTGGTGACACCATTCCAAAAGGTGGCTAAAGTTCCACGCTTGAGCCACAGACATGAAAGCACTTGACTCAGTCACAAGGGCCATATACATGACATCTTGTATTTGGTGCAAAGACACACCAATGTCACTTTTGCTATTTTGTGCCATCCATGACATACGACCAACAAATTTACCTGATTATTAACCGCTAGTAAGAATTTGAGCAAGGATATATGGATAAAACTGTTCACAAGGAGGTATATACTTTACAACTGCATAAATCCTTCTGCTTTATGTGTTTATATAAAGAGATAATGTACTCATACATATACGGATATCATATGAATAAAGACATCTCTCTTCATTTTCAGGAAGACTGAAGCCTTTTGTGTTTTCTATTCTTAAGCTTTCCCCCTTTTTGAGTTGTCAGAAAATCAGGTCACAACAGCACGTACTTTTCTTTCTTCCATTTCCCTGCACTTGGGCTATAAACCAAGATCCTCTCCAACCCAAAATAATCAATAGTGTCACGCTGGTTTTAATTACCTCTGCACTTCTGTACATGCAATCTCTTCAGGAATTGTATAGCCCCTCACTTTCCACACTTCTGCAATACTTCTTAGAAACATACAGGGCAGCTGGAGGTTTAAGTGTTCTTTTACCTGTACAAAAACATTTTCTTTTTTTCCTCCCAACTAATTCTTTTTGTGTCTAGATTGGGTTTGTTTTCTGCCATCTCTACAGATTTCAGAGAGATTTGCTTGCCTTCAGTGGGTCTGGGTCAGATCTTGTCTGCTCTCCTTCTCCATCAAAGCCCACTTTTCTGAATCAATTCTTTTGCCTATTTTTGTCCAACATCTTTTGTTCATTTCTACATGTGGTTTACTGGAAAAAATGCTTCAAGAAAGAAATCCTAACTGTGCCAGAATCTTTCATTTCATTTTAAATGTGATAAATTTTTCCACAAAAAGTAATTACCGAGGAATTGGACAAGGCCCATGAATTCAAAGTCCAATATATATACTCATCCTTTTAAGAGTCCCTTCTTCTGCCTCAACTTAGTTTAATTTGTTTCATTCAGAATACTCTTCCTGGCTTCAAGTCTGACTTGATATAACACTAAGAGGGTTAATGTTATGTGTCACCTTTTTTTCCTCACTAGCTGACATTTTATTTTCCCAAATATGAGGTATACCACCAACGCCACAAGGCACAGCAGTGGGAAGAGCACAAAAGGCTGTGAAAGGTATTTCACTCACTCCCTTCTGAAAGCACTGCACCACCACAAAACTGCACCGTGGATTACATTTTAAAATACATTCTTCAAAGTAATGAAATAATCTAAACAGATTATTAGGCCAAGATCTGCTCCAGCCAAAAAAAGCTGCCTTCCCTGTAGCACTAAGAGCAGCCAGCTATTGCTGGAGGACAAAACACAGGGAACTGCCACACATAACTCAGTTTAAGCGCACTATTACTCTGCAGCACTTCTCATAAGGTGCCTGTGTGCATTCTCATTATGTATTTACTTGTTATTCTCCTTAATAAAGTAAGTAATTTTAAAACGGCAGCATGGTAAGAGAGACGGAGGGAAACCTCATTTACAGTATTTCTATGTTCCTTTCAAGCACGATTGTCATTAATGATCTATTGTATTATTAATAAAATCAATTTAGTTACAGCGTTCTGTCAGGGTTCCTAGTGCTCACATAAATATTATCAGTGCTGAGATTATTTTTATGAGCCCGGAACATTACGAACCAAGATCACTCCATCAAACAGCATCGTCCATTATTAACGTACTATGATAGTATCTACCTCACACCAGGTTTTCAAATACTAATTTTCCAAGGCAATACACCCAGAGCTCACTTAGCCAAAGCTGGAAAACACAATTTGTCATTTTCGCAATAAATGTAGATGGGGATATATTATTTTTATATTGAAAGTGTGTAGTACTCCATTATGCAGAACTTGGAGAGGAGAGAATCACAAGCAATCATTGCTCCTCAATGTTTTAACGAGCAGCTCTTCCATGGGGAAAAATATGGTTGTAGCTATTTCTGTAGATGTGTATTATCCCTCTAACTAATACTGGTAGGATGATACCATGAATATACATACGGTAGATGTACTTGGCATTAACCTGCATTTGCTTTATGGCAGAAGTTATAGCATGCTCACTGCTACCATATGCTTAAGTTAAACAGGGAAGAAAAAAAAAAGGAAGGATATAAAAATCACAAGTTTTTCAACAACATTGAAACCATATGGCACAATTATTTTGTTACCAACTATTTACTGCATGTGTGTCTGATGAGCAGCCTTGGAACCACAGAGCAAAGCATATGTTGTAGCACAGGAGCAGGACAACATGCGACGTTTGCATTGCAAGAAGTTATGACAAAAGACTGCTCTTAGAGGGTAAGATTATTACACACATTTCAAAGCCTCATTTGATTCTATGCTAGCAACAAACAAACAAACAAACAAACATCCACAAATCAAATTTAATAAAAAAAAATATCAATGGAATGTTGGTACAACAATATTCATGATTGAAACATCTGCTTTATAGATATACAAACACATCCAGTGAACATTCCTCATTAGTTTCACATACGTGATGGCCAGAAAACAGTAAAAGATTTGTTGGTGCTTTCAGGAGTACCTAAGAGCAATAGCACTACTTCTGCTTGTTTGAACAATCTGAATCTTTCTGTGTCATCACATAGCTTTATAAATCAACCACGGGCACACAATAGTTCCTCAAACACTATTCTACCAACAGGGATAACAAAGACCCTAAACGAAAGGCAAAAACATTACCCAGCAGAGCACTGGACCTTTATAGGTCATATTTTAAAAGCAAAGACCTTAAAGAACTACAGAAAGAAAGCCTCCTTTGAGTTGGACAAAAACTCACCTTCTGTTTAAGTAATTTGGAGCCATTTAGGTCCAGATCCAAACCCAGGCACTGCAAGTGGAGCACGATTAAGATATTCCTTCAAATGTTGTCCCAAGAATTGAAGAGTTTCACTCCAGATAAGCAGAGCAACCTGGGCAAGTACATCAGCCTGTAGCCTTTTCAACAAGGAGAGAAACCACAGGCCAATTTCTCCTGCATTTACTCCAGTGCCTGTAGGACCAGCAGCAAGCTACACCTCTGCCTGATTTATGAGTGAGTAAATAAATGCTTTGACAATAATACCCACATGAGATCATTAAAGAAGATTTCTTACCACTAGGAAACAATGTGTAGAGATATCAGGGTTTAGATGAGTCCGCTGAGCTGTTCCATAAAACCAAGCACGGGCCAGCAGTTCTTTCTGCAGTCACACACATGGAGCAGGATGCCCAGCGCTCCTGATCTCCAATCATCCATCTTCTGAGCAGCATAAATATCCTGATAGCATGCTATAAAGTAGAGGTAACACAGGGGTGGATTTTCTGTCTATTGGCACTGACGTTTTATCCTTACTGTAAGGCCACGAGATGTGGATGCTGGGATCACATTGGGAAAATCCTCATGAGAATTTGTAGGCTGACAAGGAAAGAAGGAAATATAAGCTCTCCAGAAAAATAAATAAATAAACAGATCTTTAAAACAACAACAACATAAAATACAAAAAAAAATTAAGTAGACACTTTGTGCTCCTCACTTCTCTGTGAGGTTTTCGTTCTCCATGGTTGAATCAAATGTTAGCCTTGACATCACCTGGTCGAACTGAACTTAACCAAGACCTGAAACAAATTAAATGTCAATTCCTTTGATTTAACAAGAACAACAGATGTGTCACTAACTAGAAATACCACATATGTTCCACAGCTAGATATAAAGCCACATAAATACCGCAAAGACAATTTTACACTTATTCCACACAGCAAAGCCTATAGAGGCATAAGGCATCACATAACCTGAGGCTGCTCATTAGCACGTGAACAAATTAAGCTACTGAAGCCATTCTGTGTGGCTCTGGTGTTTTATGTTGTATGAAGGAGGTGCAGTGCTTGCTGGGAATCACATCCCAGCATAGTTCAGGTTATTTGCTGAGCTAGGCACAGCATCCATGTGTGCTGCCAACTCTACAGCAAGGGATTTCTGGTTCCCATAGCTTAGTAAAATGGGAAAACTGATTCTGGCTGATTCTGATTTAAGAAATCCACACAGAATATAAGGGAACACAAAGTTATTTCAGGAGATATGAGGAAAAAATAGTAATCTCTGTATAGCAGCGCAGTGAGGTTGAATTATACACCATGGGCATTGTTTAGATAAACATTGCTTGGAAAATTGTTGGATTTGCTCTAAGGAAAAAGGAAGTGTCTGAAAAGCCCAGAAAAACAGGCAGACAGCTTTTGAGCTACAAGCCGCCTACAGAGCTGACTTCTGGCACTGCCTCGTGCCTACCACTTGTGTGATACCCCATCACACTGCCCACGGAGCTCAGCCTCTCCCACCGTGAGTCTGCTGCCTCTCAGTGAAGCATATGCTGCAGTTAGGCACAATTAATTGTTTGGGTTATGAATTATTGAGGCCTGTATATACCCCCTGTGATTGAGGTGAGGTTGTGGCCATATCCTCCATCAATGGGGATGAGAGTCCGGTACTGGAGGTCAGCCACACACAGAATGGGGACATAAGGGAATGGTGTATGAATATCAAGTTAAACAATGCACCCACTTGATGCTTTACCATCACGATAAAAGAGGATTAGCAAGCTTATTCACCCTCTCTTCAGGAGGAACAGGGTCAGAAGCGTTTAGTGACCAAATTATTATTTCAAATTTTTATGATAAGTGCAGCAGCCCAAGATGCAGTGCTGAGGTAAAAGCTGCCAAAGTGACACAGCAGAAGAGGTTGGTAATGGTGACAAAAAAACAAAAGGGATGGTTTGGGCACTCATGCAATCATCAGGTAGTAAGATGCTGCAGTTTGGTACCAATAAACCAGAGCCTTTACATATGTATTCAGGGAGGAAGCAATGAAACAAGGACAAACGAGGGACTGGAGAGCTGAACGTCCCCTGCTGTCCCCTGTTGGAGGGCTTGCACTAAGTGCAGTCCCGCTGGAGCCCTGACTGCAGGCAGATGCTGTCTCAGGCATCATGCTAAGTACTGCTTTTAGTCAGCTCTGCTGAGTGGAAAAGGTCACCTTTGGTTTTCTTTTAAACAATGATTAAGTTGCAAGTGAACAGTTGTGACTACACCAAATTCCCTGGAAGGAGAAAACCAGAGCTCTCGCCATGGGGAAGCACTGGAGTTAAAAGCTGCTGCAGGCTTCCTCACTGTGACTTGTTTTGAGATATATATATATATACACATACATACACACACACACACATTTTTCCCAGCCAAAAGCAAGCTCTTTTGGGGGAAAAAAATAATAAGAAGTAATAGCAACAATATACTAACCACAGGTGGTGTGCAGGAGCCAGTGACACCTCATTTCCTGCAGTGCTTTCAAGACCCATTTGTTGATTTTGGCTCCTGTGCTCCAAGTGCAACCACAGAAGAGGACTCCAAAAGGAAAAGTTTCTGTTTCCAAAGCGATAGCAAGCTAATTTTCATGTGAGGAATGAATTAACTTCAAAGACAAGGAAAAGCCAAAGGGGACACAGAACTAGCTGAAGGTTTTCAACTCTAAAGGATTGAAAAAGGATTCAGAAAAGAGGAGGAAAAAAAGCCCAAATCCTACAACAGCTCACACAATCATTGTAAGTTATGCAAGCCCATGATTCCTGCCGAAAACCAACGCAAGTGTGAAATATCACTCAAGAAGTTATTTTATACCTGTGCTCTGATCATGCCACAGGTTTACTGCCATTGAAGTGATACCTTTGTCTGAATGCTTCCCTCCAGCTGCTCACAGCCTGTCACTGGTACAGGCTCAGTATGGAAGCAAGAAGAGGATCTAAAGATTAATAACATCCAGATAAGATAAACAGATAATTCATCTGTGACCACAATTATAAAAGCACCCATAGGAGCAGTTTTAGCAACTTTGACATTAATCATTTTAATGAAAATTCATGATGTGGACTGCAGCTCTGAGAAAAGAAAATTAAGCAGCTTTGCAACCTGAGTTCTATTAATAGTTATACTATGTATATTCATTATAGGATTGAACTGGAGTTGAAACCCACCGGTAGACGAAGAAGTTCTCTTTCAGAAGTCTAAGAAATATTTATATACGGGAAATAAAAGGGAATTTAGCCAGGAAATACACGCTGGCATTTTTGTAGCTGGACCAAAATCAAGCCACTTTATCTGTGACGCGGAAGTGCCACCTTGTGATTGAACATCGCAATTCAGGAAGCATTTGGGGGCACAAAGTATCTGAGCTCGAGCTGTGTCTTCCTTCAAAAGTTCGTTCAGCCTTTGGAGAAGAAGTCTGAAGAGTGATTCTTTTCCATAGAACTTCTCAAATTGGTGGCACAGGTTCCCAAACCACACCAAGAAACCTGTAAACATTTTTGGTCCTTAGGGGCTCTTGCGTTCAATCAAACTTCTGAATTAGGGCTACATCTTCTATTCACTACTCAGTTATTCAGCAAATAACTATCAATTACCATCACTACATTACAAAAAATAATTCAGAATACTCCTTTCCGTATCACCCCTGAACATTACATGGTTATGAGTGGGAAGGAATAATCCTACTTCAAAAAAAGAACACTACGAGGATGATGATGTGGACAAATTAAGAACTTAAAGATTATATTGCTAGCACACACTAGCAGACATTTTACAAAGAGCTCAAGAAAGGTCCCTGTGTCCATTCATTTTACTGGAAATTCTCTTTCCATCTGATGACCATGAAATCCCAAAGAAGTGTTACATTCTTGTGAAGGAAATCCTACAGAACTTCTCCATCCAGCAGCCTTGGCACTAAGCTTACAGGAGAACATGCACAGCACATCTGAATCTTACACTTTTCTTAGACACATAAGCTAACAGTTCTGCTGCCCAACTTCAGGTAAATGCAAAAATGAATTAATACAAAAAATAGTCACAATAATTGAGAAGCATGACAGGAAAAGGGAAATAAGAAGAGTTTAAAAGTGATTACAAAGAAAGAAGAACTTTGTCTTTACTTTCTTTTGAATATAACTTCTCTCCTGTACAACAAGTATTTCATTGTTGTTTGTTGGTTTTCTGTTTTGTTTTGTTTTTAAATAAAAGAAGCACATCAGAAGGTGGCCATATATGAAGGAGAAGTAGAATGAATTGGCATTAATAAAAAACAAGAGAGAACTTAATTCAAAATTAACTTCAGTTCATTTGACTTTGGACATGCAGTCACAATCTAGAATGTCAAGTGGATTGGTGAACACGTGAAATATCAAAGGGTTTGAGTCATCTCAGTGAGATATTTCTGGTAGAAAAAAAGGTCTCTAGATGCAATCCAGTTCTTCCCCTGCAGACAGTACTCATGAAATGTCCTTGCTACAGATGATGCATCTGTATCGCTTATCAAAATAAAAGAAGAAAACAGAATGAAGAGAAAAAACCATCCCCATGCTGGCCACGATGGCTAATGCTTTGAGACAAAAGGAGACTAGCCTTGATCTCTCCCTTTCTATTTGCTAGCTCCCGAGCCAAGCTCACCTCGGGAATCCTCTGTCCTTTCCAATGCAGTGAACTGCAGAACCAGGACCTCCTTCAAGCCCTGCTGTGTACACCAGAAAAGTCCCCTCACGTCTCCCTGGAAATGGAATCAGTCCCAAAAGTAGCTTTAAAAGTCAACTTGCATAAGCAAATAAGTGAGTAACTGGGAAGCACAGAGCATAATGACTTCAGTAGGCAATGCATACAGAGTGACACTAGTGCTACGTTTGATGGATGCTTCCTGACTATCAGATTTTAAATAGTAGGATATTTAAATTTATTTCCATCAAATAAGTGAGTGCTAATTTGATAAGTCTATTTTGTTGAAACCAAACAAAACACCTGTAGAAGCCCATAAATACTCAAAGAAAAGCAATTGACATCTCTGCCTTGATATAAAGGCATGCTATTTCCATGGCTTTCAAATGTATCCTTACACATATTAAAATATACATGCTCAGGTAGCTACATTTCTTTCTTTCTTTTTGCTCCCTGTTTTGCACTCAAATCTATGGCCAGTGTGAAATCTATTGTACATCATTATCCTAATGAATTAAGTATTTATTTTATTCTTGAGAGTTCAAAATAGCACCCAAGTGCTTTGTAAACACACATCTGTTTTACAACACAGCTGTGTGATGAGCAGATACTATAAAAAGAGCCAAAGCAGAGAGACATTAAGGTCACAAGTACCTATCAATTTTGGGTGCCAGATGGAGCCAGATGACACAAACCTGTTTGGATATTTGGTACTTTGCATAATCCTTGGCATTGTTTGGGTGTCTATAAGGGTGTTTAATGGCACAAAATCCATTGGTATGGACAACAAAGTGATTCCCCATCAAAGAAAGAGAATACCAGTGCGTGTGCAGAAAGAGTCCAACAGAGGTATGTTCTTATTTTTAACTTTGAAATGTGCTGACAACTCTGAATCATAACGTTCTGAGTATGGCCAGTCCATAATTTCTTGAGCCAAAAAAAAAGCAAGAAAAAATACATAAGTAAATAATTAAGAAGAATCAACAGAAAAAAAGTGAGGAGTTAAAGGGGCTCAAAGCCTGGATCCACGATTCAGAAGTTTGAGCTTTGAACAAGCAATATCAGCCATTGCTCACTGATGGTTTTGTTGCCAGAAAGGAAAGGAACAACCAGATATAAATCCGATTTCTACTCACAGCTCTGTGGTTTACTGGAGCAAGGTGTTTTTCTGCTCATTTTCCCCATTCATGTTTCCTATGCTGGCTGACCCATCTCAGTCTCGTTCTCCAGTTCCTCTCCTATGGTGCTGGCCAGGCCAACTCCCCCAGCCTTTCACTTCCCCCATTGCATCTCGTGCTCCCAGGCTTTTCAGCAGAGCTGTGGGAATGTGTCCTACACTTTCTCAAGTCCCCCATACAGACATTTTCAAACTCACCTTAAATTCCAGTCTTTTTCCAAAGTTTTCTCAAAGGGATATGCAAAACAGCAGAGATTTTCCAACAAGGGTAAAAGAAAACAAAGACAATTTCTTGCTAAAAGAAAAAAAAAAATCAACTTCTTTTCCCACAAGTATGAGAACACAAGAGGTTTTATTCTATTTCATTTCTATAGAAATTTTGCTTAATAGGGAAAAGCAATGTGTTTTTTCATTGTCATCCTCAGAAAAGGCTGAAGTTTTCCTAAGAGTTTCCAGCAGATGTGAACCACAGGCACTTTTTTTGCTCAATAACCCCAGAGTGCTGAACACAATCCACCATCTACTCATCTTCAGTGATGAGAGGCCATCTGACAACCAGCTGCATTGTTGTTTTTTTTTTTTGGCAGGAAAACATTGGTTAGCAAATCTACCTTCAAAAAGAGCTGCAAAGGACACCTTTGAAGGAAGTTTTTCAGAAGCACTGAGCAGCAGTTGCTGCTGAACTGCGTGGTTCATGACAAGTTGCACCTGTGTGCAAAGCAATTAGGAACTAAAATGCCCCATCCATCGGAGATCAAATATGTCCTTTACTACATCTTCACAAACCTCATAGAAAGGGGTTGAGATACTGACAACACATTCTTAGTTTCCTTTCCTATGCAGAACTGGAGTCTAAAGCTAAGTCTATTACTGCAGGTTATGCATTCCCCCCCCCTTCAGTTCTGTCAACAAGTGCTGATAGCTGGGCTGTTTTCAGAAATCTAAGTTCTTATCTCAGCACGTCTGTGCTGATCTGGAAATTCATCACTTTCCATTTCATAATGTCTGACAGACAGAAGTAAGATGGCTTTACTTCAAGTGCTGGGTGTTTCAGATGGCTGCAAATACACACATGTACAGGAACCTGATAATTTTCATTCAGAAGTGGCCAAAAATGACATATTTGTGTTTAAATTTCATTTTGCCCCCCCATTTTGCCATGGACAACAACCAATAGTAGACTTCAGGCTACTTTTCAGAGAAGACAGAAAATCCCCACTGTAAATAAGTTAAATCAATTCTAGTTACAAGGAGACTTTTGTTCAGGGATCCAGAACTGGTGGAGCTGAATTTTGCTAGATATTTTATGTATTCCTTTATCATCACAAAGAAACATCTTGGAAAAGCTGAGCAAAGAAAGCTATTTTAAATACTGGAAGTAGTAAAAATAATTTGTGTTCTGAACAGAAGTAGTTTCATCCTTCCTGTATCACACTCATCCAAAACTGCCTCCATAATAAAATGTAACAATGGTTGGACTCGATGACCTCAAAGGTTTTTCCCAACCTGGATGATTCTGTGATAAGTTGTATTAATGCAGGTATTCAGGAATACTCCTGGAGTCACATAGGTGAATGACAGAAAGACTGGTTTGTATGATACACAAAGAGCAAAGAGTACATGCTAATTAAGCCAGAGACCACAGTAATGCAATTAGAAATGTGGTTTCTGAAAAGCAAGAGATACTAATTTTAACTTGCCAGTATGGATAAAACTTAAGCATATAAAAAACTCAGTATTGATGCCACGTCATTTCACAATTTGCAGCAGAGCTGGAACTTTTTGGCAGAAGATGAGAGAAATCTTTCTGTATTGTACAGACATGTAATAAGCAAAACCTGCAGGAGCCTCTTGTGATTTTTGCCTGTTCTGTGCTTTATGACTTCACACATATAGCACTAAGTGCTCTATGGAGCACAGGCTCAGTGAAAAACAAAAAGCAATGGTAAATTTGATAAATGCAATCAATTTCTATTATTATACATGTTAAAGTTCATGCTGCTACATAACCATACGATCAAATAGTGTATAAATGAGCAGACTACAAGGAACAAGCTTCCTCTCCAATACAGATCAATGTGATACAGACTGCCCAAACGTTGCAGTCCCCATCAAGCTGGGCTTAAGAATAGATCAGTAACTCTCCTCAACCACCAGTGTCTATTTGCAAAGCTCGCCGGGGTATAACATAGGTAAAAGCTGAAGCTGACATAGAACTTGCAGGTGAGTTGAAGAAAGAAAGAATCAGAAGAATAATCGACTCTAAGGATCCCAGTATGGATTTTTCCTTTTCTTTTTTTTTTCAAACCGAGAATTTTTGTGGCCATTGCTGAGCTTTAAACACATAGAAGTGAGAAATATCTCCCCTACCGTTTCTTTAATGAAAATAAAAAACCAACGTTGTTCAAGGAGTAAATAGAACCAATACCTAGAAGCAATACCATTGGAAGCATTCATATCATACGTGCTTTTTAGATCTTTCCACATAACTTTGCCAGACAGCTCAACGCCCAGCCTTTTAACACTGCTGCTATTTCAGGCTGCAGCTCTCCAGCAGAGACAACCACTCGTATCAAACGGCGTGGGCAGTCAGAGACAAAGTGATTTTGATGTACAGGCTGCCTGCGCAGGTCCGACAGCCGCAGTTTTGGAAATTGCTGCTCCTTAGTGCTCGTTACTGATCCAGCACTGCCACTGGATCCTCATCCGCCACGCTGGATGACTCAAACATGCTTCGCTATCCCCACTTTTAAATATCATGATCCCAAGCAGCTCTTGCTTTTAAGTAGATCATAAAGTCATTCAGGTTGGAAAAGAGCACTGAAATCACTGAGCCCAACTGTCAACCCATCACCACTACATCCACTAAACCACATCCCACAGTTCCAACAACCCCAGATATAACCCCAGTGGCTCTAGTTTGTGCTTTTCAACCTAGAAAATCCTCTAACCTCTCAATCTTGAGCAAAGCCAAAAGATTCAAACATGAAGATCTACCCAACACCAATTCACTGTCAGCACAGCCATAATCCCACAGTGCCTATCAGCTTTACGGGTGCCATCAGAAGCAACTTGGAAAAGCCTTCAGAGCTGAAGGAATGGCAGCTCTGAGAGGTATTCAATAAGAGAGCAACAGATAACACAAAGGACAGCGTTTAATAGAATGGGTATCTTGTTAACAATGCTTAATTAGCAGTCAGGTTAGCCTACATTTATGCACTCTGATTAGATCATTAGCTGAGTGCGTAAAGAAATATTGAAATTCCTGCAAGTCAGAGGGCAAGGAGAAATTGTTTGCAGGCTTCCCCCTCCCAAAAAAGATGTAAATGATCTCTGACCCCCAATTACACTTTTCTGATACCCAGCACAAGAGCCAAGGGCTTGGGAGAGATGATGGCTTCATACAGTCCATTACATATCCCTCTCCAAAATAAACCACAATGGGAAACATAATAAAGCTGTGATATTTGGAATTCAATCATTTTAATGTAGCTGTTACAACTTCAGCAGGTCAACTTGCAGCATAATAAATACAAATGACACAGCCAGCAGAAAACAGGGGTCTGATGTTATCACCATCTCCTTGCTATTATCTCAATTGTATCATTTTGCATATAAAGATTAACAATCCTACAAACAGCGGCTCCACAAAGCACATTAAAGAAAGAGGAACCAAGCATCTGGAAATGCTTGCACAGTGGTCTCGAGTGCAGGCAGGGCTGTAGTCAACACCAAAAGTAAAGAAGGTTCTAAATGTTCACCTCACGGCATTTATTAGACTTGATCTTTCCTAGATGATTTGGCTTAACAGTAGGGAAACTACAGGAATGGATTAATCATGGAGTAAGGTGCATAGATTTTGTGGTTTTATTTTTTCAAGAGATAAACACAGACCCCTTCTGTATATTTTGGTACAAGGGCCATGCAGAATTACACTCTTCAGGACACAGGTATATTGATTTTTATATATATACATATATATATATATATATATAAAATTATAGTATAATCAGTATAAAATTCTGCAAGCTTTATTAGCTGGAAAAAAGTAATTCTGTTTTCCACACCATTACTGAACAAATTACTTGTTAGCATATAAGGAATTCATTCAAATTTTTATCTGCATCTCAACTAAATTTCATTACTGAGCTCTCTAAGCTATCATCTGTAATGATGAAAAACTACAAACTGTGGCTACGAGATAACCAAGAGATGTTACAGGGGAAAAAAAAAAGAAGAAGAAGAAAAAGAAAACTACTTTAAGTAGAAATTTAAAGGAAAAAAACTTGAGTCCTGACAGACAGAAAAATAACGCTTTCTGTCCTTTGGGATCATGGGGCTTTACGAGCTCTTTGCAAAACGCAAATGCTACAAACTATTAGGGTTCAGCCACTGTGTCTTCACTCTGTTTCCTAGAACTGATTTGCCTGGGCTAAAGCCAGCTTACAAGTTCTAATCTTTCCTACAGACCCTAATCTGGGGACAGACTACATGTATTAAGTCTGGGGCTATCAAGAATCCACATTTGCCCAATGACACCACAGAAAGCAGTGTTCAGTACAACCAGCTACTTTCAGTATGGAAAGGCAGAAGTCTCAGACGGTCTCCACTAACTCCAATTATTACCTCCTTGTTTGAAATGGCAATCAATGGAAACACAGGTGATCTGTCAGCTGCATTGAATCTGGCACTACAAAACAACAGCCCACACATGCAGCTTCACAGAAAGGGCTGAACCATTACAATCTTTATGTTGCATCCTCCCCTTTGGTCACGAGAACCAAGCATCCAGAGGCATCCTGACATGTGACAATCACCCAAGATCACAGGAATCTTTGTTTTTCATGATATTAGACCAAATTCTGTGAAAAACTGGAAATTTTCTGGAGTACTGTAGCACCGCATGCGCCACAGAAGACATAACTATGGACTGAAATGACCTAAACGTTATCGATCACGGGTGTACTCTAAGTCACACCTGATAACCCATCGAGATGAATTTCTCCAAGAGCTTTATAATCAATCAGTCGAGGTCCCATGGGGGTTGCATGAAGGCCCCAGCAGTGGAGATCAATTGCAGCCTATTCCAGAGTTGCAATACACCTATCAGATCATTCTCTCAGCCAGTATGTCTCCAACTCCACATTCTGAAGCTACTAAAAGAAACTAATGGAGTAATAGGGTCAACTCTGTCTCATTTACAACCTTAGAGAGGAGAGACCTAAACAACTGCATAAGAAAATAGGGAAAAAAAAAAAAAAAAGAGATTTTATTTCATGCACTCATTTGCTGACCTTTGCAGCCTCACCCAAACACAAACACATGAATTTCAAAAAGTACAACACTAAAAGACCAGTAGAAAAGTTCACTGTTGACATCATCCTCACTTCCAAGAGCTCCAAAAACAGCACTGCTGGGAGAACTGGGTGAGAGCCGAATGATGAAGGACTTAAATGTCCTCCAGGCCACTATCATCACATTGCAAAGCCACAAAAGATCTATGCATGAGGAAGCTAAAATGGGATGGAGTACTGGTAGGGGTAAGTTAGCATTCAAAGTCTAATCTTCAATCTTTCAATATTGAAAAATCATTTAAAAGACAAAACAAAACAGCAGATCCAAGTTTTTCTTTGGTGTGAAACTAAATCTTTAATATTCTGCATAAGAAATCAGTTGTGACCACCTCTGCTGAGCTCCTGCAGAGCCCTCTCCATGTTGATGATACCAGCAAGGTCGCTGCTACTGCTGGCCCAGAGCTTTCAAACAAGATTTGTCCTTTGTTCAGAGAGAGAAGTGACATGGAGTTTTTGCTGCTTTGCTTGCTTCGATTGTCTTTTCAGCTCAGAAAATTAAATTTCATGAAGTTCGTTCTTATAGATTGAACACTTTGTGCTAAACAAATGGTTATAGTCTTTCTGGTGCTTTCAATAAATTAGAACGAGATGTTCAAGCCAATATTGAACTGACACAAATTAGATTTACCCAGCAAAATTTTCCAGAAATATCATCTTGTTGAACAAGTACTGTATTTTGCACCTGTTAGAAAATGTTTATTGCTTTATTTCATTAGCATGTCCTGTCAAGCTTTAATTTTAAATTGCTTAGCAGAAGAAAAAAGGCATTTTGCTAAAGGAACTAACTTTTAATGATAAGAAAAATCAGCCCACATGGAATAAAGTACCAGCGTGTCTTTAGGGTACAATTTTTGTTCGTAACTTAAAGAACAGATTTTCCAAATGATTCAGATAGTTGAAATACACAAACCTACCACTGGACTCTATTTTAATACAACTTGTCAAGACTGAATCATTTTCATTAAAATAATAATAATAACCTATTTTAAGCTACATTGATTTTTCAGTTCTTGTCTGCTTTGACAAGAATTTCCTAACACAAAGTGTGGCTTTTGCTAATGTTCATTTAAAGGAAAGCTAAAAGCAGAAGAATTAAAATATGTTTGTTTACACTGCTGCTATATGTCTTTGTTCAAAGGTCCATCTGCCCATAATGTCCCCTAAGAAAAGGGAAATGCATTTCTCCAGAAACTGCAGTTGAGTTCAGTAATTTCTGCCAGCTGAAAGGGTGGCCCTTCTGTTTAAATGTGAAAAAGGAAAAAAATATAAATAGATAGATAAAAATTAAAAATAAAAACCAACAAACCACCCTAAAGATCCAAGAGGAAAAACATTTGTACTTAATGAGTGTAGTACAGACTGATGATATTCCCATGAACTAGTGATGGTCATGGTCAACCACTGAAAAACAAGCCTGCTCCCTATGAATTTTACTGTTGATGAAAATATTATCAAAAGCTATCATAAACTCATGAGGTTTTGATTTCACTGACAGCAGCACATCAATTAAGTTTTACTTCTTGCTGTTAATTTTGATAATTACCTTTTTGCATTTCTCCAAAGCACAGCCAGATCTGCCACTGACACAGCATTCTCCAGGTTGTCCCACATTTGCTGATATTAAAGCTAATTGGCAGTACTTTGGGAAAAAAAAAAATCTTAAAAATGCTCTTTACATAAGACCTTTAGATACATGTACTTAACAGCACGTAACTAACTCCATGCTAGGCAACTACCAGATGTTTTAGTATAAATAATATAAACTACATCCCTAACAAGCTGCTCAGACAGGACAGGTCTCATGTGCAAAAACAAAATTACATTATGTTCTTTCCATGTTTTCCAGCCTTGAATGCACTGTGTCTAGTGAAGCTTTTCAAAGATAGTAATGAGAAACAGGAAAAAAAAATAAAAATAAAAAAAATTCCCAAACTAGAGATGTTTGTCATAAAGTGCTTGTTCAGAGATGCTCTGATTCCCTGTTATTGTCTTTAGAAGTCAATCAAACATCAATGCCTAAAATCAGGACCCCACGGCCATATAGGAGATGACTTGCTTGCTCCTCAACAACAATTGCTTTTCTATAATTTTGATACTGGGTATTTCAGTGTGCAAAGCAGCACATACTTAAAGGCACGCTGTTTTATATGTACTCTAATTTGGAAAGTTTAATCAAGTAGCCAGCAAGAAGTAAAGTCCAGTACAGAGAGAAGAGAAAAGAGCCTCTTTCCATACCTTAGTTTTCAAATCCCCATGCTAAGCCTGGTGCCAGAAGCACAGTTTTAAGTACCATTTAAACCACAGTTTTCATAAATGGTCCCTTTCATACCAGGAGAGAGAGGGGAAAGAGTGGAAAAAGAGAGCATTTGCAAGAAGTAGTAGCAGTTTCCTATATTTTCTAACCACAGTTTAATCACATCTTTCTTTGACAGGTGGACTGAGGACTGAGCTTTCTGCAGTCCACCATCCAGCCAGACCAACCCTAGAGTTGACAAAAAAACAACTGTAGCCTTCAATCCTTATCTGATATGCATACATATGGCACTTGGTTTTGTAGTGTCCAGACAGATAAGGACCAATAGTAAAACAAGGGCTGTGCCTGGCTGCAGGATATATGAGCTATTGAGTGTGTTTACTCCCAGCTATCATGAAGCATCCTTCCCAGGGCACGGTTAGCACCATCATGAGGCACCAGCAGTTGCATTTTCATTGAGCTCCGGGATGCATTTCGAGACCTATGACACAGGTCTAACATTACCTTAGTCAACGGTGTCTTCTCTGATTTGTCAATTGACTGTTGATACACCGTCTGCAAAGAGTTCAATCATTGAGAGAGGAACATACAGGCAAAGCAAATGTGTTTTCCTCCAGAGGGAGGAAGACATACTGCAGGTCCTTACAAGCGCTCTTCGGAGCTCTTTGGAAGGCAGATTGCTTAATTTAATGTTCAAACAAATGATACAGTCTGAAAGGCCTTCGTGTGTTCAGATAATACTTTCTCAGAAATTTAATTCTCTAATTTCATTAGGTACCGCATCAGCCGGCGCAGTTTTCAGGGACACATTTAGAGGGCAACTTGTCTGAGTGTAATTTTAAAGAAACGAATTTGACATAGTGTCAATCTATTGCCAAGCTGCATGGCATCTCCTAGGAAAACAATTGAATTTCGGAACACAGCCTGCTTGTTTTAATCTCCCCAATCTCACTGGGATAAAGTTACTCCTTTACATAAGCAGCAAATATATTCAATGTTTGATGATGTGCAACTTAAAATTTGTCCTTCACCAAGGAAAATGACTCAAGGCTTTCAAAAATGAAGACTAAAAGCTCAGCCATTATCTCTTTTGGTTTTCTAACAATTTGCAATGAAAGATCATGCAAGCCACTGCCATCTTAAATTTGAATCAGCTCCTTAATTTTATAAAGCACCTAATTTCATAAAACACCCTTCCAGAAGAGGCTACTCAGCCCTCTCCAACTCTGAAAACCCTACCACACATCATCCTCCAGTGATGAGCAGGGATGAAAACACCAATGCTCCGGTAAGAAAACCAATGAGTTTCCAAACTTTGCTGATAAAGAAAGATTCAAGTTAGGACAATGGAAATCTAGATGTAAAAACAGAAGCACACAGCCACCAGAAGCCTAGAATAGTATTCTGTCTCTTTTTATGGCAGGACACAAATCCAGATGGAAGTGCTCCTCAGTGAAGGAAGAGATCACACCTACAAGTGCCTCACACAAGAACTGGAACACACCATCTTTTCTGACGATCTTATAGGAGAACAGGAGGACTTTGAGAAGAAGTAGCTAATGCTACATGCACCACAGATAAGAATCTGCAATAGTTTCAAAAATAGCTACTTTCTAGAGACAGGAAAAATTCCTTTTGTTGTCAAGGGACATGATCAAGTGCAGGTGCAGAAACATTTCATCCTTATGGCTCCCAGCGAAGAGCTCAATGTCCTTGAAAATTTTGCCAAGAAGTTTTAACTCAGTGGCCACCAAAACACTATTTCTTTAAGAGTATGCAGTTTAATAGTCACACCTACCCACAGCTCATCCCCAAGCACATAGAGATGGTGTTATCTCCCAGTGAACACTGCAAGAGAATAACTCATCTTCTGAGATGTACTTGTGTGGATTCGGGAGGCTGAAGGTGGGAGTGAGGAGGCTACAGAGCATCAATGAAGAAGGAGATCCCTATGGGTTTGTTGCCTCTACCATTTTCAATTGTCCATAGATGTTGGGGACTTTTCCCATTAAGTACAGGGAGAGGAAAACAAAACAGTAAATGCTATTTCCAGACTTCAGGCTCTAGTGGGGCAACACAAAGGGCAGTCCATGCTGAGTTTGGGAAGTGGGTAAAAGTAATTTGGAAAGAAATATGTTTCACAAGGAGCCTAGAAAGATTTAAATTCTGCTTCTGACTTGCAGCAAGTCTGGACTCAGGGAGGTCATGGCTTGATGTTATTTTGATGATAGAGAGGAAATTTATATCTAGCTCATTCAAGTTTTAATCAATCTTCTAGCTCTGCAAACATAGTTTATATATAGTTTCTATTTGTAACCCCAGAAAATATCCTATTAATATCATTTTCTATTCTGAAAGTCATTTAATCTGTCCAAAGCAAGGAATAGAGCATGAAGTACAGCATTCAAGCAGCTGCCATACGGGCTTGGCTTTAGTGCACAAAATCCCCCCAGTAGTTCAGTTGTACAGAGGGGTTATGAGATTCAAGCGACAGTCGTAGAGGATAGCAAAGTTTCTGCTAACTTCTCACTCCTTCCTGTGAAGGAAATCCCCCAGCCCACAAGGACTTCAATGGCAGAAGTTACACTTCAGCTGAGCTCTTAATTCAAGACTGTATTTTATTAAAGCACTCCAATAAAGACTAGTTAGCCTTACGGTGTGTTATGGAAGCAACCTGAAAAAGGTTAAAAGAGACCACGATCCCTCCTTAGACTCTGTTTCCTCCCTAGTGCTTCTTACCCCACTTGTTCTTGAGGTTAACTGTCATCATATTTAGAAACTGTGACTCAGCCTTCTCTCTGCCAGCCAGCAACGAAGCACTGTCCCTAGGGCAGCTCGCAAGCATCATGCTTCATTCACTTGAGCCCAAAGTACAAAATCCCCCAGCATATATAAGGATGCATGATGAAAAGGACAAAGCCTTTGCTGGGTATTGTTTGACATCCACAACTGTGCATTCCTCCCTGGTCCTCAGAGCAGTGAAGAGAGTCAGTTCAGTGACATGGCCTTGGAAGCTGCATGCTCAGCCTCTCCCAGGCACTAGAGCAGCTTTCCTGGGGATGCCAGGGAGAACAAGCAGGTCTGGGGCTCTGGTGCAATCAGAACATTGCAGAACCATCTGTTACAGCTCATGCTTTGCTGTTTGAAATGGATGAGAGAAGATATTAATACTAAGAGCCCTGTGGGATAGGGTGCATCTCAAATCCCCATGACAGAATGCTCATCGCATATTGTTTCCAGCACTGTAATTATCTGATAAAGCTATTAACCATACCCCCGAGAAGCTCTAAAGCACTAATATTTCCCACTAAAGCAATCTGAATCATTGCTAAGTATTAGTCAGCAGCTGGATGTTACTTTAGGAAAAAAAAGAGAGAGAAAATTATACTGGGAGAGTCACTGCCTCACACTTCTGAAAAACTTAAGGTTGACAACAGGAGGCCTTGCTAGTGTGCAACTTTTTTTTTTTTTTTTTTAGAAGAACTTAGTGCAGATGAATAAGCAAATGGGAAGGAATCTTTGGTCTCAGCACTGGAGGTTGGTGAGAAGATGAGACCCTGTAGTGGGGCAGTGGAGCTGGGGAGGGAGCTCTATAATCAGCAAACATATTAGGAAATGGGAAAAATACTAATTTCACACTGGAAATGTGAAAAAGTTGCACTTTAGTGATGGATGTCCCTAAACTATCTGGTGCTGTACAAGTCACACAATCCAGATGCAAGGGTGGGTGTCCCAGGCCACATTTACCTCCTGCTTGTGGTGACATCTCATAAGGAAACACAAACAATTGTAAGTGAGCTCCTATGGGACTCATCCCACAATAAAAAGGCAGCAACATAAAAGAATTCCAAGGGTATATATAGGATCCCTATACATCAACTACCTAGAAACGTAGAATCACCAAGTTTGGAAGAGAGCTCTAAGATCATCCAATCCTACCATCCACTTATTACCATTATTTCCCACTAAAACATGGCAGTTAATAAATAATAGGAAGTTATTGTTGAGGCAAGAGTATAAAGTTGAAACTTGGGACGCTTCAGAAGCGAGCAAAGTTCACCTAGAAATCAGGCCTATGTCACTTGAGTAAAATTCATTTCTAGGAAGTTTGCAGATGTCAGAAAGATCCTGCTCATTAATGATTTATCATTACTGCAGGGTCCCTGCAGTCAGCATGAGCAACACATTGTTGGGAAGATGAGTCTGCAGCTGTTCCCAGTCTGTATATCTGCCCCTGTAATTTACACCCTGCACAATAAGGCTGACGTGAGAAGCGTTGGGCTTTTGGACATTTATTCACAGTTGCTGCCTTCCAGTGATACACCCAGAGGTGAGCAATTCCCAAAGACAGCTCCCAGAAAAACAAACAGATCAAAGGGGAACACCCATGGGTCAGCTTTGTTTTATCTTCAGTTTTGAATGTTCTAATATTAACAGAGCTGCAAATATACATTTCCTTTCACGCCTTCAGAAGGGAGCAAATAAGAGGGGTGACATTGAGCCTTATTTACCAGCGAGAGCAATTTCAATTCTCCTCTCCATTCTCTTTATCTCAGTTCCTTTCTTCACATTTATATTTACTCCCTATTTTGTCATCACAACAATACACCAGTGTGTAATTAATGTGACACTGAGAGTTTTCAGGATCATTATTCTGTAGGCTCCAATAAATAAAGAAAAATAAAATAAAATAAAATAAAATAGAAGAGCTGTAAGGAACTTTGTAAGGGGTTAGCAAGTTCACCTCCAGTCCCAAGGCACAACTACACCTGCACTCACTGATACAGCTTCGTTATGACCCATAAGAATGGAAAAGCAGACTTGTCCTCACCATTGCTAACAATCTTCACTGCAATAAGAATTCTGGATTTTATCTTCCTTTTTATTTCTCTTCTTCCTTCTTTTGGTAGTAGCAGTTCTCAGTGTAAGTCCCTAGCAAATTTAAAGGGTTTCCCATACCAGGACACTGCTCTGCCCCACTACACCCAGGGCCAGCCAGCCAGCATGCTGGAAAACACAACTGCAAATTAATACCACAGGATTCTGAGTTATAACATCTCTACTTGGATTTTGCAATTTTGTATATGGAGATATCAAACCATTCTCATCAAGGGCCCAACCTACAGCCTCTCAGAGTCTCTATTGCTTTCAAATGGCTTTGGATCACCTCCCAAAGGGGAAAAAAAAAAACAAAAAAACAACACACAAAATAAATTACAAATTGTTTCATTAACTTCTCCAAATGTGTTTTGAACAACTTCCAGAAAAATAAATGAAGAATAAAGTATCCAAGCACTCCAAGAACACAACTCAAGGAGGGGAATGGAAAAGTAATAATAATAACAACTATATACACACACAGATATATACACTTCCCAGACTGTTTCCAAAATGATGCAAGATGAAATAGAATCACATATTGCAAATGACTCCTATAGTCAGGGAGAACAGACCCTGCCATAAGGCTGCCCTTCGATCCTTGTATGCCTCCATCATTTTCAGCCTCTCCTTCCTATTCAGTTGTGTCACATGCAAAACATTCACACAGTCATTGCCAGAAATAACCACACTTCTCCCCATCTGCACTTGCTCTAAGCTGAGCAGAAAGAACGAACATAAACCCATACCAATGGCAATACTGTTACATCAACAGATGTGAATTCTGATTTACACAGCCATATTTCTTCCCTACAATCTTTGTTGTACCAAGAGTATGTGGACTTGCATAAAGTTTTCTTCTAATCAAATACATTAAAAAACTCTTACAAGGCATACATGGGAAAAAATAAGCCCTTTGTGGCCAGACACCTCCAGGCAGAAGCACGGAATATAAGTGACTTTCAGAACCATGCCTTAGGTTTTAGCAATTGGGGTTTGAGGCACAGCAAAACCCCCGTGCAGCTGATGTACTCCTACTGGCATTTTAATTCCACCATAGGCCTATAATAGGTTAATGTGGACCTGCCTACTATGGCAATATAATTAATGCTGATGTCCTGGACATTTCCTGCTCACTGCTGAAGTGAAAGCCTCTGCTGGGTGGTGATTATGAAGCATGATGAGCCTTTGTAATTCTAATATCTGCTTTCCTCAATTTACAACTCTCCCACCAAATAAAACCAAGGAATAGATAGAAACCTAATTAGCATAACAAAATTAAAATTATTAAAATGATCCGCAATATCATCCTGCTGGGTTTTGCATCAAATAAAGCTTTGTTCTGCAACAACTTCACTGTTTGAGAAACAGATTGCTGACAGCTTCATGTCGCAGCTCACCAGAGTTCAGAGGGGGTATCAGCATTCATTTTTCACTTAAGTTGTTTTGATAGATGGAGTCACTGACCACACAATTCTGGGGGAGAAGCAGCAAAAATGCAACCAAAGCCAACATGTAGTCCTAGCTTTTTTCTGCTCTGAAAAGTATAACTTAAAAATTTGCAGAATAACTCTTGGAATACCAAATACATCTATAAAATATGAAGCAATTGCTCAGAATTCACCTAATCTTGTCTTGTGAAGGCTGGAGACCAAAGACATGACCAAATGCACATTTGAAGGAAAGACATACCCTCGGTCAGAGCTCCCTCACCAGTCCAGGCTCCAAGAAGCCCTCTGCAGGGCCAGAGCTATTGCTAAAGGAAGGTTATAAACACAGAAAGCAACAAATGCTAAGACATGTTTTGAAGTGGCTAACAGACTTCTTCTCCCTCCCCCTCCTTGAAACAGTATTAAACTTCTTTGTTTAAGCTGATGGGGAAAAGTGAGATATAAGTTATAAAAAATTTAAATAAAAAAGTGTCAGGGTAGTATTCATTTTGTCATTTTCCTGAACATTAACAAGATCGTATGCCAAGAATGAATGAATGATATAGGATGGAGAATAGATACAACATACCCCTCAGAAAACTCTGGCTGCATTCACTCTGCTGTGAAGTCATTCCATCTTACAGCAGTAGAGCAGTGAGTTAAGATGGATGGGAGAAAGCACTCAGAGAACATCTTCCTTTGCCTTGACTCTCATGGATTCATAAGCCCCTCACTGAATTTTGTGCAATATTCAGTGGTTTCTAAGTTACAACCCTCCATGGTGACCCCACACCCAACCAACAAACCATCTCCCTCACTTCAAAAAGGTAAAAAAAATAAATAATAATAAAATAGAAAAAAATAAAACAAGACTTAAAAGAAAGGCTAGACTGAATCCAGAGATCCAAAGTTATAACAGTAGAGATAACTGCACATTTGATTTGACCAAAGAACTCATTGAAATGTTTATCAGAAGACCCAAGAATGCTGTCAGTTGCTGGAGGGAGTCATCTCCTCCACACTGTGTGAAGAGCCCAGATGCAATCTGTAAACCATGTCAAAGGATGAGTTGGAAAACCCAGAGCATGTGTTTCGCCTTTGTCCAACCTGGCCCCAATGGCTGTTGATCTAGTTAGCATACAGCTCAATTGCTTTCTATGCTACCAACAAATGCAAGCTAAGAAGAAAAATACCTTTTTGAAAAGTATAGCACAGAAATCTTCAGAGAAGGATGTCAGGCATTTCAACACATAATCACTGCTTTGTTCCTTGCATGGAGCTTACGCGTGCTCCGCAGTCTACAAATTAAACATCCACAACTATGATAGCTGTGCAATAATTATTATTTTTTTCCAGCATGCTTCATCATGGAAGGCCTCCAAAGTGCACAAGAAGGCACACAGAGCTCAGCGTGCTGCGACATGGTGGTGCCAGCAGGACCTGGGACAGAAACCAGCTCCAAAGCAGAAGGGGACAAGAACCCATTGCACAGCTGGAGCGGGCACCAACAAGACTTGGGAACCTAATCTTAAAATTTTGCTGTTCTTCCAACTCTATGAACTTTAAGCTTCCAACTCCAACAGAAAACTGCCTTTTATTCCTCTTCTGTCATCTGTGTGCCCTAGTTTTCCAAAGGTGAAATGCAGTTAACATTTATTTAGACAGGCACCCATTAGAAACTCGTTTAAATAGCTTTTTATAGCCCAGAACTTTCAACAGTGTTATCAGAGTACCTCTACTCTGTGCAACTTGCAAACAGCCTTCAGGCATGTATTTTAATGTACATTTGACAAAAGATGCATCCATCAGCCACATTTTAAGGCTACATCATACATCTCACCTGTTTCTACCCAACAGCACTCCTCATGTATGCTCTGAGGGAATCTCTTTTGCCATGTTTAAGAAAAGAACCCATAAATTCAGTAAATGTAAGTCATTAAATACAAAAGCAAAACCATGTAACCTTAAGTGAATGAGACTTCAGGGAATTTCTAACTGCTTCTCAGGAACACGGGGTAGAACAAGAGTATGGATCACGCCATGACAAATTACTGGTACTTTCTGTAAGTACGTCACCTAATTCTAACACTGATCCACTTCATTTTACAATTTCAGTTTTAATTTGGTCATCTTTCCCTTTTTCTCGCACATCCTATGCTCTCCTGGGACTTTTTAAAAATAGTTCATGTATTTAAGCCAGATTCACAAAAAATACCACATATAAATCTATGCCAACAATAAATGACTGGCTTTTCCCAGTTGCTAGAACCAGATTTATAAGGAGTTAATGGAGCACCCTTCTTCCCTGTGGAAATGCAGGGATGGTCTCAGCTGCTCCTTTCCCCCACTGCTCATTGCCCTCTGCATGAGCACACCTGGCCACAAGGGCCAGGCACCCCATCCACTCCTACCCACCTCCCTGTAAACACACTTCTTTCCCATTTCTCCTCTAGAGGAAGGGACTTCCTGCTGTCAAAGATTTTCCATTTACCACCAAGTGGCTGAAAGCTGTTTGCAGAGGCTGATATACACATAGCCACAGCTCAGCAAAGGGGAATTTGGGGCAGGATCTCTTGTGCATTTGCCCAATATTTTCTTTCGTTTTCCATCCAAATTGAAAAATGTTGCTCTAAATTTAGCTGTAAAGCTCCTTTTCCTCAAAGGAACAGCTCTGTCCACTTGATGGAAAGCCCTGTGTTAGGAGCAAGCAGGAGATGGAGAGGAGATGGGGAAAGGCCCTGGGAGCCCAGTGCCTAGCAGGGCGGAGGTGAAGAGAAGGAAAAGAGATAGGTCAGTGTCCCCAGAACAAGATTTTCTCCGCTCTGGAAAAAAATAAAAGTAAAATAATATTGAGAAAAACACCTCCCTTCACAAAAGATGACATCTACTCACAGTCTAATAGAAGAGACCAAATGGGGAACTGTGAATATGTATTTTTTTTTTTTATATTACTAATGTTACAATTATGTGTTGTGGTCATACATATTAATAAAGGGAGCACTTATAGACATACTGGATTTTTTTTTTTTTTTCAGGGCTTTCTGCAAAGTGGGGTTGTTTAAATTTGCTTCACTCAGCAGGGGTGAGATGGGATTTTAAAAGTATCTGTAATGACAGAGATGGAAGGAGCAACCAGAGGAGAGAGGTTGTTCTCCTGGTTATTTTTTTTATAAATTCTGGCTTCATCATAGTCTATCACTTGACTTTGAAGTGAATTGAGGAACTAATACAAGGCCTAGCAAAATGAATTCCAGCTATGCCACATCCTGAAAATGAATACTGTGTACACTCAGAGAATGGGCACAGGGGTACAGACAACATTCTCTGTAGATGACATATTTTAGTAAGCTTTTTTGTCCCCCATCTTCAAATCTAACTGCATTAATACCAACATAAGAGCTACACGAGAACATAATAACACAAGGATGTTAAACTTTTCTTATCAGAGCACTTCTTCACTAAGAAAACCTTTTATAAGAAACTCTTCAGAAGTAATTGTTCCAAAGGAGATTCACTCACATTTTAAGGTGTTTTTTGTTGTTGTTGTTTTTTTAATGGAGTTTCTATAGCTTGCTTAGGGAATTTTGAAAACTAGTGGAGGTCAAATGTCAAAATCTTCTCAATTTCAAGTTTCTCATTTAATTCTGGTTTCTTGCATTCCCCATGCATTTCTTGAAACAGATCCTCAAGATACAGTGAGAGTAACATAGGAAATAAAATGCTTATTTCTGAGTTGAAAACCTAAGAACAAGTTCTGAGACATCTCACATCCAGAGAGGCTTGAAGTTAATACAGAGCCTCCATGCAGCCACAGAGCTCAACTTTCCAATGTAAGCTACTCTGAAAACATTCATTCAAAAATAACACAAACCATTACATTTCACTTCAAAAAACCCTCTGACGGTGTTATATAGTATGCTGCAAACCACTCGTACTTAAGGCCCAGCATTAATCATCAGAAACCCAAACAAGTAAAAAGAAAATAGTACTGCCCTTTCCTCATTAGAATCACAGAATGACCCGGGTTGGAAGGGACCTCAAGGATCATGTAGTTCCAACCCCCCTGCCTAGCAGGGCCACCAAACATACACCTTTACTAGATCAGGTTGCCCAGAGCCCTGTCCAACCTGGTCTTGAAAGAATAAAGCGCAAAGGAAAATCTCACAATCATACCACATCAGAAAATGCATTGCTGGACACCCAGACACAGCTGCCTTATTCAAACACAGGCATAGGATAGGCTACACTTGGCTCAGATCTCCTGCTTGCCTGGCTACCTTGCACACAATCATGCAATTCAGGGGTGATATATTCCCTGCTTTCACAGATTTTTTCCGTGTCTAGTCTGCTATCCAAACGGAAGGTCAGCTACACTGATAGCAGCATCTGTTGCAACTCATCCTTCCCTCTCCTTGAAGCAAGCCCAAGGAAGACACTATCCAAAAGCCACGTGTCTCACATACTCAGCGTTCTCCCAGCTCCATGGATCAAAAGCTTTTGACATGAAAAGCTTGTTAGCAATGCGCTGCTCACTAGCCAATTTTTGGAGGGTTCAGCATATGTCTAATCAAAAGATCATCCATATAAATCAGACTTTCCCTTTTAATTGTAACATGTCAGTGGGCCTTTCTAATGAATATTTTAAATTCATTAAACAAGTTTCATAAAAGTACCACCTTGGGCCTTTTAAACACTTCAGAATTTAAAACACAAGCCTGGATTTGTGCTAAAGCCTACTTGTGTTTAATGTCAGCATCTCCCCATGCTGACATTTGAGACTGAGCATGGTGCTACAGTGCTTTGTCATTCACGGCTGCCCACACCTTTGAAGCAAACAATATAGAGGCAATGAGTTGTCTGTAGTTCCAAGATCATCCTGGCCATTCACAGAATGGCCAGGGGTGGAAGGGACCTCAAGGATCATCAATCTTCAACCCCCCCCACCACAGGCAGAGCCACCAACCTCCACATTTAGTACTATACCAGGCTGCCCAGGGCCCCATCCAACCTGTCCTTGAACACCTCCAGGGATGGACGGGGAATCCACAACCTCTCTGGGCAGCTGTTCCAGCACCTCACCACTCTCTCTGTAAAGAATTTCCCCTTGACATCCAACCTGTATCTTCCCTCCTTCAGTTTAAAACCATTTCCCCTTGTCCTGCTGTTATCTACCCTTTCAAAGAGTTGACTCTCCTATGTTTATAGGCTTCCTTTCAGATAGCTTACCACATTGACCGTGTCAAACACCTCATGTAGATTCAGGTACCTCAGGTATTGGGCACAGGGTATCATGGATGTGCTGGAGTTGCTGCAGAAAGGGTTTGGAATGACTGCAAAGCATAGTTGGAGTTGGGGACAACAGCATAAGATGCTCCTTCAAGGCCTAAGAATACACAGTATGTTCTCAAAGAACTATTTATGGATGATTTGGATAACTCCTGGTCCAGAACCTTTACATCAAACCAAGGCTCTATAAATAGAGTAATGTACCTCCAATAACAACCCTCCAAAAATGACCATTAGCAACATAAGGAGGTCCTGGAGCCACCTCCACCTGAGACTACAACAACTATAATGGGAAAAAATCCCTCAGATTTCAAGGGCCAGGACTCAAGCCAGATTTTCTTCCTGTTCTGAGGCCATATCTTTCACACAAGAACTGTGCCTTTCCTTTCCAGTAGCAGACCTTAATACACCAGGTCTCAAGAATGAAGCATTATGTACTTCATATCTCTCTACCATTTGTGAAGTGCTCAGAAATTGTCAGTTAGGTGTCACATCTTATATAAAATCTTGGATGCGATAAGTCTTCACAACAGCTTCAAAACAAACAGAAGTCTTTACATTACAAACCATTGCACTTTGTTCAGGCAGGTTCTCACACTTCCTAGTTTGTGCAGTTGTGCTTATTTTATGATTACATTCCAGAATAAGCTGCTTAAGTCAAAACTTGATAATTAATACAAAATATTCTCCTCAAGGTAGCAAAAATATGCTCAGAATATCTTCATGGAAAACAACTCAAAACTATTACTATTACAAAACTATACATCAAACTCCAAAGTTTAAATAAATACCCAAAGCAACTGCTTTATCACATACAAGAGATTACTGGAAAAGCCACTGTTTTTCTTCATATTCCACTATGATTTTTACATTATAGCAGCAATCTCTGCAGCTACTCCAAAATATATATATATTATATACTCCAAAAAAAAAAATAAATATATATATATATATATATAAAATCACAGTTTGGGCTGTGAGAAGGGATTCCCTTTTTTGCCATACAACTCCATTTCCCTCCCCAGTTTTATGAACAGGTTTTCTTATGATCTTACTAACAAAGGTTAACTGAGCAAGCAGATGCAGCAAGCAGTTCAGTGTTCCTTCCCACATTCCACAGATACAGGTTGTGTATGAGGTGAAATGAAATCAAAATATATATTATACCCTTTGCAATATTGTATTTCCCATTGAAATTATTATTAGGCTCACATCAGAAATCGGAGGGGAGGGAAATTTCCTAACAAGGACTGGCATCATGGGTCCAGCAGGTCATCAACCAAAGTCATATCTCCTTGTTAAAAACGATGCCACGTGCCACATAATTTTGGACACACCACCAAGAGCAGCCTGCACAGCCATAGCAAAAGGAGAGCACCGACAGAAGGAGCTGCTTACAGCCATCAAGCACAGCACAAAGCGGAGTTGGGCTCTTTTTAACATCAACTTCATTTTCAGCTTTGGTAGCACAGAAATTATATTCAAATACTTTCAAAAAAGAAAACCCAATATAAATGTTAAAAAAAAAAGAAGTGTTGACAGTGGTATTTACTTTGCAAAGTGTAACTTTACAGTAGTATGCAGGACTGTCTCTGAGGCCTCTTGCAGCGTGCAAGCCTACAGCATCTCAACAGAAATATCCTAAACCAGAGGATCTAACTCAAGGTCAGATATATTTGTGTAATATACAGATAATT
This sequence comes from Perdix hodgsoniae, assembly GCA_035772895.1. Classification (NCBI taxonomy): domain Eukaryota; kingdom Metazoa; phylum Chordata; class Aves; order Galliformes; family Phasianidae; genus Perdix; species Perdix hodgsoniae. Next base: position 6,481,402 of record JAPSGF010000026.1, read on the forward strand.
TGAGATAATGACAAGCCATATAAGAAGATTAAAGTACTTGGCACAAATGACTTGCCTAACCTTCCCCATTCCATCAGCTAAACCTGAAACATTATTTTTTTTTTAGGTACATATAACAGCATATTAACTTAAAGAACAAATGTTTTATACACAGGGATTAGTATTTCTTACTTATTAAATATACATGGACCACCACAGCTGTGCTGGTTAACTTGGTTTAGTTACTAGTTGTGCTTCATGCATCTTTGGCAGTGATAGGCTCCTAGTGAAGTAAACCAAACTAAAGAAACAAGGTTTCTTCCGTTAGCCAGCTCAAGGAGAAATCCAAGAAAAAATAACTTTTACATGTTTAGAAACTCCCACACCTACAAGCCCACTAGCAAAATCCATCACAGAGTTTGACATGGACACATGACATGAGAGGAAAGCCATGGATGAAAAAGTATAAGTATGTTTTATTTAAACAAATGATGGAGAAGCACTGGAGTAAATTTGCTGTTGCATCACTTTTTTTCCATCCAGCAGCACTGTTTGTGCTGACAATTCTTTGTTAGTATTTTCATTTAAGAAAAGAAAACGTCTCAGAAGATGGATAGCTTCATCCAGATTTCTTTACATCCTCTTATCTCATCATCAGCAGAGTTGTGTATTATGCACCTACTGTATTTCAAGCTGTACAGCACAGAGGCGTGAAGCCTTCACTCAGCACCAGTTGCAGGGATGCACAGAAGCATCTGCTCACTGCTCTTCACCAGATTCAAAGAAGAATTTTTCATTTGGAACAGCCTTGACTGACAAATATTATGTATTGTGAGAAAGTCAGATAATTTGACTGTTGTCTTATTGTTTAGTTTGCCCATTCTTAGTAGCTTGCTGTTTCTCTGGCCTGGAAATTATCCTAACTCAACAGAAAAGTTCTTATGTAGTATTTACACAAGTTTTACTAACTACATTCTCCTCCCACTAATATGAGAAATGTACACTACCACTTTATGAGAGGAAGGGTTTGCACTAGCCACTGTATTAAATGTTTTGAGAACGTTTTCCTTTTCTGAGCATTATAGGCACAACTCATTTTCCTTGCCAACTCTTCACTTCAAAGCACACCCACTCCATAAATCCCCAGCCGTCCGCCAAAGTGGTTGCAATTCCACACACGGGGAAAAAAAAAAACCAGACATAGTAGCTATAAACACATAATCTCTCTAACAAGAACATGTGTTCTTCATATGCCAACATGCAACGTTGCTGTCAGAAAACCGACTCGCGCACCAAGAGCTCCCTCAGTTGAGCTGCAGTCTCTACTGTGTAATAAGTACTCTTATGGATCTAAGCATTCTCTTTACATACATAGAAATCTAACAGCATGTTTAAGTTATTCAGGTCAACATAGGAATCTGCAAAGCACTCAATATTGAGGTAGTTCTACTTCAATCGATGCTTGTATTTTTTTTGTAATCAATTCAGAAAAAAAAATATGAAACAAGACCGAAAATCCAGTACCAGCATACTAAATGCTCAACCAGTCCAAAACAGGCTTGTACTTCACTCATTTTGCCAGGCTTATTACTGATAGAAGAGGTCTACTTTTCCAACTCAACAAGCAATAAGAGATCTGACAGTTAACAGAGTCTTTATCTGAAGTAGTCACTGTATAACTACACACTGCTCACTCATTCTTTCCAGATGAACACGTGCCCCAAGCATGACCTTCATATTGTCTCTTCCAATGAGAGGGAAAGAGAGGCACCCATTTCCTTTACAGCATGTCATTTTTCTGGACATGTTTGTGAAACGTGTTAAAGAATTTTTTTTTTAATGACTCTATACTAAAGAATTCTTTACTTCCAAGAAGGCTTGTAAGAGTGGATATATTGCACGTTAACCAAGCTATAAAAGAAGTTGCTACCATTTCATTTGCTTTTATCATCTTCCTCTGCACCTAATAGCACATTATGCATGTTATAATGAAATCTGATTGCACAGCTGGGTGATATTCTCTGGACAGAGTTTTCCTCCCAGTCTACTTCTCCAAACAACCTCATCTTCCTTTATTTCCCAAATATAACAGATGTTCTACAGTCACATTATGAATATGATATTAACAAAGTGAAAGCTGTAAGAAAAGAAGTTTTAAGCCAAATACCGTTGAGGTGGGCAGCTGTAGTCTTGTCCTCAAGCTTAGTTGTTGGTTTATTGTCTCGTAGGTTTGGGCTGTTTGTATGTTTAGGTTGTTCGTTTCCAGTGGGATTATTTGGTTTGGTTTTGACTGATGATAGGGGTAAAAAGTACTGCTATTCATTCATTTTCTCCTTCATTAGCACATCTATCCTGCAACTAATTAGTTGGTGTCATGCTGTTTTTCTTGTTTGTTTAAAAAAGGACTATTAAATTAAGTTTTAATTGATTGACAAAATCAGGCTACGTAGTTCAACAAAGTGACCATTCAGTACTTCAGCTTGAATATATCTCCTACTCAGTATTAATACGCAGTGTGACAGTAGTGACACCTCAACAGCATGGAAAACGGTTTCCTCACATTGTTTGCTGCCTGGAAAGTGAAGACTGGCAGATGTTCAGTCCTTCACTTGCCAGGAAAATTAGCACTTTCCCAACAGATATGCATACAGAGTGAAGCATCCTGTAGTCATTGACAAAACAGATCTCAGCATGGCAATGGACTGCTTGGAGACAGGAGCTCTTCAAACTCAATATGTCAAGAGAGTACAAGCAAAGCTGTTACTTGCAGTCACAGAAATCAAGACCTCATAACTGCAACTTATTTAAATGTGATGGCGCAAGAAAAACAAGTACACAGTTTTTCCAAACATAGTAGTCAGATTAGTTTCCTGAATTTTTAGAAATGATAAACTGGCAAACTGGTAAGATTTTTCTTGCCTGATCCCTGTTGAAGCGTACAAGTCTTTAACAATTTCTGCAGTAAGCTTCAGACCTACTTGTATCAAAATATTATCCAGTGCTCCATATTTTGAATTCATGAGAATTGAGATCACTTGGAAACCAAGAAACAATACTTAAGCACCAAATTCTTTAGTATCCACAACCACAAATGCAGCTAAAAAATCGTGCAAAAAATTATGGGCCCAAAATGGAAGGAAAAAAAGATTTTATTTATTTATTTCTATTAACTCTAATAGAAGTATTCGTGAATGGGTTATCTAATTACTTTCTGGTTTATACTTTTCATGAGAAAAGTAGAGCCCAGATGAGTCAAGCTGGAGCTCGTGCTTCTTTGAGCAGTGTCCTGGGGTAACTGTTTAGGTACCAGATGGGTCAGCCAGTGACAATACCATGGGAGAGGAAGAAAGGAGTGACCTAGAGGCATGTAAGGATATTTGACACTCATTTGTTTCAGAAGATCAGTAACAACAAATTGAAAACGAAGTCCAAAGCCACAACAACCAAACACCGATATCCTCAACACAGCTGAGATCTGTAAAACCAGAGCTGCTACACTTGTTGCTGGCACTGTTTTTTCACTGCCATTTCCAGGCCCAGGTGGGTAAGCTAGGAAAGGGGAATAAGAAAGCCACCAACCCGTTTGGATTAGTATTACCAGTTTTCCTTCCCCATGACCTCAAAGAAGTTGAAAAATTGAATAGTTTTACAGACAAGGGCAGAACATAGGGGTTTATGTTCCACTGGAAAATACAGATCTAGGCAGGCAGACAGAACTTATGTGCAGAAGAAAATACTGGAAAGTTCTTACACTTTCTCCTCCATGGCTTCCAGCACCATAGATAGGAAAGATGCTTCTGCAACCTCAGAAGATGAGAACTGGTGAGCTCAAGGAGAAATAGGGCTCTTCCTGGGCAGCTACAGCAGAATCAGAGACATCCCTTCAGAGTAGGGAGCTCACCTTTGCATGCTTCATTCACTTGCTGGGCCCAAGCTCCCCTCCAAATTGTTCAATGAGCATCCCCAAGCCCAAGCTCTTGGCTAAGGCAGTAGTTGCATAGTCCTATGTAAAAATCATTTCAACAGTAACTGGCAATGCTTCATCTATCTGCAGAGCTAGCACAAAAGGACAACTGGTTACCATAAAACTGATTTGGTATTTCAAATAATCCTGATAAGTAGCCTTATTAGTTCCTATTTGACATTATCTTTGATGTCACGTGAAACCCCCTAACAGTTGAGAATGCATTTCTTTTCTTGTTCTTGTGTTCATAATTGCCAGGTGTTAAAGATAGCTCATCTTGGGCCACTAAAGCATCAGTGTAGGACTGCAGCTACATTTGTTTCTTCTAAAAAAAGCGTTTCATAGCAGACTGGGAGTGTTTGCAGTATAATTTATACCACTTTAGCAATAAAATGAAAGTCATGTTGTAGAAACAGCATAAAAATGCATATTTAATGACACAATCTTGCAAATCCTAGCCCAAAATACTGTTGAAGTCATCTTTTTCTTGCAAAAACATTGAGGAGTATGCCATTACCAAGTTAACACAGGTCATATGTTAGAATGATTGGGATTCACAAAGTGGCTTAGAACACATTCAGCTGTCTCAGCATTTTAGGGCTTAAGTTAAAAATACGAAGCAATAAAAACCAAATGTGATAGTTCAATAAGTGCATCTGGTCACTGCTGGAGAATGGCATCTGAACAATACTGTTCGGCAGGCAGTTCAAGTATGGGATGCTCGCCAACACAGAGCTTGGGTTTTGTGTGAAGCAGCCACTTTAAATTCAAGCCATGACAATGCTGGAGGTGGCCCAGCAGAATCTCCCTTGGAGAGCTGTTCCCTGGTGCTCTGAGGACCTTGATCATCCCTGTTCATCATTAGTTTCAGGCTTCTGTGGGTTTTCATTTCCATTACCAGGTCAATAGAGAATGTTTGTTGGAAAATTGAGCCTAAGGATTTTTTGCACTAAACACAATCAGTCTCAGTTTCATAAGTGAAGGAAGATGCCCAAGGTTAGAAAGAAAACAGGATAAAATGATGCAGGTTAAAAACAGGAGAGAAGGGGGGGGGGGGGGGGGGAGGAGGGAAAAAACAACAACAATAACAGAAACACCCTCTTCCTTCTCCTTCTTTCCCTTGGAAAACTACTTATTATCAAGACCTATTTAACACTTAAGTTCAGCCATCTTTTGGGTTCAGAAGTAACATGTTCTCTTTTCCCCCTTCACCTCTCCATTTTTATTCAAACAAAACAAATAAACACCTAGAGGAGGCTAGAGATGAGGGAAAAGGATTGGAAGAGTAATTCGGAATTCTAGAAAATGGGTTGAGGGGAAAAAAGAAAGAGAGGAAGAAAGAATGGAAAGATTCATCCTAGAGTGCAATAAAAACTTGGATCTTTTCCCCTTCATTTGAAAATTGCAAGAATGTAATTTTCAAATTAGATTGGGAACATCAATATATTTAATATCTACATATTTACTTTTACATCGTGTATTAATTTTTTAAGGAAAAAAAAAGAAGAAAGTCACACAAAGCAAACTTACAGCTCTTCTCTTCCAAGAAGCAGAAAATCCAGCAGGAAGTTCTCATAAAAAAAAAAAAAAAGATGCCAAAAGAGGCATTATAAATGCCTCAGGGTTTGCTTCCTGGTGAGCGCTAAATGGTGGTGGTGGTCCATGCGGATGCTGCAGCTCTTACTCTGCTGCTCACCTTCCTCACTTCATTTCAGAGAATCGCTGGTGATATGGACTCACAGCAGCTTTGCAATCATTTCTCAGCAGCAGAGGCTGACCTGGCCCAAGAGGTCTGCTATAAATAACTTACTTGTTTTAATAGAAGGGTTTTAGGACAGAAACAAGGGAAAGATAATCCAAATGGCACCATTCCTCAAAGTTCCTCAGGATGTCAAGAAAGTACCAGAACCAGAAGGTGCTGATCATACATAAAAATGCAAAGGACGATGCAGATTTAGATGTAAAACACTGTCAGGGGAGATTGGCAGTGAATCAGGGAACACTGCCTCAAGCAGAGGAACCAGAAGGGGTCTCATGGAGCCCTTGAACCTGAAGAAATCAGAGATGCATTCAGTAGGGCAATGCCAAAATAAAATATTCAAGCTACAAACATGATTTCCTGCGGCAGTGACACGAGGGCAGCATTTAATATGAGCAGGACACATCCCCAAAGGCTTTTTGACCTCCAAGACACTGACCACATTCCAGTCACCAGCACACAGAGGAGCAGTGACCGTTGTAAACTCCCCCCTGCCTGTGGGCTTTGATGGACCCAGTGGCAATGTCAGCCCTGCCACAGATAAGCAAGTCTGATATAACAGGGACTGAGAGGGACCCTGCTCCAGAGACCTCACCCAAGCACTGCAGCAGAAAGATCAGAAGGGTCAGAGGGAGAGGTAGGTCTACCACAAGGATTGATGTGCTTTGGTTAGGATAGTATTGCTCTTCTGCTGCATAAAGTTGGGAAGAAAAGCGCAAGCTAATGTAACTTCTGCCTCAGATAGCATTTGCTTTTCTCTTTCAGTAATAATTCGCCTTACATTTCAATAACAGTTTGAACTCTACTTCAAAATACACTATATTTTACTCAAGTAATTGGAATTTTCAGCATGACCTTTAAGAAACAGTGAACAGCAGAGCTATACATCTCAAAGAGGCAGAGGAAAGCACTTGTTTAAAGCTAGACAGACCAAAGGAATACACGCCTCAACACCACAGCTCCTAAAGCTTTGCCAGAAGAAACTTATAAATTCATGAAGGAATCATTTAGTATTACCATGAGGACTAACGTGAATCTTGTACATTGTTTGCTCTCTCCTAATAATGCAGGGGATGAGGGAAAGCTTGTAGTAACATCGCTACAAGACCCATTAATCAGACTGTTTCAGCCTGCTCATAGATTTTCAAATCTGCTCACCCATAATTTTGAACCTGATGAAAAGATACAACAGTCTTGTCCATATACATCAAAAATGGCTAAAACTTGAAACTTGTTTTAAATCACATCTTTTCCTGGAGCCATTCCAAAAGTGACCCACAAAGAACACCTGAGGTTTCATTTTGTACCTTCCACAAAGAACTATTATCATAGAAATTAGAAACAAATAAATGCTGCAACTAAATGCATCTTTCAGTAAGATTAGTGTCTTGTCACTCATCCCAACATGTCATCCATCTCACTGTATCTTCTATTTATCAGCTGCTGCATCCAAGCAATTTTCAGACAGAGAACGCTAGGAACTATGAAACATGCAAAAAGGAGCCTAACACAACACATTTTACAGTCATTTACTCAAGCCTAGGTGACAGGATGGGAAAGGCATACAAATTATGTGAGACACCAGCATGTGCTTCCCTCTATGGGCAGCATAGGGGAGGATGGATGCACTGGCATCCCACCTCCAGCATCCCATCTCCCCAGCACAACCCAGAGGAGGCCCCAGCAGACAGCAGGGTGTCTTTCTATCACATGCAGTTGTAATTCTGTACTCTGACTGTTGCTGCTTTATAACTCGTGGCATGCATTAACTTTCATAGGATGGCATGCAGTGTTTGCCTTGTTCTTCCCTTGTGGACTCTGGAAACCAGAAGAATCTGACCCTGGTTTTGCTCAGTGCAAAACCCACCTCCTCACCTCTGGTCCTACTCTCTTCAAGAAGAGAGTTAGTTTTTCACTAACTAGAGCAGCAAAACTCCTCGCTGTTCATCAGGAAAGATGCAAAGGGAGCGGTGAAACTGTGGTTACTCCACAGTGTGGAAGAGAAAAACTACAACACAAGAGAACCTACAGAACAGGGAGATGCTGATAACACACAAACTGCCCATGATTTCTTTATTCAAAATCCCCTTTTCCATCAAAGTGAAAATATAGGAGTTCAGAAGGACAAGAGCCTGACTTTTCCACTGAACTTAATAGCATTGATTTCTTCTTCCTTTAACTTCCTTATCATTATTAATTTAATCATTCTCTTTACCAACATGGAAACGTGGAAAGCTCTTTAATATGCCATCTTCCTCCATCACTGATCATGAGCATTGTGCACACAAAAGAAAAGTAAGCAGACATCTTCCTAGTCCACCTTCACAAAGACACTGACAGATCCTAATCTGATTATCTAACCAGGAAAATTTATGCTTTTAAAGGAGGAAAAAATGTCTCCAGATAGGAAGGAAGAAGGAAAACATTCTCCTTTAGTATTCGTTTCTTTCATGCTTAAACATTATTGACAAAATCATCACACTCTTGGTTCAGAGTGAAAATTAATAATAAAAAGGGCTACTCTAAATTAGGTATTATGCCAATTTATATTTCCTAGAGTGGGTACAGAAAGGAGCCTATTTCAGAATCACTCAGGTCACCATTAAACATTACGATTATGTGCCTCCATACAATTGAGGCACAGATGTGGAAAGAATATTGAGCTTTGGGGAATAATCAGATTTATTTTTTTCAATAAGTAGAGCATATTATTTTCAAGTGGTTAACTGAGAATAAGTCTTGCAGAAGTACAATATAACAGTAATTATTCCAAAATCAACGACACAAAAGGGTTCATTTTAAATCATGTTATGATTGCTGGATTAAAGTAGTTATTATATAATCGGATAGCAATTACTCCACCTTAATAATTTCTGGGTTTCTAAGGGTGAAAGTGATAATACAAGCTACAGCAGGTGTCAGATTTTAGACTTTGTGAAATTAATATTCCAGAGGCTGGAAAGAAACATATTAGCATATAAAAACCATGAGCATACAAGATAGCTAAAAATATAAAACTACTTCAACCCTCCTGCCATGAGCAGACATTCAGGAACAGCTCATTCATGACAAAGTGCTTTTAATGTGCAGTTTATACCACAAAGAAGCTAAAGTTTCTCATCATCCTCTCTCTGAATAAACTTTCTTTAGAGTCACGGTATCTTTTGAGTTGGAAGAGACCGTAAAGTTCAATTATAATGATGATAATAAACTCGAGCATCTATAATTCAGGCCCCTCTTTACCATAGCACTGAAATGAGTCTCAAACTGCTTGCAGATTTGTGAGACACTGAAGAGAAAACAGTATGCGCTTGTCACACTTATTCTAGTTAGAGCTGCTGCCAACTCCCTTACTGCAAAAGCAGCATCCATGTTGCATTTCCCAGCTTTCTCAAATCCCTATGGCACTTCTTTTTAATTCCAAACTCCGCTATTGTTTCCTCAATAGAAAAATATCATCCATACCTCAAAGGGCACATAAGAGCTGCAGCAAAGTGGCAGAGCTAAATACACAACTTCCTTACTATTCTTTGAAGTACACTGCTTTTTTTTTCTTTTTTTTTCTTTTTTTTTTGTGGGAAAATATACTGCTTTGTGTAATAAACTAAATGGCGGGTTAAAATAGAGTCCACCTAACTTGTAAAACTGAGGTTCGATATGTACTAAAGTAAATGTCCAAATCCTAACAGAGTTAAGGCAAGGGAAAAGGAAACTCTTGGGAAGAGATACAATCTGTATTGATTGTAGATTTACTAAATGTAGTTCGAGGCAGTAATTTACCACCATTTCCCATCAACACAGGGAAAGACTGAGAAAAGTAGACCTTGAAACACGACCGGGTAATAACACAGATGGATTTCTGTCACTAAATGTTTCCACAGGATTAATTCCATCCTGTGAGGGTCTGCAATAACCAAGTAATTACAGGTGCTTCACAACACCTAACTGGTTAAGGAGTTTTGAAGTGAAAACCATCAGCACAGGGAAGTTCAGATTTTAATCAGATAAGTCTTGCAGAATAAACCTGGCAATGTGTGTTACAATGGTGCAAGCAGACTCACAACAACTAATTTGTAGTAAGTAGTGCAAATGTGCTACTTACCATTGCAAAAGCACATCAACCACTGACTCATCCCCCACTCAGCATTTTGAGATCACACCTTTCTGCCTACCTGCCATTTAGTCAGCTGCCATGTCCAACGTAGGATACCAAATTCCTACTTGAGCTGGTTTCATGTTGAAATTATACTTGCTAAAGTGCTATATGCATGAACAGAGCCTTTGGAAATCTCTATGTCGCTATACAAAGCTGGTACATAGACTGTAAAATTCTATTCCAGATGATTTTCACTTCCTCACCATACACATCTGCTACCTTCCAACCTGACATATTTGTAAAATAGAGGAGAAAACAGTACATGCACCAGGACAAAGCAAGAAGTCCTCCAGCCAAATACTCACCAACCACTATTCCCCAAAAAGCATCATAGTACAGATAGTTACTGGACTACCTGCTAAAGGATGTTAGTATGTGGAAGATGGTAGAGAGATAGCTGCTGTACCAGAACTGTTTCAGAGGGCAAGGAAATTTAACAGCTCTAGTTCAGGAAAACAGATTCCCAGAGGTCAATGGGAGCAAGATGTTTCAACCCCAGGTGATTCTTGAGTCACTAAACCAACACCCATAAATGAATACTTACATATTCCTTAAAAAACTGAAAATAACCTATACAACTAATCCTCCTTCACTAGAATGAGAAACCAGTCATTAAAAAATAGTTAACGCTGCAGTTCTTTAACTTTTTTATCCATCTTGTTTAGAAACTTTTAGAAGCATGGCTGCACCGCTAACAGAAGTTACAGTCTTCACGTTAACACAAATCTCACGTCAACAATTCTGCTGAACGGTCCGTCGTGCCCTGTGATAAGCACTGTTGAGATGCAACAAGAAAAGTTATTATGCAAAGAAAGAAAATGCTGGGTAACTCCCATCTACATGCAATTTTTAAACCAAGAGTTTCACAAGCTAGAGAAATTGGCAGCTGGCACTTCGGGTTGTCAGCTGCCAGCTAACTGCATTGTTTTAATTGTTGGAAATGATTGATTATTCAGCTGAGCTACTGAGGTAGCTGAACAATTTTCATGACAACACAAACAATGGTAGTGTCACTCATTCTCCCCCAGATACGTGGTCAGATGGGTAGAACAGTACTGTTTCGCAGTGCTAAATTACAGCATCTAAAAGAGCCACAATTAATGTCTGTGTCACTAGAGTTCAGTGTTTGTTGTTCCTTCTGTGTGGGCACCTGTTGCCTGAAACAACATATACCATTAGTTTGGAAGTGCAAATGGAGAAAGTGCATATCTGTATACATATTTATATGTAAAATAAAAATAACTTGCATGATTTATATACTTCATGCTTTTCTTCTTACTGTATAGATTCTGCAAAATTACCAGGCATTTTAACAGCTAAAATTAGTATTAATTAGTGGGGCCATTTTTGCATTGCTTAGAACAACGCAGGGAGGAACAGGATTATTATTATTGAAGTAACACTGATGCATTCTGTTTCCCACCCCAAGGAAATCTTTTCAAATCGGTACAAATAAGGACATGGTAACTCTAAGTTCAACAGGGGTAAGTACTAATCCAAGAATCCTGTCATTTCTGGTTTTCTTTTTTCCTCTCCTCTTCACACTTAGGGGCTTTGTGTTTTGTTCTACATTCTGGTGAGCTCCATCTCAGCAGTCCAGAGCCAAAAAACTAATGGGCTGTTACAAAGCACCTCCTGTCAGACAGGGAGAGCAAGGAATGGAGGAAGAATAAGGGAGGAGAAAATGATGGCCGCAGGCAGTCTTGAAAGTCCCAGTCCTGGAGGACTGATTCTGGAGAAGCTTCACGTCCATCAGCTAAATCTGACACAGAGAGACATACTGCTGCTCTTTTCCCCCAGCTGCTATGTTGTTTACAATTGTCCAATTTTTCATGCATCAGAATAAGGGCCTGATCCTCCAGGCTGTAAACACCAGCTGACAGATCAAACAGAGTCATTTCTCCACTGGAAAAACCCAACAACGATACTGCATGCCTGCCCAGTCACTCCCTCCCCAAAATCTTAATTTATTAGAAGTGCTGTTAGGACACATGCAAGTTTGCTGTATCACCAGATGGTCTATGCCAACGTAAGCAGGTAATCACAACTATTTCACTAGATACTGAAGAGGGGAGGTCAGCATTTAACTAGAAAAACTCCTCTGGGCTCAACAGCCATGGACCAGGCTGAGCTTCTGTTCTGAAGCCCACAAAGCTTCAACACTGATCCACCGCAACTTACAGTTGTCCTTAGCTTGTCTTATTTGAACAGTTTTTGCAAAGGTCTGCTCTTAGTCTCTCCGTATCTACACAGGCTGCCTTCCACACTTCACATCCTGTTTGGGGCTTGTTTGCCCTTCAACTCTCAGGAAGAAAACACAATAAAAGGGGATGGTCGTTGGAAAGCTAACCTTTGGCTCAAGGAGCTAGCAAGGTTCCTTTCTATAGGATCTCTTCCTGAAGCACAAGAGAAAGAAAACATCCAGCTCACAGCCTGACATGGGGTCAAGGCACAGTCAACATTTACTCTTAGAAGTAGAACACTATTGGATCTCATACCACAAACAAGGCTTCTTGGTACCAGCTTAGCTACTACATGCAATTTGAGCTCAGCAACACTGGATAGATCAACCCACAGCAGAAACCCAACATCAATCCCCTATTCAGTGACAGGTTCATTACAATTCAGCTTCATTACCTTAAAACAGCTGCCGTCCTCATCATCAGAGACAAGTAAGAAGAAACATCCATACTTTATATAAAATTCATCCCTTAGACAACAACAATTTTAGAGTTGTTCTTCAATTTTCACTACCTTCTCCCTCACTTCCCAAGGTTCTCTGCTAACATCAGCTGGTTCTGGTCTGCCGCTGGAGCTGATAATGTAGATGGGCTTCCTCCAGCAGCTCGGGCTTCCAGATGCAAGCCTGCCAGCAGCCTATACAGTTATTCCTTTTAATCATTATATGACTCCTAATATTCTCTTGTTATGATACCCACAAAAGGTACCAATCTGAATTTAAGAAAGCTGAAAGCTTCTTACTTGCCTCCAAAGGAATAACCAAAGGCCACCCCAGTACAGCTAATTTCTGTAAACTTATTTGGCACTACTCATGCTTAGCTGCTCACAGAGTAAAATAGTAGAATAACTAATGAAGAACATGGACCACACACATCTTCTGTTTCTTATCTTTTTGCTTTAAAAATCTATAAACTTTTGCTTTTGCTTTTTGGAAAGGTGATTGCCATTCATTTTATACTCTTCCACAATCTCTTAAAACATCTCACTGCAGGCTTCTATTATGAATTGAATTCATTACATCAGTGTAATGTCATTTCTTCTTGGACTGTTCATTTGGCAGCTTGTTGATTTGCTATTAACAGCTATTTTAAGCTCCAACAACCGCAGCCTAAAAAACCCACAGTCCTGTTTTTAGGTAAAGAAGGGCACTTGTATGTCCTCCTGACAAATTAATGCAGGAATTGTTTATCTCAGAATGAGGCAACAAAATACCGTGTGAGAAACCAAAGCCTTTCAGTCCCCTAATTTTATCAGATAGTAGAGCTTAGTTTAAAAAAATTGTCTATTTTTTACTGTATCCCTCTCCTTCTTTCACTTTTGCATTGTTACAGCTTGTTTTTAAAGCTGCATGAATTATTTTTCTTCCCTTACACAGAACACCTGACATTAATCTCACTGACCAAAACTTCTTGTTAGCCTCACAGCAGACTTTTCTTTTCCCTGTGGTTAATGTGTCTCATTTACCAAAGCCCCATTTAAATTTGTTGTCAAACACATAACCAGAAGTAACGTCATTAGAAAAATACACACGTACACAAAAGCCTTCCATGCAGGATTTGTTGAGTGTGTTGTACAATACACGATCTTTTCTTCCTAAGCTCTTACCTGGAGATTGCAAAGCTTTTGTGGTTGCTCTTGGTCAGCCACAAACTAGAAGGGCTGATTTCTCTCCTAGATCCTGGAGTCCACAGCAGGTGTTGTTAACTTTGACTGAGTTTGGAAAAAGTATTGTATCTCCCCTCAACTGTCCTTTTTCAGATCTTTCCTTTCTCGTTGTCATGCAGGGAATCCAAACTCTTGCGCTGTGAAATTGCAAACTGTTTCCATGGAGATGATTAATATGTTCATAAATCCACAATAATTCATTCATTGCAGGATCAGGGAGGATGAAAAATTGACTGTGGAAAGAAGAAAATGCCTTTAAAAACTGATTTTTTTCCCCCAAAATAATCCAAATAAAGAAAGAAAACAATGAAAAACAAGTGAAAGGCAAATGAAAATGTATTTTATATTAACATGCTTCCTATACAGTTTTCAAGAATTATGCCAATGGATGTCTACCTTCTGCTTGTAGGCTGAAAAGAAATGCTAAAAAAATACCTTGTTATCAAAACTCTTAATATCAAAACTGTGAAAAAAATTGTCCAATGACGATTAATACACATAGATGGTGTATTGCCGTCTATATAGCACCTTGATGTGACAGGTACTTCCAAGCAGATAACACACAATAATCACCATTAAAGGTCAAATTGTGTCTTAAACTGCATTGGTGTGACAGGAATCATCTTCTATTTGATGGCAGCTTTTGGCAAACACTGACTTGTGATGGACACGAGTGCAGACAGTAACACACTCTGTGACTAGCAGTGGCTCATTCTCCGCCAATACTGAGGCCTTCCAAAACATTTAATCCAAATTGGAGCAGGTGTCAATCATTTTGAACTGTACTGTTTTTAAATTAAGTTATAGTTTTACTTAAGTACTCAAACACAATTATATATGTATATATGAAATGAAAGTTGTTAAAGGGTATAAAGAGTGAAGCACTCGGCTGACCTCTCCAAACACTCCAGCCCAGATTTCGCCTCACTCATACCATGCCAGTCTCCTCCATGGCTTGTTTTGGATCAGACAGTGCTCCCACCCTCTTGCTGGGAGAGAAGACTTGACTCACTCCAGGAAATGGTACTGCAGGCTGTGGACCTACACCCCTGGTCTGGATCCAGTATCTGGCCCCACAAGCCTACAACACCTAGCCTGCCCTCCAATTAGTGGGGCTGGAAGGTTTGTTTCTGGTGATCATCTCCAAGCCTAGAAATTCCCCACCAGATAACAACAGAGATGGCATAAACCCAGAATTAATTTAAAAAAAAAAAATTAATGGGAATTTATAGAAAGCCGTGCCAGTAAAAGAAAGGCAGACAGCTCTAAAAGGCCTCTGAGATGTTCCACACAAACTACACCATTCTTTCACTTTATCTCCCATTAATGAATATTTTTCTGTCAAATCTATGTTTATAAAATTCACGCAGCCATGCTGGTATGTGATAGACAAGGAGAGCTCCTCCGCTTTCTTAATATAGCTCTCTTAACTAATGCCAGTGTTGTAAAGACTTACTTCAAAGCCAATGAGGAGAGATGAAGGGCTAGATCCGGAGGATGAAAACACTCTTTCTGGTCTAGACTTTCCAAAGAAGCAGAAGAAATTAATTTCAATTAGAATAATTTGAAATTTGCAATTTTGCAATGCAGTTCTTTCATCCTAATCAATAATAATGACTAGTTACCCTTTTTCACCTAGTAAAACTCAGTGATCTCAAGTTTCTGTGCAAAGATACAAAACTGTGGTCTAAAAAATGGCAGAAAGGAAAATCACTCAGGCGTCCAATTTTCTACAACAACATCCCAACATGAGCCAACACAGGTCTGTTTTCATCTCTGGATCTTCAAATGTTGTAATGCCTCACCATGAAAAGGGTCTTAACCACTCTTGATTTACTAAGGGTTAAATGAAGCCATTACACTTGAACCAGAACAAGGCAGATCTGCTTCCCTTTTAGAAGAAAAGACAGAACCAACACACCGGAGCTCTGAGATCCACCCACTGTATCCTTCTGCTTCCTGAAATTCTGAAAGATAGGTATTTTCCTCCAAGTTTTCAAACTAGATCCCACACAAGAGAGCTTTGAGAAACTCAGTAGAAAATATTAAGTATTCTGTAGGTATAGTTTTGTACATTATAATAACTAGTTCTGGAATTCTAGAGAGTGGCTCACAAAGCCTGCAGAAAGTCTGTTATTCAACTTCTATAGAAAGGAATTTCACAGTCATTTTCAAATAATGTTGATATATAGCTGCAGCAGTGTATGCTTTCATTCTCATTTGGAGATTTTCACAATAGTAAAACAAATCTGGAGTTATAGGTGGCCTGACTCTAATAGCAGATAAATATTTGGCTAGAATTTGGGCAATGTAATCAAACTGAAATATTTTCCTTCCTGAAACTTTCATCTGTTTCTTATATAACTGATTTAATGAGAGTTTGAGGCATTTGCGCCTGGCAGACTTCTTCCTTTCTAGCACCGAAAGCGGAGTTTGTGTTCCCAAATCTGTTTCAACACTCCTATATCAGGTTTGCAGCGCTGACATGTAGCTGCCTACTAATGCGTACCACAGAGCTTCAGGGAACAGCTTCACTGGCGAAGAGAAGAATAAATCCAACAGCACCTCGAAGTCAGAGAGGGTAACAGATGTGCTGGCTCCAGCAGTGATCCTGCTGCAGTAAACCTGGGCCAGTGAAACTCCTGCTCTGCCCGCGTGTGTTTAACCGTGAGGTTTTTGGATCAGCCCACAGAACGCGATTGCAGCTCTTGGCTGGCGGACAAAAGGAAAATCCAACCCACAGGCACCAGCTGCAGCTAAAAGCTACGGTGTGACCCATCTGCAGAGAACCGTGGGCTGGCTCTGCTGCTGCTCTCACTCAGGGAGCAACCTGAAAACATGAGTTTACAAAACACGAACCAAAAGGATTTGCACCTGTGCCGTGCTGATGGATGAGCGTGCTGGATCCATTGCACACACAGGCAAATGGGCATTCTGGAGGCACAGGATTTGGAAATCATATCCAAGGGTTTTGATTAATGAAATGCTATGATTTTCTCCTTTTTTTTATGCTTTGAGTTTCTCCACCTAGGGTTTAAGCCTCGCTTCAGACTATTAAATCTCTTTAGGTTTTTCCATATCTAAGGATATAGGGAAATCTGCCCTTCACCCTAGGGTCATGTTCCTCTAAGCCTATTTTGAAGAGTGACATCGTGAGAATACACTCATTGTTAGCCAGCTCTAATTAAGAAATCCTAAAATTGCTTACAACTTTTTAATACCCACCATGTAATGACTCAAAGAGAAGTTCCTTAGCCCCTCACTAGGGCTGGAGCTTTAGCTATATTTGCTGGGCTGGAGTTTGGCAAAGGGTGGATGGCGCAAACTAGGCACTATAAACTGTGACCACAAAAAGAAACAGAGTTCTTGCAGTGGGGGAAGTTTTTCACTCAGAGGGTGGTGAGGCACTGGAACAGGTTGCCCAAGGAAGTCGGTGGATGCCCCATCCCTGGAGGCATTCAAGGCCAGGCTGGATGTGGCTCTGGGCAGCCTGGGCTGCTGGGTGGTGACACTGCACACAGCAGGGGTTGGAATTGGATGAGCACTGTGGTCCCTTTCAACCCAGGCCATTCTATGATTATGATTCTCAGCTTCTGCAGGGCCAAGGACCATGTTTTGGGTCTGAGTGAGCTATATACTGCTGAGAAAAGGTCTCTAACCCTGAGCTCAGAGAAAACGTTACTCAATTATTTCAGGTTGGCATTACACCATCGGTTTGTCTAAAAAGGAGCAAACATACAAAAAATAACCAAAAAGCTCAACTTCTGTGCAAATTGGGATTAATCCACGATCGTTTCTCAGCAAATCTTAATAAAAACTAAAGAAAAGGGAGAGTCAAAGTATCTATAAATTATAATTATCATTAAATCTAATTCATGCCATTTTCCACCTCCTTGGTAGTCCTGTTTCATTCAGACAGAGTATCTGGGAGCCTCCCGCAAAGCAAAGCACTTTCAGCAATGCACAAAGTGAAATTCATGCTTTTCTATTAGCACACTCAGTATTTTGTGAGCTGCGGAGAATCTGTTAGCACATGAGAATTTTAGCTATAATTACCTCCACCACGAGGAAAATGGGCCCCTAGAGGTAAAAAGCAAAGCAAATGGCAAATACATTTATTATAACATATCATCCAATAATATCACAAGCATTATGAGATTTGGTGCTGCGAGGATGAAGTGTAATTTCAGATAGATGCCTGAATGAGTAGAAAAGGCAGTTCTTATCAAACTACCTAACAGCTTTTAAAAAGAATTTACTGGTAGGTACAAACTACCTGTGTGTAAATGCAGGAGCTCATATTCTGCTGCTTCTGTCATATTTTATTTGTAGCCTCACCAATTTGCCACTTAACTGCAAAATCTGTCTCAGAAATGTGAGCAGTTTAATAAAACTGCACTTCTCCCACAGCTCATTTTTGCTCGCTAACACTCCTTGAGTTGCACAAAGGTCCCCTCATCTCACAGCATCGGGCATTTTGTGATTTATAATGACAACTCCTACACGCAGTTCACTGAAAACCTAAAGATAAAATATTCCGTATTTATGATTATGGTTTGTCTTTTTTTTTCCTTTTTTTTTTTTCTAAGTGCTACAATCCAGTGCATTTTAAAAATAGGTAATTTCAGTAATAGAAAGTCTTATGACCTGACTGTCCAAGGAATCATAATGAAATATGCTTAATGCTCACAAGTTCCTGACGATCTGAGGGGGATCACTGGTAGTTGTCAGTCCTAGATCTGGGACTCGGCTCTGATGGAATTATCCTTTCTGATAGCTTTTAAATTAACAAAAGGATATTACACCAAAAATATGGACTTGTTATGCAGTTACGCACGCTTTTCCTTGTGTGCTGGCACAGAGAATGAAGACTCTATTTAACAGCAGCAGCATTTACTGTACCTCCAGGAGTCATTGGGGTCTCATAGCTGCTGCAGTGGATTAAATTAAATCAAAGGAGAAGATTGTAGCTTAAACTGTAAAAGAAATTCTTTCTGCTGCTGGAAGCAGTGGGAGGATCACTGTTACCAGGACCGAGTTTCCAATTTGTGCCACCACCCCCAAAACCTTTCCAGGCTAATCCCAAATGTGGTTATTTTTTCTCTAAAAACTTCCAGCAAAAACAGTGCTCTGCAAATGGGCCAATATATTGTCTGCGAGAAATTCCAGGCAAAAAAATCAACTTTTTCTTTTTTCCTACTAATCTACGCAGAATAGTTGGAGCACACAAAAGGTAAGCAGGTAATCAGTTAGAAAGCCAAAATGGCATATTGAGGGAGGAGAGCCAGCCCAGAATAAAAAATATGATGCATCATGCGCTGCATGAAATGGTTAGAGAGAAATCCATTCATATTAATCTTCTGCATGAGGTTTATTATTATTTTGAAGGTTTTATTAAGGCTGGCAAAGGCAGCCTTGTAGAAAATGATGTATTGGATTCCTCATCAAAATAAGTTACGCAATGTTCTGTGCCTGAGTTTCCTAGAAAGAATCCTAAATATTAATAAAGAATGTCAATATCTGAGAATACAAGAGTATTTCAGGTTTAGTTTGATGTTTTTGTCATTGGAACGTCTCCTTATTGTATAGTGCACAGATTTTTAATGTTTTGCATCACAAACATCCAATTTTCAATTGCACTGTTAATAATGGGAGCTATAGCAGTAGAAATGAAGCAAGAACTTACCGGAAATTCTGCCTAAGACTGTGTATCAAGCAAAGTGGGTATAAATCAGTGTTTTATTATTTAGCTATGATGCGTGAATGAGTTCCAACAAAAAGCTGTGAAATAAGTCAAAAAAGCAAAGGAATTTCCAAGAATGCTTACTGTACTTTGTGTGTTGAAATTCCAGGATGTTCCTTCTTAGAAAGTGCACCTGTAACACTCAAAATATTTCAACTACACCTTGTCCAACTTAAAATAGGTCAGGTTGGAAAAGACCTTAAAAATCAAGTCCAAAACTTCTTCCAGTAGGTGAAAAGGAAAAAGCTCAAGCAAATAAATGACAGCTTTAATACCAACATATCTGAAACATACATGTATCACCGAACTATGAGTTCGTTAGCTCTGTGCTATTCATACTAATTAAAAATGCTTATCACCAGACTATGCTGCTTGTTTGCACTATCCTTGCTTCCTTAGTGTAGATTATTTCTAATTACAACCAATATGGGAAATACTTAATGAAAAGTTTAATCTGCTTCCATTGCCATGTGTCTGGATGGTTGGATGCAGCATCAGCAGGATTACAGCACTATCTCTGGACCTTCTGTAAGACCTGACACCATCCTGTGTCTGTTCTCATTACGAGCTCATCTTATCAATCAGAAAGACACCTCACTCTTAGCCTATACCTTCACTTCAAGAAATCAATACTCCAAGGGAAGAACTGATGTGTTTTTAACCCAGCTCCTGGAGAAATGAGATACAGACAGCTGCTCAACATCCCACCGCCCCTCCAGCTCTGAAGCTTTCGACCTGGTTTAACCAGATTTGGTAGAAAAGACTTCATCCCGGTTTCATACAGCCTCATGCCTGGGTGGAGGACAGGGATCTCCATTGGTGCTCTCTTCCCTGTGTGTGCCCTGGGCACAGCCCAAACCCGATGACCACAATCACAGACAGCTCTCACCACCCTACTCCGATGAAACTCATTTTCAGTTGGCCAAATACAAGTATTTCCTAACAAGCTGCAAATCCTGATAGGTATCTAGGGAAAAGGATTGCTTCCTGGTTGCAGCACCGTGCTTCAGCATTATTATAGGCTGGAAAATGCAGAGCCTGAGTCAGCACCACATTTACAGACTGGCATGGTAAAGCACCTTTTATAATCCCATAAACTGCTAGACTGGAATTATCACCACAGTTGTCAAGAGTTTTATATAGATTGAATTTCATCTATGATAGACTGGTTGCAAAGCCAAGTGGTATTTTTATTTTTTTTTATAAGTTAAGAACATTCATAAAGAGAAAATTAGCTTCCCTCACCCTCCCCAAACCACGTTTGAGGGCTCCTACTGGCAGTCCTACCACCAAAAAAAAAAAAAACAACAAACTAAACTCACAAAAAAACCACAAAGACTCCAAAAATGAATGATTTCTTCCTGATTTTGCCCTTCTCTACCTAACACCCCGCTCCAGGGTACAGGGCAAGTCTGACAACCAGCTGAAGACAAGGGAGCACTCTACAGCATGAGATTGAGAGCAATAAAGGGTTTTGCAGTTTATACGAAGTACACAAAAATCCCTCCCTCTCACTTAGCAGGATATTTTCAACTGAAAGTTTGTGGTTCGTGTGTTGTTGGTCAAAGGACCAGGGAAAAAGCCAAGTAGCCCAGATTTGTCTCTCAAAAGTGATTGAACAACAGATTCCCAGCAAACACTGTGTAGCTTTTCCAGAGGTAATGAAAGAAAACTAATAAAAGCAAAGCTTTAAAGATGAGAAACTCCGTTCTCAGTACGTTTCGCCTGCAAGTACTTGAAACCAAAGAACCAGCAACTCTGCAGGAACGATTGACACCAGCTACCTGTAAACTTGTGGAAAAAAGTCACTTCCCTCAGTAAATTCACATTTGGATTACTTTTCCTTCATGTTACCTTTCCAATAAGCCTTCTTCCCGCATCTAGCCAGAGCTTTTACTTTGACATTGCCTTGAGATGCTCTGGCTCTTAGTAATAATAAGGGCAAGTGAGAAATTATTAAAAGAGATTTATTGAAAGTGACTGAATGCTCCAGGGTACCATAGTGGGAGGTTCGATCCTCAGAACAATTTTATACAGCATATTGAGGGTGTTTAGACTTTCAGCTTAAAAATTTTAAACTTTCCCCCAATTCAGAGCTACTTTGACACAGCTTCAAAGCAGATCCATCTCAAAGCACTGCAGAAGGAGAAATGGAAGTGCTTTGCAATGACAGCTCTACTACCCAGGCTGAACCTAGACATTGGATAAATTAACAGGGATCTTGGAATTTTGGTAGTGAACCTTCTAATGTACAAACAGCCTTAGGTTTTTAGCCTACATTACCAATGCAGTGTATTTGCAGATGAATGTTGGAAACGCACACTTCTGCTACCAGTTACTGTGGCACTGGACCATAACAGAACCTTCATTTGTGAGCTCAGTAACGGAGGTTTAATGTTAAACAAAGATGTACATGCCAAATCCACTTAAGAAAATGGAAGTCCAACAGATCGAGTCTTTTCAAATGCAATGACTTCCTAACTAAATAGGCATCTGCACTCACCACAAGTCAACTGTTTTATTGTTTGGAGTTTTGTTTAAATATTTCTTTTAAAAGAAGTCCTTCTGACATGCAAGCAAGTTCTGTAATTGCACTGAAAGAATAAAGAGAAAGCTCTAATAATGCCATGAGACACCACAACAGTCTAATGATGAAGAGAGGAAAAAGAAAGCCTTCATTTACAGAGGAAAACCTCATGTAGAAAAGACTTTTTTGTTCCAAAAGGGAGGAATAAAAAGTAACTGACAACAAGTTTCTGAACTCTACTTACTTTAGTAACACAGGAACGTAATGGTCTGTAAAAATATACAAATTGAGTGCTGTTGTAAGCAGATGGAATCTGATTGAATTTCTTAAAAATAAAAAAAATAAAAACAAGGTGAAAACACACAAATGTTGAAAATTTCTAAAGCTTGTCTATTTCTTTTAGATCAATCAAAAAGTTGCAATCATTGCAATCAGATTTTTCCATTTCAGATGGAGATACGCTTAGAGGGGGAAAAAGAAACATCATTTCAGAAGAAAACTACCCAGACATCCTTTCCACTCATGCTGCAATGGATTTTCTTTCCCCTATTCATTTTTTTTTTCCATCTACAGAACAATATTTCAGTTCCATCAAATTCTTACTGTTGAAGTTTGCCAGTTGATCAGCAAAATAAAATTCTTTTCCATCAAGAGATCAGATGCTGACCCATCTCAAAAAAAACAACAAACACGCATGTAACAAAAAATTGTGGTTTTGTTGATTTGATGCTTTCTTCTTTTTCTATTTTCCAAACCTATTGCTTTTTTTTTTTTATCTCTGTCACAAAAGTAGAATTTTCAAGATTGCTTTTATTTTCTCCCACCCCCCATCCCCCTAAGTTATGGTTTTACTCTAGTTTGCCTACTTCAGTGTAACTAATTTGGTCAAGTCCCTGATCTTCCTAGAGATTCACTCATTCCCAATGACACAGTGCTATTCCTGCCTCACTTTTCATACATGAGAAGTACTCTATGGCTTCAATCATATTGAAAAAGATACAGTTATTCCTCCCTCACCTGTTTGGACCACTAATTAATAAAGTCCAAATAAAATAAGTTCAGACCTCTTAAACTCTGACTTTTCATGAAAATAGTGCTGTAAAAAACACAGCCATAGTAAGTACAGCTTGATAAAATACATTCTAGCGCGTTCCTTTCAAGACATGACAAAAACAGAATTTTCCATCAAAGTTAATATTCCAAAATATGCACATAACTTCTATTTGAGGGAGGGGGAGAACAATTCGCACCTGTTTCTTTCTTTCTGTCTGCTTTCTTCCCCTCTTTTCCTACAAACTCCACAAGGGATATCTTCTACAAGGCTCATTTTATGGGATGCTCCATGTAAGACAGCAATGCTCATTTTCTCCATCAAGTCCAAACACCAACAGATGTTGTTTTTTTCTTCTTAGTTATTATAGAGCCCAGCAATCAGCACTCATGATGGGATAATGGGATAAACATACATACTATGATGAAAGTCCAAGTTTCTGGAGAGACTCATGCTGCTCTTGAAGATCAAACCAAGCAGATTTGTTGCAAAACTCTACAAGAGCACCCAGTTCTTTGTCACAAGTATCATAAGAGAGTGCATAATAATTATGAACTCCAACCAAACACACAAGCAAATTTTCAAAATATTCCAGGCGTGAACCTGGATGGTAAAACTGAGTGTAATATTCAAGAAATAATCCTCTCTTCAACCAAGTTGCATCTGAACTCATGTTGTAAATTGTTGTCCTTGCACGATACAAACATTGGTGAGGATAGAGATCCAGTGCTGCTTGTTGAAAATACAGTAATATCACTGCCTTAATTACTAGTAGCTAAATGGAACACCTGCCACTTTTGAATGGGTAATGCGATGTGTGCTGCAATTTGTTTCCACTGAGCAACTTTGGGAGGCTCATTTTTTGAGGGCTTTGGCTTTGTATCATTTGGTTGATAATCTCAAAAGCCAATGAGCAGATGGGAGTAATCCTTGCACTCATTCAACCACAGAAAGTCCACTTACATTCGGACAGCTGGGAACTACTTTAGGAGAGTTTGGTTTGCAAAGCACAGAGCAGGTTAGCTATCGCTTTGGCTAAACAACGTCAACATCTTGCGAATGCATCACCAGTCATCGGGATTCTGCAATCGACTTTTACTGCATTGGTTTGTAACTGAATGGATACAAACCCCGGGTTTTAGATGAACTGAAGCTTTTTCATCAGTTTATGGCAGAGAAAGATGAACTGCATTGCAAACTGGTCGGGAGAGCTGCAGCACACATCTGCTCAAGTGATAATATTTTTTTCATGTAATTTAAAGGAAAAGGATTTTCTTTGCTAAATTTAAAAGAGGAAATGCTCAGTACGCCTCTTCAGGCCCAAGTGTGCCTCTGGAAGTAGCTGATAATTATATCTGAATACTGTGGCTCTTTCGCAGGGGCCTCAGCTCCATGTCCAGAACTGGATAGCAATGCAGAGACTAAGTTCCCTGCTGTGACCTGAGATAAAAGAGCACTTGAAGTAGGGACACAGACCTGATCACAACGCATTTTAGATTTGAAAAACAAATTCACTTGGTTTGTGGGGTAAAAAAATTCTCAGGAACGTTTATCATCAGAATTTACCAGATTGCTCATGTGTGTTTGCAAAGGACAAAAACACTAAAATGGCAAGCATCCCATGAAATTATCCATTCCCTTTTACAGGAGATGTGCACCTCCTTCCTCCTTCACCTACAGCAAGACTAATTATAATGACACCCTACACTATATGTAGTAGAAATGTGAGAGTTGGAAAAAACTTTGAAGGAAAGAAAACATGCAACAACTTGGAAGAAAAATCCAAAAAAATCTAGAAAACAATGGGAATTGTGTATTCAGAAAGCAAAGCACATCTATCTTTCCTGACATCACCAGTCCCGGGCAGACAGTGAGGAATGACCATGCAATTGGGTGGGAGTTCAGAGGAAAATACTCCTCCGGATTCATCACTGGTGGGTGGTAAGTAGGGAGCAGCACACTACTGGGTGCAATGAGCAAAAGGTGAGAAAAATTCAAAGTTAAAGTAAAATCCATGACCAGATCATCTCTACTTGGACCACTCCACATCCTCCCCTAATTATTTTCTCATTGCTATGTTAGAAATCAGGCTGGTGGTCAGATTACCTAGAAGAGATATTTGCTTTTCTGGATCTGCAGAAAACATTATGCTCCAGTGGAAAGCACAGCTGGTTAGGCCTTGGGCAGCTTCTTCCATACAGATATGGTCAAATCCATACCTACCTCAGGGACTACAACACAAATTTTCACCATTTAGTGGATTTTATGGTGTTGGTGTTTTTTTTTTTTTAATAATATTCATTGCTACTATCACTAACCAAGAGCTTTATTTAACCAGTATTCAACCATGAAGTGTTAAATATTTCAGACTCTGTATGTTTGCCTCTTATCATGACATTTAATCCCTGCAGAAGCAATTGCATCCTTCTAACCATTTCACATTTAAAAAATAATGTTGGAATCAAAAACTAAAAACCCAAGATTGTCAATCCAGGTGTCCTTCTGGGCTTCCCATTTACTTCCTCACATGGAATTTAAGTTCTGATCAAAGTTTACAACATTTAGCATGAACAGAAAATGTACAAGGATGTTAGGAATACCACAACTGTATGAGCATCTCTACTACAGGAATACCTCTCTTCACTTAAGCTAACATTCCTCACACATCACAATTTTAAAGGCCTCCCTCATTTACAAATTAGAAAAGTATAGCAACTAACATAACACCAAATTCTGCCATTTAAATGCACACTAATCCTCTGCTGGAAATTGAACATTTGACTGTAAATTAGGTAAATTATTAATTGGTATGCCTGCATCTCTCCTGTGTCAGCTCTGGAAGAGGTAAAATGCTAAGTGACAATATCGTAATGTACTTCACAGATATATTAATTAACAAGGATAAGATCTGAACTTCCACCAGAGAAAGAATTTATGTCCAAAAGCCTTTTTACATCCAAAGGAATAGGAGGAGAAAATCTTTGCAATTATCATTTGCTTGCTAGCAGAGTGAGTGTCTGCTACTTGGATTTTGTTCCCAGACTGCACTAGATTTAATGTGACTACAAATCAGTTGCTGGGTTTTGACGTCCAATATAAATTTTGCTCTATCGAGACTTGCAGCAAGCCATTGTAAGCAGCTTTTAGGATTATTTTGACACTCTGAAATTTCCTCTTACCTTCCAACTGCATTCGAGTGAAATAGGCCAAGGGAGATGAACTGCGGAAAGCCCCCAAGTGTTTGTTGGCTTCCCATGGACACTTCCCCAGCAGAGAAAGCCCTCCCAGTGTTTGCTACTTGCTAATCACTCTTGTAGGTCTGAGATGCAAACCTGCTGCATTTCACAGGAGGGAAGCCAGTAACATCCAGCCTGGCCTTGAATGCCTGCAGGGATGGGGCATCCACAACCTCCTTGGGCAACCTGTTCCAATGCATCACCATCCTCTGAGTGAAAAAGTTCTTCCTAATATCCAACCTAGATCTCTCTCCGTGTAGAACCATTCCCCCTTGCCCTATCACTACCAACCCATGCCAACAGTCAGAAGTTCCCCCTCCTGTTTATACACTCCCTTCAATCCAGATCCAGAGCTCACAGCTGCCCTCTGCCTGAAATGCATCCATCCAGTGATGCAATCAACCTAACCCATTTCTAAGCATCTGGTTCTCAACTTTTCCAAGTCACACCAGATGATTTAGTTCATTGAATTTCAGCAAGAGAAAACTTTAAGGAAAATTGAAAACGTATAGGATTTCTTTGTTTCTAGCAAAAGATCATGGTACTTAACAGTACAATATTAACTTCTTTTCCTGTGAAGCCTGCTTTAGTAACATCTTAAAATGGATTTTAATTAGACAAATGAAATCTCTTTGGGACAATCCTTACCTCTATTTAAAAAAAAAAAAAATTCTCCAATAATTTACTGAAGTGACCATTTACATATAGAATCTCCCAAAGTAACTGCTGTTCCTTATCTATAACTACAAAATATAAAAAAAATTCAGTGCTGCTTAAAGTTTCTTTAACCAAATGTGCTGTGTTTCATGAATGCAAAGCTGTTTTCTACATGAATAAATACAAGTGAGCATCCTGGGAACACTGCATCTCTACCCAGCAATAACTACTGTAAAAAAAAGCAGCTTCAGGAGACTGAAGGCATCTGTATTTCCTTTGGAAATTTTGATGCTTTATCTAGACAAGCCTGTTATCATTTACACCATGAGTGCCAGAACAGCACAGTTAGTGATCTTAAAACGAAGGCAAAAAGCCCACACAGTACTTTCAACTTTAGTATTCAGCTGTATTTGAAAAAGATGCAGACAACGAAGCTTTCTATTTTCCTGGGGAGGGATTATATATCTAGTATTTGATCTAGGGGAAGAATGCATCTGATTGAAAATAGAACAGCCCACCAGGCTTGTTACACAAGCAAGGTTATTTTTGACAATGATCCTGAGAGCAAACTTTTCCCAGCAAAAGCAGATGACAAACAAGCTCCATACTTCAATACCCACCAGATGAGCTGAGTTTGCTAATCTGAATCCCCTTCTGTTCCTCCCTAATTTTCTTGATACTTGAGCAAATGGGAAAAACAGCTTTTTCTCTGTTGTCTCAATGCTTTTAATAAAAAGTATCATAACAACAAAAACAGGGTATGTGAGTTAAAGAGGAAAAAAGAAGCAGGAATGATGGATTAACAGATTTAATTTGGTCAGGGAGCAGTCCTATATCCATAGGTTCGTACACATAAGGCATGGTACCAGCATGAATCAAGCCTTCAGTTTTCTCCACACCCCTTTGCACACTTGCTTTTCAGCTTTCAGGAATACTTTTGTTTTGACCAATTTGCTTCTTATTTCACTGCTTAGAACTTGTTTGAAAGGCTTTAAGGCTCTTTCTCCCTTTAAATGTTCATCATATGAGCACAGCAGCTCATGTTACACCAGATAGTTCTCCTTTATGCTCTTATAAGATACTCCATGCTGAACACACGCTTTCTTCTTCTGTACTGGAGTTTGAGATATTGCTATTATTTTCCCTTAGACTGGCTGGTGGTAGGCATTTGACTCAGCATTTTTGTCATTCAGACAAGGAAGGATTTCCTCTGCAGTGCCTGGCACCCAAAAATTCACTGCTGTAGCTTGGTCCCTCATGCACAAGACAGTGATCACCTCAACATGATTTCATGGTATTGAAAACTGCGTTTAAATACCAAACAGCACAACAGAGAAGAGAGGCATAAGATTTCACAAGATGACACATCTATTTTCTTTTTTAGAAGTGTATATCTGTCTTTAAGATGATGCTTCCAATCATATTTGCTTTGCTATCACATCAAACTCCCCTGGGATGTGCAGGTCCTACTGCTCCCAGTCCGCCACTGCATTAACTCATGGCATAAAAAAACCAAACAACAATGTTAAAACTGCAAAACATGAAAATACTAAGTGCAAGGAAGGGCAGGGGCATTGCACAAAACGGGTCACTGAAGTTTCAGAAATCAGCACTGATCAAGTCCCTCCAACTTCAGCCCCAACCACTTTCTGCACTCTGTGGTACATTTTTTATGAGGCCAAAGAGAGCCGGAGGCATTGCCAGCTTTAGGTTGGGAAGTTTGTGTCAGAACGTAAATATTCCGTTAATGTAGTGAGTTTTAAACTGAATGTAGATTAGCACTGGGCACAAAGTCCAGGAGAAATCAATACAACCCTGTTAGTCTATGTCAAAGGCAGTGATGGAAACTTGAAAAGGGGTCAATAATAAAAGTTCTCTTTGAAAGACAAAGTCAGCCCTCAAAGACAAACTCTTCCAGGCAATTTCTTAAGATATGATTAAAAATAGCTGGGAAAAAAAAAAAAGAAAAAAAGAAAAAAACTTGCTTTCTTAATTATTCACCTAATATTTGTGACTTCTACTTAAAATGCCTATGCACATTTGCTAATTGGAAAAAATAACCTGAAAATTAGTTGTCAGATTTTTTGCACAGGAGCAGGTCGTGCTTAAACTCCTGTCATATTAAAATGCCCTGTAAAGTAAAAGAATCCAAATAACAGGCAACCATTTGCAACATACATAGGAAAAGTGGTTGCCGTACAGACTGAGGCATAAGAGAAGCCAGGCCGAGAGACTAAGGGCACCTTCACCCTAAGCTGAGCTGTGCCACAAAGCCCAGCTGAACTGTTGCAAGCCTGAAGGGAACCACCCACCCTCCACCACTGCACTTCTGCTGATCTCATCTTTCCTTCCTTTCATCCCCATTTCTGCTGCAAGTATTCACTGTCTACCATTTGTTTTTGTTTTTTTCCCTTTCAAACCCTCCTACAGTCACTTGTTATTCTCCTACTCATCTTTTAGCTCTTAATGCCATTGCTTCCCACATCTCTATCCAACAAAGTGAGGCTACACAAACAGTGCAGTAACTTTCAGTCAGCTTTTACACATTCGGGGGCTCCTCTTCCCTTTGTTAAATAACAACACTGCCTTCTAGGTGTGCATCCCACTCCATCTGCCCCATCAGGCAGAATCTTTGCCATTCCTCCCCTTCAGACACCACAAGAGCACCTGCCTGATAGTTGTGCCTAAGAATGCCAGTTATTAATTGCTGCCAAGAGCATTACTTACAGACTGGAAGTGACAGCATTTGGCTTTTCCCCAGATCTGCGAAAGAGGCAAACGCTAGAGAATGCTTTTTGCTGACACAGCTTTAAGTGTGTTGAGCACAGTTTAGAGCCCACGGGGCCAAAAAGAGTTCAGAAACTGTAAAGGAGCCCTACCAGAACACCCCTATGCTTTGGGGTGGGAAGAACGCAAGCCAAACAATATAAAAATAAAATAGCCTCTGCAAATAAATGCAATTCTTCTCTATATATGCACTTATTAATTTTAGTTTATCAAAGGTAGGATATTTGCTCTTCAGACATTATATTCCTTTAGGACAAATAAACGCAAACACGGGTGGCTTGAAGTGAGATAGTTGCTGTTGTTCCATGGCAGGGATTTATTCTGATCTGATTTTTGTATATTATTGATACAAACAAGGAGAGTTTAACACATCTCAGAGATATCCAATGAGGAGTCACAATTTTATAAGCCATTCACTTCCTCCACGTGGGAGCATAGCTGGTTTGCCCCGAGTCCATGAAAATCAAGTAAAAAAACTGCAAACGAAACTAGACTCTCCAGCACATCTGAAAGTCCTTCTAAGGGCCTTTTAGGCTATCTCTCTCAGACTTCCTCTGCTTTTTGCAGAAAATGTGCAGTATTCCTCCTCTCCAGCTCATTGAGGTTCTGGCAATGAAAATGTTATCTCTTTAAGATACTGTAAGATACTGTTAAGATACTGTAAAAAAGCATGCAGACCTACAGGAACATTGAGATGAACATCTGACAATCAAATTTAATGGTGTGTCTATAGTGGAACATATACGTTGTACACATTGGGGAAGACCAAGCACTGACTCTACAGATCAGCCAGAAATGGGAAAAGCCAATTCTCAGTCCAGCAATTCCTCCTCAACAGCAATTGTAACGAAGTTGCTTCAAGCTATGGGAATGATCATCCACTCCTCAGCTTTCACCACATCCAGCTGTAGAAGCTGCACTTATGCTACCAGTCTCTGTTCTCCAATATCACTGTTGTACACCGGCTCCATTTCTACAAAGAGCTCTTGTAATCAAGCAAATGGTGTGATATTAAAAGAGGCCATCCATATTGCAATCCCCACAATAGCCCATCTATATTCTGAACATGCATACAAGTTTGAATGAGGTTGCTGAAAGAAATCCGAGTGCCGCGTCAACTTGATTTTATTGTCCCACCTCTTCAAAAAAAAAAATAAAATCAGGTGCTTGCTTTTTATAAAATCTGCCAAGTACTTGGTGTTAGGAACTTAATTACAGATCTGTAATTCTACATTCATGAAATTCAGCATTTTCGTTGTATTGTAAAAGAGAGACTTACAATCCCAGAAATGCAGGAGGAGCCTTGAAATAATAATACCCAGCATGTGCTACTGAAAAAGGGGATCTGCAAGAATATTAAGCGACCGCTGAAAGAACTGGTAGAAAAGCTGCCTTTTTGTTGGTGTGGAGGTGAATGTATATATGCACTCAGTTTAAGGCATGAAGAGCAAGGCTGCATGCCAGTTGGTAGCTGTGCCTAAACCTGATGCAGCTCTGAGTCTAGGATGAGTGCACCCAGAACACCCATCAATAAGGTTCTACATATGTTTCCCCTCACTTACCTAAGGTAAGGATTTATTTTTTCCTCCTTGCTTTCCCATGTAGAAGTTCAGTTATTTAGCTCTTACTGGAAGTTGAAAGCTGACCACAGACGTGCTAGTCCTAGGTTTTTTGGTTTTTTTTGTTTGTTTTGGATTTTTATTTATTTATTTATTGTAGGAAGGAAACCTGGGAGGAGAGCTGCTTTATTGACATTAGCAACTAGCAAAGGAAATATAACTGGCAGAATTGCATCAAGCTCCCATCCCCCTACTGACCATACAACAGACATTCTTCACCTTCTCTACAAGCTGTATGGAACTAAAAAATATAAACCCTGCAAACCTAGATGCTGCTTTGGCTGGTTGGAGAGGCCACGGGAGGCCACTGCTTGGACTCCTCAGGAGGCAGAGGACGATAGAGCTCCTCTGGTGCCACGTACCTGCAGAAGTAGTCAGCCAGGTGACAGCCAACTGCTTGATTTATTTGAAGTTCACCCAGTCCTATTTTCTGCCAAGGGCAATCAAGCAGGACTGGGAGGATTAATGGCTAAAGCTTCTCGTTGGCGTGCATCAGCCTTCCTTCACCTCCCACCATTGCTGCTACCAGCCCAGAGCTCCCTCCCTGCTGCCTCACAGCCACATGGCTGTGGAACTGGGTCAAGAGCAGCACTTCTGCAAGCAGGAGCATGTGACAAAAGTCATCATTTCTCACAACCACCCAGAGAGAATACTGGAGTTAATTTCAGTTAGATGATCTGCCTCTAATGAAACAAACACAGACTACCATCCTCCTTTGATTCTAACATTAGCTCAATGAACGTGATCAATTATCACTTCAATTTTATGAACAACTCGGGACCTCCCCATTTTTAGGGGAAAGTGACTGCAATGTCTCAAGCACCTTTGCATTATCTGCTAGCAAATAATGATTTTACCCAGCAAATACCAAATTATCTGAGGCTTTTATTTTATGAACTCAAAGCATCTTTCAGACATTAATTCAGTAAGTCTGGCACCAGCTCTGTCATGGAGAAAAGCAGTGCTGTCCCCTTTTCCAGGTAAGCTACAGATACATTAAGTGCTTTGCTTAAGGCCAGAAGTGAGTCATTGGAAGAGCCACGCTCAGTACATCCCTCATGCTGCTGCCATCATCAGCTCACAAAAATAAAAGGAATAATTAATGAAAGCCTCTGAATTTATATTAGAATTTAAGGAGTTCATGGTTTGAGCCGATTATATTAGATAAAATATCCGTAGCTGTAATTCACATGGCTATGTTAACTACCTGTTCTCATGCAAGTACTTTCTCTGGGTAAATTCTCCAAGGACTTATCTGAAATGCATTTTTTTCCAGTGCTAAAATAGCTCCGGATTAACCTTATAGATGCCAATCCTGAATAAGCTCAAACCAAAAAAGATGTTACGAACCCAATGGGCAAGCCTAGGAGGGCTGTGATGCCACACATGCGGAGGCTCCGCAACGTCTTCTCATCAGTCAAAGGCTGCAATTACTCATCAGTGTGAGCAAATTGGCATGACTTTTCCAGAGGGCTTCAGCAACGTGGAACTTCTCATTGTCCTCAACAAAAATTTCAAATGTACAGCTGTCATTTGTAGAAGAGATGTTTATGGATCATTTACTAACATCGTATGTTCTCTTATCCTCTTAGCTATAAAAAGTAAATTGTTGGTTATGATTCATTGGTCCTACCAAAGCAAATGCTGCCCTTTAAATATTGTGTGATTAATTTAATAGTTCACTTAAGCTGCAGGAAATTATCTGGTGGAAATAAGCAAATAGTTCAACTCCAGAGGAATTTCACATTGTTTTTCTAACTCTTGCAGCAATGATATAAACAAATCAGGAGTATGTCAGAAACATTTCCACTCATAACTGCCATTACTCTATTATTAAAAATTATCCTAATTCTTGGTCAGTTAAAATAATACTAAATATTTCAACAGAAATGATAGCACTGATAGTTCCCAGCTTCCTCACATTGCAGATTTCTTAACTAAGACTGTAACGTGTTTTAAAAAGATTAGTGAAAAAAAAGGAAATCAGTCCAATGTACATAAAGAAGCTCTGTTCATTTTTGCAGGTGAATTGCTGCAAAAGAAGGATTTTGAATGGAACTTGGCTGTAGAGGAAGGGAGGAAAAAAGGACCACATTGCCCAAATCCATCAGCGAAACACTATTGTAGTGTTTCCTACACATCACCTATGGAAGACAAGCAAATCACTCTTCTTGTTTCACAAGAGGTATGAAATACCTTGAGTACTGAACATCAGTGTCAGGTTTCTTTGCTATATTTCTAGGGCAAAGAGCAATTTTTTGCATAGAAATACAACATTCAAGAAACACTGAATATGAAATTACCCTCAGCACTGTGCAATTTGGCCATCAGCAGTGAGGAAGAGAACCTCTGAACACCAGGACTCACAGGATTTCCCCGTGATGCTGTATGAAAATCCCAGTGCACAAGTCACAGAGGAATACTTGTTTCTACAAAGATTAATCTTTGCAACTTGCCTGCAACTCCATTTTTGGATTAGAAGAGCCTGCAGTTTTCAAAAAATTGCTCCATTAAACCAGGCCACCACAGATGCCTTCATAAAGACAAGACAGACAGCAGCCTTCTCCTACAGGTAACAATCTCTCTTCAATGGATGTAACAATGCTACCCATTGCCTCATCATGGCAAAGAGCAGGAGCATCCCCAGACGAGGCTTGAGGTAGGTCTACCTCTCCAATTGAATTAGTCTTTGAAGGAGTCTTGCCCACAGCTGTATCTACAGTCAGATGTCCAAGTACAAGGCAGAGAAATCCTCCCTGTGCCAGGGAAATGAAAGCTGAACACATCAAGCTTTAATAACGATGCAAATACTAACACCTACTTTAAATTTATCAATTTGGGCTGTTACTTTTCATTTGAAGCAAATTAAATGCTTTGAAGTCAGAAAGAAGTACAGCAGCTGCCTAAAAATCCATGGGATTTAATAGCCTAGTGCGCGGTATGATGCAAAGGAAAACTCATTTGCCCTTGCACCATGTCTTTTCTTGTAAAATCTCAAGAAGAAAGGACAGAGTAGAGGAGAAAACTACTGAGACTGTGAACTCGACTCAGGTCGATCTTCTCAACATTGTCATATTGCTGCAAACCTAGCCTGAGCAGCCTCTCATCCCCTGTGAATACAACATATGGCTTTGTTCAAGAAAGCCCTGCCATCTGAAAATGAGGTTGCATTAATATTTCACATTTAAGCACCAGTCCTTCGAGTGAGTTTCCTACACACTTGTCTCTGCACACAGCAGTTCCAAGAGCCGTGGTTAGGCTGCTTGCCGACCCTGGCACACACAGATGCATCCCAGTGGGCACCCACAGCCATCCACATCCATCCCTGCCAGATCTGGCCCCATCCGTCTTCCTACCATGCTACAACCCACAGCCCCTGTGCCGTGACCTGCTGCGTTGATGCATCTCACTTGAAATGACAAACAGCACTCAGAAATTTCTCAGAGAAAAATTACCATCCTCATAAAAAAAAAACAAAAAACAGAACAGTTAAATTGTCCAAAGTCAACTATTAGCTCTTTATTAATCACCTGGGCCCAACGCCATCTTTCTTATGTCAAGTGATAGAACACATTACGTATGAAGTCACTGAATCCTGGCTGCAGCACACTTTTTGTCCATTTCATTGAATTTATAACTTCACAGCATTCTCTGAGGACCTTTCCAAGAAACAGACCTTTTCTATATGATCAATTCGTACACTACCATATTCTGCAAGCTAGAAATATGCATCTCTATTATACACACCTCAATGTCGGCAGTTTTCATACCATAGAATCACAGAATGGTCTGGGTTGAAAAGGAGCACAATGATCATCTAGTTTCAACCCCTCTGCTATATGCAGAGTCACCAACCACCAGACCAGGCTTCCAAAAAAAAAAAAAAAAGAAAGAAAGAAAAGAAAGAAAAAAACAACCAACAGCTATGAATTTCAAAAAGTCAAATTAAGTTATTTCCAGTATCACTTGGAAGAAGTTAATTACTTGAATGCATGCTCCTTCAGCTAGACTTCACGAATTTTAACCATCATCGGGTCACAGTTTCAAGTGTTCATGTTTAAGGCAAAAATGAGTCTGAATTATCCTTGAGTTAATAATACAGTTCACAAAGGCTTTCCCATATCCTTCTGAGCTTATTAAAGAAATCATTGTAGAAATTTTAGTTCTGAATTTTTTGCATTGGCATTTCCTATAGCAAAGACCAAACAGTACAAGCACTGTATTTGATTTGCTAAGTTTCATATAGAATTATGTCATTAAACAGCCACAAAAATAATTTATTTTGCATCCAGAGCGATTTCTGCTATGCAGGCTTATGTGTACATATTTTAGACACCGTTTATGCTGCAGCACAGTCCATATGATAAATTATGTTCACAATTCCTGAAAGATGAGTATCTCCAAAGGTACTCTGCCCTCAAATTCATTTGCTTCTGAACTGTTTCTTACAATCCACATCTTCATCTGTTTCCAGCAGCTGCATAAGAACAAAGCCTTGCTCAAGAAACATTTCTTTCAGGACATGTAATTATTAAATTGAATCCTAATTACAGATCATAAATTACAGAAACATCTTTAGAGAGAAGATACCCAGAACACTATATGGAAACAGTGCCTATTTTTGAAGTTACTCAAAAATCAATATGAGTTTTAAAAGAAAAATCTACATAATTTTGGGACCATTATGAATTCTGTATTAATGACATCAGATTATTTTTAAGGTACTGTTAGACATCAGTACACGCAAATACCATTTCCCATTAAGACACATGAAGTCAACGTATATCACTTCTGCAGAACACCAGCAGATATAAGGTCTGTGTCACTGGTGTTTCTTGTAGGATGAGAAATGAATGATGTCTCCAGTTAGGCTTTTTTCTATAGGAATTTGGACATTAGTATTCAGCCAGACCCCTCCAGGAAAGCCTCAGCTCCAGCGTAAGCACTCAGTTCCCAAAGAGAAACTACAAGCCAACAAGAGATTAAAGAGATTAGAGTACGAGCAAACACTCAGGGCTTGCTCCAGCTGAACCCACATCACAACCTTGCAGAATTCAAGAACTGTGCCTTCAGTAAATACTTACAAAGACTTGAAACCACAATGGCATGTATTTAACTAAAATAAAGTGCAATGGCAGGAAGCCAGAGAACAGAGCCACTGTGGCACTTAGAAA
Source organism: Perdix hodgsoniae (assembly GCA_035772895.1). NCBI lineage: Eukaryota > Metazoa > Chordata > Aves > Galliformes > Phasianidae > Perdix > Perdix hodgsoniae. The sequence continues at coordinate 6,517,960 of JAPSGF010000026.1, forward strand.
CCTACATTTTGCTCTCAAATCCTAACAGGGAGCCCCATGCTCACTTGGGCTCACTGAACTAAGAGCAGGAGTCAGGCACTCAAAGATGGCCATCTACAAATCCAGCTGTAGGCAGTGCCACACAAGATGGATCATCCAACACATAGACAGAAGCTTGGATCAAGCCTTTATCTTCTTAGTAAAAATGGAGGACTAGAGAAGATACAGCCCTTTGCATTCAATATCTATGGAATAAGGATCTAATGTGACTTCACAGCTAAAGAAGATGGACCAAACCACACTCCAGCAGATGCCTCACACTGTCCCTGGCACTCCTATGACAAAAAGATAGGATAGCAAATGCTATGGTTCATAAGATTTTGCTGCCATCTTCTGATGAAAAGTCACTGCATGGGAAGCACCACAGCTGCTGGGCTTTGGGCAGCACCATGACCCCTGCAATTCTGGGATGCACCCCAGGGAAACCCAGCTCCTGGGGCTCCCAGCAGCCCGCTGGACTCCTGTAGAGAACCCAAAACTGGAAATCTGGGGCATGATAACTACCAAATATTCCTCAATTCTCATTAACTGTTTTGTTTTGTTTTTTTAAGTGTTTGTTCTTCTCTGAAAATGGGTTAAATATTTCAGTACCTTATTTAATGAAACATTTTCACATTTCCAAACTTTGAAAAATGGGACTTAATATCATATTCAGAAAAAGAAGATCAGCTTACCATTAAAATACACTTCTGAAGATAATGATGAACAGCCCACTTCTATTTTGCATTACAGAGGCACAAGCCTTGCTCCTTTCTTGAATGTACCATGGGCAACTTCAGACTAAAACTTATACAAAGCAGCCAAACCAGAGGAAGAACAGTTCTCTTTCAGTGTCTTGATCTGCAAAGATTTTTCAGGATCTCAGAAATAATTTATGCTTCTCTATTCCACAATATAAGTCAGATCTTTTCAGTCCTGTCTTAGTCTTATTTGTTTTACCTTCATTCCCCATTCTTCACTGCAGATGGAATCAAATGAAATATTCCTTTTAAAGCTACTCTCTTTTCCTCAAAACATCATGCACATTTCAGCATATGTAATAGACACGGAGGTTTGTGGGAGATTTGTTTTTTTTCTTTTTAACCCTTCACTCCAGTTAGGATAAAAACTTTGAATTTCCTTGAATTTGGTTTAGAAATTATTCAGCTTGGGAATTGCAAATATTGTGTCACCATCTACTCTTATCCCAGCTTTGCTCAAAGGGTGCTTTTCTCAAAAATCTCTTCCATATGAGCCCCCTGAGATGCCAGCAGCAGAACCAGTCCCCAGACTGGGCACATAGGAGGTCTGCTGCTGGATTTGTTGCCTGCAGTGCCCCAGGCAGGCATCACCATATCATAGAATAGCAGAATCATTAAGGTTGGAAGAGACCTTTAAGATCATCTAATCCAATCCCAATCCACCCCCACAGTGCCCATTGAGCCATGTCCTAATGATGTGAAATCTATCCTTTTCTTGAGCACCTCCAGGGACAGTGACTCAACCAATCCCTGGACAACCTGTGCCAGCACCTCAACACTCCTGAGGATAAGCTTTTCTTAGTATCCATCCTGAATATGCTCATGACACTGCCTGAATAGCATTTCTACGTGTACATACCTTTACATTTAGCCCATTTCTCTAGTTAGATCTCTTTGCTTTGTAGCTTAGCTCAATACCACAACCAATAAGCAAATGAGTGAAGATGTAGAAGGTGCGGTACTGAACTGCTCTCCATATCCATTGAAAAGACAGCAATGAAATCCACAGACAAATTATGTGTACAGAGTTGGGAGAAAATCTCAAAATACAAGGAGAGTTAAGAACTTGAAGACTTATGGCTCCATTACAAACTCGGGAAAGATTAAGGATCTCTTATAGAAATATTTCCTTTGAGTATCTGAAGAACGTTGCAATGTGTGCATATATGTCACTTCAAATCTATACAGACTGTAGCCTAGTAGCTGGCAGGACTTCCTGGTGTACCTTTGTCTATGGCATTGTGCTACTTCCACTTTATGATTTTCTCACCAGATATGAGCTACACTGAGCAGCCAGGGATTTGTCCTAAGCTAGGAAAATCTCTCACAGAATACATCACCATCTTCTTTTCAGTAATGAGCTGAACTAAATTTAAATGATAGAAGTGATCGGAAATCCATAATATCCTGTGATTATCACTGAGGTTTGTTTACTTCAACAAATCTAATGCCATCTGATTAAATTTTGTAATGTTTACATATCATACTACAAACTTGCTCAAACATCAGAAAATGAGATTGACTCTTCAACAGAAAATGATATACAAATGAATGCAAATCCACTGACTTAAAATGTAACAGACTGCATTGTTTGTTATGGATGTGGATCTCAATCTCAGTCTGTGTTCATACAACCACACTGCTGTACAGCACACACATCGTTAATTGGCCTGCATCTCATCTAAAGTGCTTTAATTTAATAAATTTACTCTCTTGCATAATTTATTGATATTTCTTGCATAATTACTTTTTTTTTTAAGGAGTTTAATGGTTTTAGCTCAGCTATGCAGAATGGGTAGAAAATTTAGGCATGAAAAGTCACGACATGCAGAAAGTCATTTCCAGGGTTCCGACTTCAGCAAAAAGCCACGGATATCAGCACGTCAAAGAGCTACTTCATCACATGAGATGCAGAATACATCACCCTGCACCAGAGCCCAAACAAGGACTGCTAATTCATTTGAGTCTTATAGGTATGGCTTCCTATACTTCGATTAAATACACATTTGTACAACCATATTTATAAAATAACCCATTAACCAACAGGCTAATTTGAACAAGCCATATCAGAGGAGTTCAAGATCCATCTGAAACCCTCTTCATTAGGAAGTGCACCTGCTTTGTAAACACGTCTGTTCACCACAAATATCACTGCAATTGCAGCCAGTGCCTCTGAGCACTAAAAGCAACAGCCCATGCACTATAGCAATTTCCTACATGCAGAACGAGGCCACGAATTTACTAAATCTGGCAGGCACTGAATAGTTTATAACACACACTGTGCTCTTTAACACTCATTCTTCATGAGACCATTTCTGGAGAGTTATGTTTTCCCCTTGAAAAGCATATTTTGTTACAGTGGATCTCTTGCAAGTAGAGATTCACTTTCTGTGAAGGATGTTAGTTCTTAACAAACCTGAGCTGTGAGCTGTCACATCGAGGATACGGATCAATATTCTGAATTTCAAAAGAAAATACAATAAATCCATAAAACATCTTTCTTTCTCATCTCTTTCAAGAATACTAATAATCAAGAATACCAACGCGCTCTCCTCGAGAACAATTTGCCTTGTCCCTGATCAAACAACTATTAAACTCCTTCCTTTTCCATAACAAGACATTTCGATCTCTGCCTGTGCTATCTCAAACTTCTGTCATGCCCGTAAGATTTCAAGCAACTTGCAGGTAAATGAAAAACTTGCTGAGATTGAAGACGACCCGCTTGGGGAAGCGTGACGCACAGCGCCACACATGCTGTGTCTCAAACTGCTCAGTGGAAATAACAAGCAGTGTTCTTCAAAAAAAAAGAAAAAGAAAAAGACTAAATCAAGATTCAGGGGAAAACAGAGAGACAGCTGATAAAAACTCTTGCAATAAACACTGATGAATAAATGATAAAGCAGCAGTGTTTGCTTCGTGCCCTGCTATAAGACACACAAATGAATCCATTGGCTGTCAGGTCCCGTGAAGAAACATATGGCTCCAACCTCATAATATAAATGTGTCCACATTCGGAAGCAATTAAAAAGCTGGCATTATTAGATGGCTTGTAATTTATATATGATGCATCTTCTATTTTCACCTAGGGCTTTTCTTTTAAATTTATTTCCATACTACTCGTTAGTTGAATCCTAAAAAAAGATATATTTTTTAGCTCTACTGTGCTCAATATAGTTTGGTGTTTAATATATTTCTAACATTCTACACACAATTATAACCTTCCCTTACCTCCCTGTCACTGTTAAACACAGTCTGTCTGTACTGATGTCAAATAGTGTATTCTGCTAGGGCAGCTTCTCTTGTAAGAGCCCACAAATGGAAGTTTCCCTACATTTTTCCCCACTCACCTTCATTTCTCTCTGACTTAGGAGCTGACATGACCCCAAACTCATATCTCTGTCCCTATCCCACCTCTTTTCTCTTGACATAGAGACCAGTTCAGGTGGAAAACTCAGCAAAACCAGAAGTTAGTACTGCTGAGGATTCCAGTAGTCTTGAAAAACAGTAGACACATAATATGCTGAATCTGCAATCCTTTAAACATGATAAACAGCACCAGTTGTATATTGCATAGCAATGTTGCTGCTAAATTAATGGCTACCTACCATCCTTTAGTCTTTCTGGTCCTCAATACACATTCTAATTCTTTTTTTCCTGCTTAAATGCCATAATAGAAGTCCTTCCTAAAATTCTGGTGATGCTACCACAGTCATCATACCGTAAGTGAATAAAGGAAAACAAAGAGCAGCTTACAGGGAAAAAGTTGTGGCTGTATTCCTTCACTATTCCTCTAGATAATGGATTCAAAGTTCTCAGCAGAAATTCAGACAATTATGGTATCTAGAACAGTGAGTATATTGGAAGATCACAAAATAGCCAGAAAAATGACTGGTGTGGGAAGAAATAATCTTGAAAACTTACAAAACCGAGTACTTAACTACAACATACTTCACACATACCTAGAACTCTTGTTCTTATTTGCCTATATTTGCCATCATTATTTTCCTGTTACCCAAAACAGGAGGATCCCAAAGCATACCCACTCACTGAGTCACCTCAGGCAAAGCAAATAGTGCATATTTAGTGCACCTGATGCACATCATCCTGAAGATCTCGACATAGAAGAAACTTTAACAATTTTTAAAATGCCTATGGACGTGAAATAAATGTAATGACCTTATAGTAGCGCACTAATAAAACATTACTAACTTTTAAAATATATCTGAAATAGTGATATTTATGAACAACAGGCTAAGAAAAATGTTGTGAGAATTACTGTTGCACATCTTGCCCAGGATGCTGCAAAGAAGGTGATGAATAGATGTTCTCCAGGTGTTGAAACTTAAACTTCCAGTCCTTTCTGATTGCTATAAAGACAAAAAGCTTTCATGGATTTCCACAGAAAATTAAGTTTGGGACTGGAGAAAAAATTGCATGCTGTTTGTGATTGATGTATTGCTTCTTGAGGTGGCTTCACCATGTAAATTTACTGCTAATGTCTTGGGTTTTATTTCCCCACCACCCCCAAGATAAATCACTTTGTCCCCGGATTTAGTTGAAGATCAAAAAAAAAAAAAAGAAAAAAAAAAAGAAACTTAAAATTAAGAAGTCTTCATGGATATTTTCTTGTAGTAGATTAATGAGCATATATCAAAACAATTAAAATCAATAATTCCATTAAAATGTAAAAGACAGTTTACTTTTCTCCTTTAACCTTCATCTAGGTGCTCTGCAGATTACTACTGAAAATATGTAGTAATAACTTAAAAAGACACTAGAATTATGGTATTAAAACTGATGGCTTTCCGCTTTGCCAATCCTGCTAAGAAGAGCTGCAGCATGTCCATCAGAAACCTCAACCATTGGGATAAAGGAGGTGTTGGTATTACACTGTAAGCATTGAACCAATTCACAAAAAGGGTCTGAAAATGAAACCAAGCACAACGCAGCTGCATTTAGCAAGCCTGCAAGAAGTAGAGCTCCAAATTGCCTTGATCAGTGTCTAAAATCAATGGAATCAGGGGGTGCAGTGAGCTCTGGGGGCAGCCAGCACTCCTCCTCTTCTTTGCTTTGGCAGGAGAGTGGAGTTGGCATGCCAATTTAACTAACATGGGAAACCTGATTATGTGCCCATTGGTATATGCATTTGTTTCAGCCACTATGAAGACAAAGCGTAACAAGATGCTGCTGCTTACTGAGCCTGCTGAGTGGCCACAGCTTGGCTTTAGAGCCTGTCCCTGCTCCCAGCCCAATGCCCTGCCTCTTGCAGCATCCATGGGCTCCAAGCATTTCTTCCTATCCATCTCATGTGCTATATGTGGAGCAACAGCTGTAGACAGTGTTTCCATTTAGGAGTGATCCTAGAAAAAAAGCTTACTGCAACATGCAGAAGCTGTGAGTTTCACGTCTTCCTTCTTGAACCCATGTGAACCCATCATTTTTGTAGGAGCACAGTTGTGTACCCCAGTGCTTTCTCCCAGGTTTTTATTCACACAGGGCAGGGAGGAATCACACCTAATTATCCTCCTCAGAAAATCCCATAACCATGTTTCACTAAGCACAGACACAGCCTGCTGCTTCCCATTATGTCATATCAATGTTTAGTCTGTGTTTTTGCCCTTCCACTGGCCTCAGAAGCAACCATCAAGGCTCTCGGTGAATGGAGCGTTTACAAGATATCAGTCTCATACCTGATGTGCAGAGATGCTCAATTACACGTAATCAATAGCACTAACTCAGTGCTGAATTGCACCCAGCTTAGACCTACTGAAGCAACACCATTACTGATAATTACTGCAACTCCCAGCAACAACAACTTCTGATTTTACCCACAATCGAGCATATCAGTTCACTGTTTTTGTTTCTGATGTTGAAAAGATTAGAGTTCTGTTAGGTTTGAATTCTGACAGAATTGATTCCCCAAATTCCCCTAGATTTCAGAGATGTCTAACACTGTGCAAGAAGCTCCCAGCCCCATTTATCTCCACTGCCCATAAAAGGATGAAAAGGAAATTTCAGCTGATGATGATACAAATTAAAACAGTTTCCTCCCTCTGAAAGGATGGGGAATTTTATACTAGATTGAATTTGACACTATACCACTACAGTGAATATAATTCACTGTGATCTTCTTGCCATTTAGAACCAATGGCCCATTCATGTGTAAATGCACAGAGTTAAAGAAAAAGCATGACACAGTAAAGATAGGCTATAATGTCATCTGTATCTCAGCAATCAGCTTCATTGTGCCCTGGTAACAAAAGGAAGAGTAAATATTAAACTTAGGAAGGATTGCAGTTTTACAGTCATTCAGAAGGGAGAGTTTATTACCAAGTATATTCAGCAGCTATATTTCTGTCAGTGCATGTATACTGGTCCATATTATATAGACCACACGAACAGATTGCAAAGGGCAACTTGCTTCTTAAAGCTGAATCACACCTACCACACAGAGAAGTTAAGCTTCCTTGTAAGGAATAATAGTAGATGATTCCACACACACCTGACACCAAATAAAACAAATCCTCAGCCAGGAACCCTTGGATGAGAGTTTGAACAATTTAGAATACAGCAGTGAGACAGCGATACTGGGAAGTGAGTATCAGGCATGAACTCCAGGTGGCTTTGGAGCAGAGCTGTAGTAAAGGGGGCTTGAAAAGAAATAATCTTCAGAGAGCTTAAGAGCCAGAATGCAGCCCTAGGGTTAACAGAGTCCTACAGCACAAAGGGAACAAGCAGCCATTGTAAAGAGTAGCTTTAGTATTAAGTATGCAAACATGAATGCCGGCCCTCAAATTAAAGAGGAATACAAGAAAGAGCTAAAGGTAGAAGCCCCCGACTGACACATTTCTGACATACATCTTGGCTTGAAAACCATTGCCTAAAGATCTTCAGATACCAACTTCCACCCTTCCTATGCGTGAAGAACCCTGTAGTCAAAGCAAAGCAAAATCTTCCATAACACCATCTTGTTAACAAAAACAAACCAGCGAGCCTGGGAATCAGCACACAGAACAGAAGTATAAAGGGCTGTAAGCAAATAAGCCTTGCCACTTGCTTGAGTGGTCTTTAGATGAGAACCTAAGAGCTATTCCCTGCCAGCCCTGCCCAGCCCAAGTTACTCATTAAGGACAGGCTTGGGCTCATGGTGCTCTGCACTGGGAAGAAACCAAGCTCATAGAGAGCTGTTTGTAATCATTACTTTCCCTGTCACCCTTTATACTCTAGATACGGTTTTAGAGAACAGTGCAGCCTTTTCTATTAGGGAGTATAAAATGGGTGATTTCACTATGTGTTTTTGTACAGCTCTGCCTGGCTATGATTGCCATTCGCTTTGTACAGTTGCAGATGATTACAAGAGTCATTAAGCAGCATAAAATCATGCATGCTGGCTAATTAATGTGGAATTTATTCTCTTTTTAGTTACTTTTGTTATGCCTGTTGAACTCCATTGATATCAATAAAGTGCAGGTAACACCAGTAAAGACCACAGTAAAACTGATGTAAGCGAAGGAAGTTGAGCTCAGCAAGTTTAATGAATAATAAAACTCTAAGAAATAGAAAAAGAAAATCAAATTTCCAGCTACATCCACATACCTATTGTAATTGTGCGTCATTACTACTATTCAGGCAATTTTCTTCAATGTTAGTGTTCAAGTGACGCTTTGTAAAGTTTGGGAGTTTGGCAGGAGAGTAATGACAGTGTTAAGAGTGGTGTGAACTGGGTTATAATCTTCACAGAGTTCAAGCTGAGGCTTCTTGAGTTTCTATCTGCCTTACTGCCAACACAGAGACAGGGGAGGTTTAGGTTGGATATTAGGAGGAAGTTTTTCACCCAGAGGGTGTTGAGGCAGTGTTCACAGGTTGCCCAAGGAGGCTGTGGATGCCCCATCCCTGCAGGCACTCAAGGCCAGGCTGGATGTGGCTCTGGGCAGCCTGGGCTGCTGGTTGGAAACCCTGCACACAGCAGGGGGTTGGAACTGGATGAGCACTGTGATTCTTTTCAACCCAGGCCATTCTATGATTCTATGATTCCCTTCCACAAGCCAATGTTACTACCCATGCACACCTCCTTCAGGATTCACAGGTTCAGTTCTGCCCTCACAGGTCCTTGAGTTAGGCAGCTGCAACCCAACTTAAACCATAGTACTAATAAAAGTTTAGCAAAAAATAAAAACCTTCATAACTCTATATTCCGGTGTCAAAGCTCAATTCAACATTTCTTTGATTCACCTGTTCTTCCTCCTTCCCCCACACTTTCGTACAGCCTACTCTCAAACCAATGTTTTCCAAACTATATTAAAAAAAATGTTTTCCGCTCCTCCAAGAGTGACATCGTGCTGTGACACGTGAAGCTGAGCTAGCTCTGTCACGTCCAATTATGTGACATGACATAACCCAATTTGATCAGCAAACCTGATCTGACACCGCAACTTGAACAGATTCACTTTCCTTCAACCATGAGCTCGTGTCAAACTTCCTGCAAGGGAGATGCGTAAAAAATTTATTATCTGTATTTAATTTTAGCTTAAGACTTAGCCCTTGACCTTTCGGTTATGGCTTGAGATGATCAGGGCCAGACACACCTGCCATGATTGCCTTGCATGTTTTGAGGATAATTTTGCTGATGGCACAGGGAAGCTGTTGCCAGGCTGAAAACTAACCTGCTCCTTATAGAAACTGAGAGCTGCTTCAGAAACATTTCTTATGCTGTAGAAGTCTGTGCCATGCAGCCTTAGCAAATGTCAGGAATGGATAGTAAATGCTCTTGTCTTAAGGTTTCCATAATTTGAGCAAAAATAATTTTAAGTGGAAAAAACTGGATGGGAATACTTTGTTGAATGCTTTGTAAAGCATTCAACCCTTAGGAAAAAAACCAGCTGTCCATTTACTGAAAGACATATCTAGGCATTTTTTGTTGTTGTTTGTTTTCCTCTTCTTTCTCACTCCAAGAAGGCATTTTCTATGGATATATTCATGATGGTTTAAATTCAAATCTCCACAAGTAAGACCCAGCGTTCAGACAGGACTGTTCCTGATGGACGCTTTATATGATAACCACAGCAATACATCAACTCAAGTTTCCCTAGGGCACATATATTTTTTAAAGTGGAAGCACAGAATAAGTGGCTTTGAGAAGCATGGTCCAGTGGCTGGTGACCCTGCACGTAGCAGGGGCAGTTGAAACTAGATGTTCATTATGGTCCTTTTCAACCCAGGCCATTCCATGATAGTCTATGGTAAGTTTATCTATTTTCATCAGTCTCCTCGTCTATATATTGAAGAACTCTTGCCCAGCCCATACACTTGTTCACATATCATAGTTCCAAAACTGTATTTTGGCTAATGAACTGCCTGAAATTTATTGTAAGCTGAAAAGGAGTTCTGTGTAATTGGTCTGGTCTGAAAGGGCGTTTATTTATTCACTCATACACTTAATATGAATTATCTAGCTTTAATCTCTGCAAACCACGTATTATATTTTAGAAAAAAAAATCCATATTTCTTCTTCACCCCCAGTAATCAATGCCATTTTTATTACTTTTTTTTTTTTACTTCAGATGGCGAATTTGTTAATGATGCTCAAACCACAATAGATTCCTGCTTATTTCATAAGATAAATAGCACAAATCTATTTCACTGGCACATTTGCAGCACCAAGCAGTATCCAAGACCATCTACTACTACTACACACTGCACATACTATTATCCCCTAAATTCTGAAGTAGTATCTTATGGCAAGCCTTGCTGCCCCCGACCTAAGCACTGCACTGTTAAGCTTGTTACCAGCAGGGAGTTCTGCAGTGATGCAATCCAAATTTTCATTAAACAGAGCAATGTTGTTAACTCTTCCCACACTTCCAGCCAAGCAAGACTGCCTTTTCTGAATCAAGAGGATCACCAAAAACCCCTTGTCTCAGGAATTCATGGATTTTTTTTTTTTAACATAGAATCTTTAAGGTTGGAAAGTGCACTGAGATCCCCACTTCAATGCACCACGCTCACTGGCCATGACCCTCAGAGCCACATCTCCATGGCTCTTGAACACCTCCAGGGACAGTGGTGACGCCACCACACATTGGGCAGCTGTGCCAGTGTATCACCTCTCTTTTGGAGAAGGAATGTTTCCCAGTACCCAACCTGAGATATTACCTCCTAACAGATAAACAAATGGCCATGGTTTACTCTATTATATCTTAAAAAAAAAAAAAAAAAATCAGAATCAGTCACTACTGAAAGAAAATCATCTCAGGGAATGTCCCACCAGCAGTGCTGACTCATACAACACCAGCAATTAATTGTAACAATTTATGATAATAATAATAAAAATGTTAAAGCCAGCCTTACATGTAGGCTGCTTACTTAGGCTGGATCGTATGTGATTTAGATCAGTGTAATGACACAGGAGCAGTTACACTGCAACAATTCCACTTTATGATGAACCCAGCAGCATCCCTGCTGTCTGTATTGATTTCTCCAGGGACTAAGCAGCAGACATCCATCTTTACACCAGAGACAATCTCCTCCAGTTTGGGTCTACCTGCATTTCTGCTACGAGCTGAGGGCACTCAGAGCAGAGCACCCAACGCTCATCCACACCCCACGCACATCCACAGGGCTCTGTGCTGAGCGTGGCACGATGCGCTGCTTGAGGATGGCTGGGGAGGAGGAGTGCTGATCTGGTGGGAGCACTCGGGCTTTAAATGCACTGGGTCAGGCTCTGCCACTGTGAGTCACTCACTGAGTCATCTCACTGCTCCATGCTGCTGGCCTGGAAGAAGCATTTAGATAAGATGGAAATTTTACCTCATTAAGCAACCCACACCTCATAATTGGTCGTGTTTTATTCTATTCATCCGAGTCCTCTCAGTCACCTGATGCTGGACAAAGTTTCCACAGGCAAAGTAATTGCATCCTACTGAAACAAATATTAAGGCATCATTTTTAATGCCCAAAGCAGCATTTCTGTGCATGACCACAAGTATCTTTTAGCTGCTTAATTAACTGAGAGCTACTTTCCAGACTGGTTAGTTGGTCTTGGAGGACTTTGCAGTGCTAGAAAATAACTTTTTTTATTGTTACTTAAGGTAATTTTCACTTCAGCAAGCAAATCCCCATGCAGACAGGCAGCTGCCTGTATATCCTTGCTTCTGACTGAAGATAATGAGAATACTGATCAGAGCAATAGGTGATACGAGAGCTTAGTCCGCAGCACTGCAAAACCTCAAGACGTACTGGAGATAGAAGGAGGGGAAATAAAACATCACACTTAAACAAAATATGTTTCCCTCCTGGTTTTTGTGGACAGCCTCATCTCTTGCCCTTTGTAATTCAGGACTAAAGAAGTTGAACGTGGAAGAACTTGTCTGACTTGTCACTCCCCATCTGACCCCCAGGGCAGCCTGTAGAGAAACATAAGGGATTGCACTGCTTCTCCCAAGATGGAGAACACCCACCTTGTCCCTCAGTTCTTCTGTTTAATGGAGCACAGCTACAGAGTTCTAGGCACCCAGAGCCCATCTCTGCTGCCCCAGGGGAGAAAACCCATCTCAGCTCCTCATCTCCAGCAGCATTGGTGTATGTATGGGGCTTCTGTTTTTAATCCCAATACACAGCACCAGCAATTTTCTGTCTTTAACTGCCTAGAACTGTTGATATTAGTATAATGATCTTGTTTATATATTTATGAACCATTAATAAATCATTAAATGCTAATTATATTTCCTTTATTTTTCTTCCATTAGAGCTGTTCCCCTTGCTGGTCTTTATTGATATGAGTATTTCCAACCCAGAAGCACATTCAAAATAACTATTCCATAAAGAATGTCCTCTAAATCATTTACAACTAACAAATGCTCTTTGCTCTGTTAAGAGACAGCATCCATTTATTCAAATGATGTAAGAGGGGCTCATTAATCTCCAGCACACAGCACAATAATACTGACAGTGAGCAGCATGTCGTGGGTCAGCAGACACCAGTTGCAGGGACCTACCAGGAAGACCCCATCTTGGGCTACTGAATATTTATAGGTCATTGCAGCTGATGGATCTCTAATTTTTCACTGCTTTCTAGACAAGAGTTTACAAAGCTTCCAAAATATCCACGACAGCCTCATGGCTTCAGACAAGTTTCCCAGCAGTCACTCGGCTTAACAGAAAGCTTCAGTGTTTCCAAAGGGCAACTACTTTCCTCTGCCACACTAGAGTTGCCAGGAACACAACACTGACAGAAAAATTATTATTATAATCATTTTCTTGACCACAAAATTAAAAAAACTCTCCACTGACCCATGCATCCTCTCCTCTAACAGTCCCAAACTCCCATTGGCAAACCAAACCAAGATCTTACCATAATGAACACCACGAGAGGCTGCAATTCATTTAGTCTCCTGGTTTACCTAAGTTGATGAAAACACTGAATATGTTTCAAGATGATTTTTCAAAGGACAGCATTTGCTGTTGCTTTGTGGTTGGACTCAGTCAAACCTTTCATAATGAAGATAATTAAGGGTAAAGAAGAATGCAATATTCTTCTCCATTTTTAAAGAGATAATATAAAACTTTTCTTTTAGGAAAAACACTTGTCTAGGCTTCCTAATCAATCTCAATGTAAACCTAGATACAAAGTTTTTATTTATCACTATCATTAATTTCTATCAGCTGTTATAAATGCAGAGTTTTTACCATGACTGACCCTGAAAGATATGGGCAGATCCACCAAGGAGACAGTTGACTGCTGCATTCCATTACAAAGTGTTCTGCTTTTTGTTCTTCCTGTAACACATTACCCAGGAGTATGATGGAAGAAAAGAATATCTGAACTCCCATCATGCCTTGAATAAGGACATCTTGCAATCATGAGCTGAAATGCCATTGTTGGTAAGTAGCCATCAGGATGTTCTGTGGCCACACTGTCTCCAGCACAAAAAAGAACAGGGATGGGTTGGACCACGGGGGTTATAGGCCAGAGACAGAAGCAGCAGGAGACCCCAGGAACAAGTCCCTTGTAACACTGCACTCTCTTTCTAAAGCTTTCTATCATGGCACAACTTGAACAAAAAAAAAAAAAAAGAAAAAGAAAAAGAAACAACACAAGGAGATGCTGTCATACAGGTCACTGAATGCCAACAGATGTCACATTCATTTGCATCTAGAGCCAAGCTCTGAGCTGGAAACGCGGAACAGAGAGGTTGGGCATGGCAGGGCAGTGCTGAGACACCCGGTCACAGATCTGTTTGCAAAGGGTAGAGAAGGTCAGGCAGCAGGCAGAGGAGCCAAGCGAGAGATCTATTTCTGCCTCAAGTTTGCTGTTTTTTGCTTTCTTTTAAGTGAACACGTAAATCTGATTGACAAGGTGTTTTGCGCTGGTTTAAAAACGAAAGCTCTTTCGCATCCCTGAACACATAATTTTCTACTCATAGAAATCCCATCTTTAATTACCAGCTGCTGCGAATGATCTTCTTATGATCATTAACTGTCAAATCCTGAAGCAGCGTATTTCTTATTGCCCTCAGTGTTCAAATACTCCACCTGTTTCTAATTAGTCAAACTACCAAAGCCTATCTACAGTGCAACTACTCCGATCATACACCGCAGCTGCTTAATGCTTCACTTCCTACGATGTATGCAACAATATTTTGTATTATTAAATGATATCAACCATCTCTTCTAGATCTGTGACCGAAGCAGGAGACAGTAAAAACAAAACATTTTTAATGAGATAACAGACAAGTCATCGCTAATGATGATTACTTGGATTATCATTAGAATCAGTTTTAATGAACCCTCACCAGCACAGAATTTCCACCAGCTCAATTTGCCTAAGTTAGCCTAATCAAAAATAATAAGCAGGATTTAATAAATTACCACGGCCAGACTCAGCATGATTTTAGTTACTGCTTTATCATGAGGTTTATTTATTGCTGTTCCTAACTTCAGGTGCCTCTCCACACTTGGATACCACTTGTCACTCAAAAAAAAGTCCCATTGCTTCTTTTGAATATATATAAGAAGGTGTTTTGGTTTTTTTTTTTGTTTTTTTTTTTCATTTTTCCTATAACATACTTCTGCTACCCCACAATACAAGGTTTGCTAATTATACACAACACCAAAGCAGGAGCCAAGCAGCATCCTCTGCTTCTGCTCTCTCGGGGATCTGCTCCTGAGGCTTAGGCCTCTTCCATTCACTAGGAATGGAGCAAGACGGAAGCATTCAGTTACAGAACTCTTTGTTTTGCAGATTTTAGCAGCTTATTTTGACAGCTATTTCAACAGTGATTCTAAGGCAGAGCTAGATGCAGCAGCTTGCCGGATGTCACAAAAGAGCACTTGCATTGCTACTGCAATCTGCAGGTGACAGGAGTGAGGATTAACCTCTGTTTATACACATAATGGCACAGCTTTCCACTCACATGAGAAACCCACACTTAATTTTCATTGTTGTACATCAGAAATTTGTAAAGAAGCCCCCGAAGACTGCGTATGAACAATGTATTTTCAAACCTGCTGCACCGGTACTCTTCTAACCTTAATGATTCTTTGAAATACAGGATACCTATGAAAACCGCAATTACAGGGAATTCATCGAAAGACAGTGGAATTATTGTATATAAAACCCCAGGTGCCACAGAATCTGGGGATATAATTAGACGATCAGCATTGATAATACTACTTCTAGCTACAGAAGAGCAGCCAATGACTCATGAAAGCATCCTACGTAACAACCTTGCTATATCACTTTGTGCTCCATACTTTAAGCTTTTCGAATGTCTCCCAAATGAGCACAACTTCACGATGAGCTGTTTAACATGCAGATTACCCTGTGCTGAGACATAAAACATTTCACACCTTTCGGAGACGCTGATTACAGACACCAAGACAAGAAGCACCAATGAAACGAGCCGATGTCCTGCTGAACTGTGGATCTACGGCGTGTTTAATTTAAAAAGAAATCTGCAGCCAGCAAAGAATAGAAACTGCAACTTTTAGTTCCATACATAATTTATAACAACCTTAAGGCATGTGCAACATCTGAAATTAAATAGGAAATGAAATTATTCCCTGAAGGTGTTGGGGTTGATATGAGAAGCGCATTTAAAAATAAGTACACAAGTAGTTCATACCATTACATTGCGTATTACTCAGCAGATCTCATTGCAATCCTCCAACAAGTTCCTCAGGGTCTCACCTTGAGCCCCCCAAGGGCTGTGCCTCCAGCACACTCCCAGTCACCCCCAGAGAGGCATTCCTCGGGTGGCAAATGGTTCCTCCTGGCATAAGCCTATAAAAAGCACACCAGGGTTTCATGGCTGCTGAAGAGCAGCTTAGAGCACTCATTTATTTTAAGTGCAGAAAAAAAAAAATCTGCTATAATTGTAGACTAGAAATGACAATGTCTCCCTCCCCATTGAGCCCTGCCTCAGAGAACCCTCACACACTTTTAGGAAAAGGGCTGATTTTTGCTGATGCTCTCCAGTGCCTCCCTGAGCCAAAAAAAATATTTCTTGTGAAAATGCAAAGAAGCAGAGTAAACTGAAAGCACCGGGACTTAGGCTGGAAATGGGTCCTGTTTCCCCTAAGGGCCACTGAAAGGAAAGCCACCTCTAAAGAAATAGTCTTCCACTGTTTAGCTTATTGCTTGGAAAGAGACAAAAAGAAGCAATGCCAAGCTTGCAAGCCAAAAGCGCATCACCGCTGCATGCATAACTTCAGTTTTTAAGTGATGGAAGAAAACGGGGATAAGTTTCTATTCACACCTCCCATCCATATGCTGGATCTTACTGAGGATGCACTGGAACTTGGAGGAAATAATCCTTATAAATAGCAGTCTGATGGCATTGGGATTAGGTCTAGTGGTTGGTGACTCTGCCCTTGGCAGGGTTTGAAACTAGATGATTTTTGAAGTCCTTTTCAACCCAGGCCATTCTATGCTCCTATAATCTTTTAAGGAGCAGATTTCCACTGCATGGCACCATGTCCACCCTATGGAAAACCTCAGAGCTGCTGTCCGGAAAAGTAGCCTGCACCCACAGAGCTAGGGCTTGATTTCCCACACACCTGAACCTCGGGGACACAGAATAAGGATTGAGCTAGAAAGTGCTTCCATCCCATTAAAGTGGTAAAAGATGGGAATTCAAGAAGAGTGAGACTTGTGGTAGTGTTTGTATTCATGAAAAATTCTTATTTAAAGTATCTATTACTAAAGTATATCATCTAATTTCCAGAAAAAAAAATCTGCTTTTATACAGACCTTTAAGTGAAACTTCAATTTAATGAACAGACATGAAAAATGCATTAGAATAATTTAAATGCACACCTAAACATTTCATTTGTTTATGTTAAACCTTAAAAATCATTATTTCACAGCCATAAGAAACAGCACTGAACCTTCACTAAGAAGCCAAGACTCCCCACCTCAAAGCCCAGCCAAACCAATCAGAAATTTCCACTTTAAATTGTAAACATCCATGTCACTGTCTGCTGCAGTTGCTCACTTCATTCATTCGGGTCATTACTGTTGAATTTCTAACGCTGGACTTCTGTTTCACCTGCCTCAGAGTATATAGCGATATTGTTCACCAGAAGAAGAAAAACAGCTTACGAGCACTGTAATACGAGTCATTTATCATTAATTATAAAACTAACTGAAGAATCAATGCCATCGTATTGACACACTGCACAGTTAGAAGAATCAGGAAGCCACAGAGCAGGCAACCAACACAACCAATTATTTAAGAAGTTAGCTGATCAGATGCTTGGCCTGCTCAGACAAAGTCAGCTGAATAAAAAATGGATAATTTTAAAATTAAGTGCCTCTGGCAGCTATAAGGGAGATGGAGCTGAGAGATCTGGTGGACAATGCACTGATGACCTTCTGGCACCCAACAGCCACCAGGATCCTTCTACTGAAATAGATCACATCTACAGGGTCTGGAAGGATATGAGGGGTGGCAACATCCAACACATGGGTATTACAACCCACTTCAAGCATAACTTGAGTCTTCCCCAGGTAAAGGCAAGACTTGCCATTTCTGAAGGAGTAAAAAAAATAAGACAAAGAAAAATAATAAAAAACATTCTCATAAGAGAAAGATCTCAGGGCGCTGGAAACAGAACCTGAAGACTTCCTTTCTCTGGGGGTTTTGTCCCTCACAGAGCCTCAATTTGTTCCTACTTGATTGTTTTCTAACTTTACAATTATCTTGGGTGGTATCAATCTACTTTCAAAGTTGGGCATTAATTTAAAACAACACTCCTAGCAATCCTACTTGTTTCTTTCTGAAGGTCTTTTTAATGGCATAAGCATCTGCACAGCCCATCAATCTTACTGCCCTGATATCTTGAGAGCTATCTCTGCCATTACATAACGGCTGCTTCGACAGCATTTATTAATTCAAAAGATTAAGATATCTCATTATGTGTTACCTGGAAAGTCTCTTACAGGCTGGGGACACCTACTTTAAGTTTTGTCACAAGTGTCGCCAACTCTATTTTCCAGTCTCCCTGCCCTGCAAAGTTTATACTGTTACCAAAAGAAAAAAATAATCAAAATATATGATTAGAGAATAGAGTCAGTAGGTAGTTAGAAACCTTAACTACTTGAAGCTTCCAAAATGGTAGAGGTTTTTATCACTCAAAAAAAGAACATATAGCATGCTGCATGGGTAAATCATTATATATGACCCAGGCAGCACTATATTCCACAGTGACCATATCCAGACATTATAGCTTCTGCCATTCATTGAATTATACCCTCCGAAGAATTTCATTTTGCCTCACCTCTGAGCTGGTCAGCCCTGGAATGCTCTAACCACCTTCCAACCTCAGGCCAGCAACCCAGGCCAGTACCCTATCAAAAGGAACACCCTGTTCTGCTTGCAGAGGAGCTCCACTAATGTTCACACTATCTGAATGCAAACCGAAGACATCCAGCATGAGCACTGTGCCACTCACAAAGAAGAGTCCCCTCATCCCAGTGCACTCAATTTCTCTCCATCATTGCCAGCAAAAAACAAGTGACATTACTGCATTTAATCCTAAGTTCAAATCTGATTTCCTAAATTAAAGATTTGCTTCTGAAGCATGTGCCCTGTGAATCCTATCTACATTTTTGGCTTTTTCTTATCATAAAAAATAATGAACACCTATTAGGAATCACTACATTTTCTGTTGCAGCCACACTGAAAATATTGATAATAACTAGCAACAAGATATTTGTTGCTTGGTTTCCCACACTGGTTTGTCTGGAAAGGTTGATAATTGGACTCAGAAATGAAATACAGCATTTAAGATTTGTTTGCAATTGTATTTTAATTAAAGGCAGTAGGTCACAGCTGATTAACTATACTCAAATGCCTTCTGTGGTTCCAAACCACACTCATAAAAACTCAAAACCCGCTCCAGCATCTATTTCAACCACAGCCAATGTAATAACCCAGTTCCAAGGATCCTTTCCTGGTACCACCATGAATTCCGTCATGCATTTATGAGAATGTTTGCATCACTAACATAATGGGACTGGGAAAAGCATTAGATCACTGCATTTTATTTTCTGCTGCAAAGATGGCATTAGAAAGCTGCACTGTAAAAGGCTTACCATATTTAGAAGTGCTACGTTTAAAGGAATTATTTGAATCTATACACGTTTCATACAAACCAGTGCCTCTTTATCTGCTTCTACAATGCAACGCAACATCACTTCAATAAGGGCTTGTAAAATGACTCCATTAACCAGGTTTATCATACCATATTTCAGAAATAGTGAAAAAGCTCAAGACTTACCTTTTCCCCACCTGGCTCAAAAGTTTTTATTGCTGTGAAGTGAAAGGAACCCTTCTCCTCCGTTATCACTGCCATTTATCTACCTTAAAATTCCAGCCTCAGGCTGAGCCTAGAACCACAGCACTCAGCACAGCCCTTCCTGCCTTTGCATCCACTTCCCTTCACCTCAAGGGCCCGTTATTAGGCTTCCCTTTAATTCCTGACAGCATTAAAGAAATTTAATTAGGTCAAAATTGAAAGCTACTGAAAATGGAGATCTTTTCTTCTCCTCCATTAATTTGCAGTTTTCTTGCATTAATGCTAAATGATTATCAGTGATTTGCATTTTATTGTCCAAATCATCACAGTGAGTTATAATAAGCAACATTAGTATCAGATTAATTCAAGCTAATTCAGAGTACAATTCTGCTTCTAATTATATTGTAGCAAACTGAAGTAACACTACTAAGAGTGACAGAAGCTACCTTAAGCAAGTCTCAGCCCAATAGAGACTGGGGTCACACCCTGGGCTGAGTACTACCACCTGAGTTCTTGCTGAGTTCAGCTGTAAAGCAGGAATGATAGAATTACCAAGGTTGGAAAAGACCTCAGAGATCATCCAGTCCAGCCATACCCCTACCACCAATAATTCCACACCAAACTACGTTCATCAGTAGAACACCTAAATATTTATTGAACACCTCCAAGGGCAGCAACTCAATCACCTTCCCCAAGCAGCCCATTCAAGCACCTGACCACTCCTTCAGAGAAGACACTTTTTTCCTCATGCAAGGACAGGAGACAGTTGATATAGTTGACTTAGGCCAGTTTCAGATCACACAAGAGAAGTAGCAGTCATAATTTGCTAAGAAAGAAAGAATAGCTTACCCCTTTTCAAGGATCAGGGCTTGCTAGAAACTCTCAAACAGGTGATTTCCAAGCAAGATGCTCCCCTTTTGGCTACCAGCCCTTAAATAAGTTTAGGGAGGACCCAGGGTGCACTCCTTCCAATCACACAGTTGAATTGCTTCCACCTGTGCTCCCAGGGCTGGCCATGTGCCTTCAGCAAGTGCTCAATTGCTGGTTCAGACTGTGACCTAGCAGTTCCCATACACCTAATATCCACCCCGAACCTACCCTGGTGCAAACAAAGAGGCTCTGACTTCTTCATCGAGGCAATTCTTCAGGAAAATGATCATCTGGGGCTTTTGTAAAAGCTGTGTCCTACAACGGATGCAGTTTGCTGATGGTGACCCTCTCTTTCTTGTTAAAAACCCACCTCCAGAAATGGCTCTGCATTTTTACATCACCTATTACAATCACAGCTGCTGTAGGGATGAGTCTTGAAACGCTTGATTTTTATTTCACTATAACGTTACCTATATCCTTAAGAGAAAAAAAAAAAGTCCCACAGATGTTAGTGCTTGCATTATGTGAGCGCTTCCAGTCAGCACCACTCAAAGAAGCATTTTTAGCAGAAGTTGGTTTCCTGCCCAGAATATGGTAGTGCAGAAATCATACAAATCATTGTCAAGTGCATGCTTTTGTTCCTGTGAAAGCATTCTGAATTAAGCCTATTGCTGAATAATGAGGAACCTGCTTCATCATTTCCTTGCTCTTGTAAAGCTTGGTGTCCCTTGTCTTCATATTTCCAGCCTGTTCCCTTCACGTTTTTGGTTGTTTTTTGTTTTTTTGGGTTTTTTTTTAAGTTTCTAATCGAATTGCTGTAGGGCTGGGCTGCAGATGGGAAAAGCTCAGAACTGACATAATTATTGTAATGCATTCAGGTACCCAATGAAAACAAATCTATCAGCAGTTCCATTCCCCACTCCTGCCTCGGGGATTTCTCAGAGCTGGCTTCTTTTTCCATTTTGAGAAAATGTTCATGTTTCTGATCGTGAATTTGAACAATATAGCAAAGGAAAATCATTAATTAAATATTCAGGAAAAAAGAGCACAATTAGGTTAATCAGAGCATTTGTTCTAGAGACTTCAAAATGACACTTTTTTGTTTACTTGCTTCTTTTTGCTGCAATTACGCTTCCAAAGACAATTATTACTACTGGAAGGAAGAGTAATCTTTACATCATGAGACTGTCAAAAAGAAAATCAGCTCAGGGTTTGGACAGCTTCAGACTCTTCACAAACAGTGCTCAGTAGTCCTATGCCTTTCTCCAGCTCCTTTCTCCCTTTGCAATTCAGTTTCCCATTTTCATGCATGCACACAGAGGGCTGTTTCCCAGCCATCCTGGCTAGGGCAGGGTTTGGTGGGTCCAGAGGGCATCTATGGGATTGAGGTGAGTGGGACCAACCTCAGACCTCTGAGGCTCTTTTGCTTCTACAGTGCTCATCTTTTCAGAGGAACTCATCTGAGAGTGAACTGGTGCACAAGATGGCCACAGAGCCTTGAAGAGCTTTACTTCATCCCAACTCTAACAGGAGTATCAGCAGCAAGGAACACTTCCATCTAACCATTTTGCAGACCTTGCAGAGCCCCGGTGCTAAAACAAACTCTTTTATTTACTGTGCATTGCCCACTTAATGACTCTTCCAGCAAAAAGCAGGCTGCATTTTCACAGCAGATGCCAAATGCCATTGATTCTTCAGTTTATGGAAAATATTCATAATCATAAGGAAACTGGAAACCAACTGAAATAGATCAACAATGCTCGGGCACATAGTTCTTTTTTTCAAGGCTCAAAACAAAACCAAATCCATGTTTAAGCCACATATTCAGACTACAGTGTGACACAGCAGCACAAGTTTTCATTTTTTTTCAGTTCCCAAAGAATTTAAACTTTAAGTTAAATGTCAGGACGCCGGAGGAAGGTGAACGGGTTGGTATTTGAACCAGAAACCAGATCCAGGTGTTGGATTTCCGCTATTGAAGGAATGAATTTCTCAGTACAGCCCCATTCCAATCGCATTTACAATATAGCATCAGGTATCCTGAGGTAATATTTCACTCATTTGGATTTTGCATTTTTAAGGAATAGTCATGAAGTTCACACTTGTGAAGTTACGTTATTTTCACTTACACTGTGTATTTGAGGTTAGAGTGGTAGAGTTAGAAAGGGAAACCGGGACTGAATCCCAGGGCAAAGTTTTACTGTCAGCAGTTTGCACTGCTCACACATGGTTCCGGCATGGGGATGGATACAGCAAACATCAGGATGCAGGGAAGTCCTGCAGAATTTCTATCCATGAGAAGCATCAATTCACCCTGCTCTCTAACGGGAAGCGTTATTGGAGTGGGAGGCTGACAACCAGCATTTGCTAAACACAAAGAGCTCCTGTGCTGGTTTAGCAGGAAGGAATATTTGTCTTCCACGAAAATATTAAACATAACAGAAATTCAACAATTATACATTTCCCAGAGGAAAAATCTTGTATGTGTTCCGAAAGTTGAACTGTGTTATCAGAAACAACTTAAAGAAAGACCGTATTTTTTCTTGAGCAAAGCTGAAAATCGTAATCGACCACAAAAATATTGTATTTTTATATAAAGTATCTTTATATACTGCCAGGTTTAACAAGATCTATATACTTAAGCTCTGCACTTACTTTAAAATTTATTATCATACAGTTTAAGTGACCTAGTAAAGACACAACTGCCTAACTTCTATCAGCTTTTCTTCTGTGACCTGATAAATATGATTGATCTTGGAAGATTTCTATACCTAGAAGTTGGGTAATACAACAGATGTGACATTTGTATGAAATCTGCTTATGATTTAGCATTACTCTTTGTAACGCAACTGCACATCATCTATAAATTTGGCCTTATTTCTCTTGGATAAAATGACTAACAGATGAACGCTCAGAATTATATGCATTATTTTGGATTGTTTAGATTTTTCTTCCCAGCATGATCACTCTTGAAATAAAACTTAAAAAATAAAATCAGTGTTTCTATTTTGATATTAGAATTTATTAACAGGAGGTTTAAAAAAAACAGCTATTGAAAAAAATTAATCACTTAGGAAATAAAACTAATATTCACAAACTTACTAAAATTCATGTGTTAGATGATTTATAGTTAAAGTTCTGTTTATCTTTTAGAGTGAAGAAAAATGAAATACATCAAAATATTAATAATGTCACAGCATGACTTGGCTCTCTCTCTGAAGGACTTACGACTGGAGAATGTCAACTCTTGGCACTGGGTATTTATGCCTTTACTTCTTCTGCATACCTAAATACACAAGTCTTCCAGACAATCCACCCAAAAGAAGAAGGTGCCAGCTGGCCCTACGTACAGAAACATAAGCTCTGCTTTCATCCCTTCTGAGGTAAAACTGCACACATACATGTGCAAAGACCGTGATCAATCATCATTATACCTGCCAGCCTTGCAACAAGCAGGCTGGGAAGGAAGAAGCACTGTGACTTCCCATTGGTTGCATCTGTAATAGTACCTGGAGGCGCCTCAGTAGTTGGTATCCTAAAGGTGTTCCTGTTTCAGATCCAGTGCTTCCAGGGCTGCTTTCACTTCCCACTACAACCTTCCTGCAGATTCAACTGAACCCAACCTTCTGGACTGCTCCTCAGGGGAGTCCCATCAGGGGATGGGAGATGCTCTGGTTTGCTATTTGCTGTAGGGTTTCTTCCAGTCAGTGATGAGCATTGCTAAAGAGATGGGTTATTTAAAATCTTGAAGTGTATGGTTTTATATTTTTCTTTTAATTTTTTTACCCTGCAAGCCAATGGGAAGAGAGAAGCCAATGGGGAGGGTTTCCAAAGTCTCCTTCATGAGTTTTGGATGAAGACTTTATCCCTTTGAAGGTAGCCAAATCCCACTCCTGCTCCTTGATGGGAGTGATGTCCCCTGCCGGAGCACAGCTCTGCAGAAACAGTGCTGTCATCAGAGGAACAGAAGCAAAAGTGAGCATCTTCAAGGCAGTTTTACAATTGAAACCAAGGGAGAAGGGAAAGAGACAAATACGAGTATAACAATATTTTGCTCAGGATTTTATTTGGACTGCCTTTATAATTATATCTAAACACAATTCGCTCCCTCTGTTACACAAATGGTTAAATAGGCAAGAGAAGGGAAGAACACACTTTGCTTTCCTTAGAGAGAAATCATAAAGAAGCCGTGCAACCTGATGAAGCTGCTCCTTTCCAGAGACCATACACAGCAGAAACAGTTTAATCAGCTAATGTCTCACATCTAATTGACAGCCAGCAACGCAGACCCTAAAACTTACAGTTTAAGCTGAGTTAGCAGAGGAACTCTGGTGATTTTCCATGGGAAAATGTGCACTGCAGGCTGATTTGGCATTTGCACATTATTTATTCTCATTCAGAGGGATCTGAGCAGCGCTATTTCCTCATCCCTATGAGCAGATCCAGAAGCTTGTTTTCAGAGCCTGTTTTTTTCAAAGAGGCATGCGAGAGCTGAGGAGTGTAGAAAAGTGGCACATCTATATCTAGAGGGTATCTCTGTATATCCCTTGTATATTCAAAACAGGTTTTATTTATTGCTGTTGCTTTGTGACTTTAAACTCTCTGGAGTTACCTTCACTTTTTCATCTTAAATACAGAGCACATTGAGCCTTTGAGTGGCTGAGTGCATCTGCAGCCCTCTCTGAGTCACACAGGACAGCTTTGTCCTAATCGTGGCTATGGGAGACTGTGGAAATAGGCAGAAACACCCAGCAACCTCAACTTGTTAAAAAAGCGATAACTCCATGATAACTTAAGGAGTGTTTACAAGGAAGAGGTTCTTGGTGTGCCTCAGCAGCAGAAACATACCTGGGACTTCAGTTCCTTTGTTCTGTGGGTCTGTGCGTGAACAGGCTTGACTTCAGAAGATAGGGGGTCTAAAATGTGTAAAGTACTGGCTTTTTTGAAAGTGACATCTTTTCTAAATTAATAAAATGAACTGGAAATGGAAGTGCAGTCGACTCATTATGTATAACACGCCTAACTTCCCTCACCATAATCAAAGCTTAGAGTAAACCCTACCTTCATTTCCAAGACAACAATAAATGCTGAGCTATGCAATAAATTAAATATCCCATTTCTCAAGCCATCATCAATTTACTGTTCATCCCTAAAAATTCTCTAACGGATGTATGTCACATTGTCTTGTCTTCACTAGGACCTATGCTATGTACAACGTTAACTAAAGTTTAAGTAATATCCAATGTATAATTGATGACTTGTCATTAGACAAGCAGTGAGCACTTCTTCCCAGCCACAGCTGGTGGAATACAAATGTCTGAGATCTGTACAAAGATCTGCTCCCTTGCAGCGTGGCCCCTGATGGAGTTTATTTACACATAAGCAGCCTTAACAAGTAAATACAGATGGAAAAGCAGAGATAATCTTGTTAAATAAAGTGGACCACAAAAGGCGCAGCACTAAAAGCAGTAACACTATTACTACAATTCATTGTTGCCAGAATCCATTGTACCACTCTTCTTGAATGTGTTTCTTAAATAAAGAAACAGTGCTTTAAATAATGGTTCGAAGAGCAAGCTCCAATTGTTCTGAGAAAGGTGGAAAACCTCCAGTCATCTCAACACTGGAATGCCAATAGCTGCTATCCAAGTGGCTGGGTAAAGCTTATAGCCCAGGTCATGGATGGGATTAGACAACTGGACACAATCTGGACTTTAAGAACAGATACACCTACACCTAGATCCATAAGAACACAAGTCTTCATAGATTTCCTCACACAGGATTTACAGAAGTACTAATAGGATGGGATTCCTGCCCATTGGTGGGCTTTGAAGGGAGCAACCAGGTCATTCCAGTGCACTGTTTGTTATGACCAATTAAAATTACTTTAATTGTAATGTGTCTTGTTTTCCTAAAGAATACCAGTATAGGCAGTATACCTATACACATGCATCAAAAAGGGAAATAAAATATCTTCTTCATCATACGTGAAGACAAATTACAGGTCTCATCAGTATCTGAAGTCCAACAGAGCTTCTCCAGAGTTATTAATATTGTGTCAAAAGACAGAACCACTGTTCATTAAATATTTATTTGCTGTGCAGGAGGTTTCAGCAGGGATATATTTTGAGCTTTAGATTAAGCAGACAATACTTCAGCATTGTCTCTTTCTCAGAAAAAATATTCTGTGATATTCTTAGACTTACCCTGATGAAGTAGCACAGCTAAGAAAGTGGCAGAAAAGTTGGGCAAAAGTTAGTATACATATTTTAATCTAAGATCAAACAAGCATTTTTGGAATATATGAATCTGCACGCAAAACTAACCAGACAATTACACTTCTGTGAGTTAGCCCAAGACAACAGCCTACAGCATCTTACCTTTAGAAATACAAGAGAATGATTTTGCAAGCAAACTCGAAGATGAGTAGTAATAGTGGTCTTACATACAGACTTTCTATGAGAGATATATGGGATTGTATTGTCAGAGAAAGAAGGGAAGGTAATACAGTGGTTGAATACTGAGCCAGACATCTCTGGCTGTTGTAAAGGGTCAATGTTGTTCACTTATAAGGAGCACGACTTACTTCAGACTTCATCAAAATACAAGCAAGGCTAAAGAAAATTTGTTTTACCTCAGTTTGTTTAACTTTGTTTCACTACACTGCTTCTCAAGAAGGTCTGGCTGATAAGAAGACATAATTGCAGAATTGTCAGACTCAATAGAAAATACCGAAGTCTATCATATACTGTAATAGGGTATGAAGCAATACCTAAATTTTGCCTGCTGAGCCCAGAGGTATTTTCACCTGGAAGCATATTTTCAAGGAACAAGAGCAGAAGAGATTTTGACCATTCATTTTAATTATAATCTCTGAGAACTAAGGGCGCAAGCGAGGGAATTTGAGCCAACTTTTCAAATGCTGGAAATGATGTTTATAAATTCCTTCAGACAAAATGGAGCTGAAATATCCCTCAGGTTTCCACCTCTGGAATACAGACTAATATTGAATGCTTCAAACACAAATCAGCATGAAAAATTAAAACACTGATATCTTCCGTAGCCAGGCAGCTTAATGCTAAGCTATTAGCGCTCAGCTGAATGGCTCGTGGTGTGCTTCAGCCCTTTGCTACCCCACAGGCTGTAGCTGCAGCTCCACAGCCAAAGCCATCCAGGAGAGATGGTCCCTGCTGGAGGTGCCACCAAGCGCTCATACAGAGACACTGATAAAGCTCTTCGGCTTATGTTCTAATTTTTATCACAGAAAATAATCTTCAGAGAGCGTATTTCATCCATTCTCGGCTGATGAATCAACCAAACAGCTCCAACGCTAAAGAAATTTCCCAAAAACAGGGAGCATTCACAGAATCATAGAATATCCTGAACTGGAAGGGGCTCATAAGGCTCATGGAGTCCAACTCCTGCAGAATTTCTAAATACAACAGAGCACTGAATAAACTGAGCCCTTATCTCTGACACTGACAGCACAAAGCCCCACCACCATTCAGGTACAGCAGCAGGACTGGTACCATGGGGAACTGCTTTTCCTTCAACATCGGTACACGGAGCTGAGCTATGTGGATCTATGCCTGGAGGGTTTTGTCAATGAATGTCAAGATTTTTCTGGAAGCTGTTAAATAAAGTTTTGGGGGGTTTTTTTGTTGTTTTTTGTTTTTTTTTTTGAAGGGAGCAACCAGGTCATTCCAGTGCACTGTTTGTTATGACCAATTAAAATTACTTTAATTGTAATGTGTCTTGTTTTTCTAAAGAATACCAGTATATGCAGTATACTTATATACGTGCATCAAAAAGGGAAATAAAATATCTTCTTCATCATATGTGAAGACAAATTACAGGTCTCATCAGTATCTGAAGTCCAAATCTGAAGCCACTGTTTCTTCCTACCTTGGTGGACTTCATTCAGCAAAATGCCTTGTCCTGAGCAAAAACCTCAGTGCAGCATCTTGGTGCCATTTTTGCCAGAGAGACAGAGAGATGATGAACTGGTGGATGCCTAAACCCCGAGCAACAGACAAGGAGATTCAATGAGGCAAAATGTGCTATTTTGTCTTTCTGTCACTTATTTCCCTCTTGCCGTGCAAATGGCACGTTTCTTGCTCTTGGTCATCTAACATTTCTATGCACAGGAGTCACCACGCATGCTTGCCTGCCCCTACAACGGGGATAACATTCTAGCTTTGCATGCATAACACCCTTTTTCTCCCTCCTTCATCAAACAATTATAAGAATGTAAAATGCCATGTCAGAAAGAAAGGTTTGCTGGTATTTTCCTCATTAAGCAAAATTGCTTTCTCATCACTCTGGTTACCTCTGTTGAACTCATGCTTCTGGCTTTAATTGCCCCTTTGGGCTACCCAGAGAGGTGTCCGTGGAGCTGGCAGCTCCTGCCCTGATCCCCATATCCCCAGAGCCCCAGGAAAAATCCCAACCTGCTTGCTGGGTTCACAGCAGGAGGCAACGAAAGGGAACTGCCCCCATAACACGCCCCTCTCTTTTATTCTCCTGTGAAGAAAGAAAGACATTCTCAGTATTCTGAATTCCCAACCTGTAGTCCCAGATCTGCTTTAGAAGGGTGAAGGAAAGCCTTTAAAGTTTGCCTGTAAAAAAAGAGCTGTAAGAAGTAATGAGCTAGCAAGACATCTGATGATGGAATGAAATAGATAACCCAAACCCACAGTTCACAACCCTCTCTGCTCTTCTATGCACACAAACATGTATATTATGTGCAGAGTGATTATGACATTTTAATAAGAAACATGACAGTTTTGTCCATTTGGCCCTCTAATGAATCTGAAACGCTATGCAGGATACCGCTTGCACATGACAAATGGAGGAAGCTTGCTGGCTGGCTGAGGGCTTCTGCATGGATATAAATGTATTTTTGCACTGGGCTTGGCTCATTCTCAGGCTTTGCCATCTGTAGCAGAAAATATTTCATGTGAAGTAGGCTCTTGACTGCGGTTAGATAATAAAGGATTATACTGAAAAGGTTTGTCAGCAAATATCTGCAAGGCTGTTCCAGCGAGCTGTGTGGCAATGACTTCAGCGGACCCAGGGAGAGGTGATAAGATCGCAGGCACCCCTCTTGCACACAATATGGCACGGCTACCTACTGCAAGGGATATACAGAAATGCTAATACTTCAGCTAGACACTTTTCTTTTTTTCTTTTTTTCTTTTTTTCTTTTTTTTAACCAAGCATGTAATTGAAAGAACACTCTTTTATACTTCTGATAATATCAGTTGCATCCAGCTATGGACTGGAATACAAAGCTAACTGCAGTTTCACTCAGCATGAGCCCTGTTTAACATTCCGGGTGCCATAAAGTCCCATTGTCTCCAGCAGGAGCTTTGCCTAGCTAAAACAAAGGAAGTTCTGAATAGAGACAGAAATAACTTCGCTCAACATCAAAGCTTCCCAGCACACCAGCCATGCCTGTGCTGCTCCACATGAGCTGACCCTGTTTGGTGGAAAGGACACAAAACAGTGGCTGTTGGGCTGTAGGGGAAGAGCTGAACAAAAGACTGGAGAACCGCTGCAGTCACTGGGTTTGATTTTCTCCATGCTGGCTGTTGAAGCATATACCAAACCTAAGGGAAAAAAAAAAAGAAAAAAGTAATCAATAGCAATAAGAAGATCATAATCTGAAAATCTCTCATAGCTGGGAATAATCTATATCAGTGTTGCATTTAATCAAGCAGGTAGAGTTCCCTCTCCTCATAGTAATCATATCCAAAAGGGGGGGGAGGTTGTCATCTCTGCAATTTCAATTCTGCAAAGAAAAACTGATGTAGTGATTTATCATCCTTATCTGGATGTCCAATAAACAAAGGTGCGTGCTTATTTTTTACTCTCCTGCCTTCCACACAGTGAAGGGATTTCCTTCTGGAGGTACAAAAAAGAGTGCTATTCAATTACTTTCCCAACAAGCTCAATGAACCAGTGCTCCCAGTGCACTTTCAATAGACAGAATTGGTGACAGGGGCAGACAACCTTGCACCAGAAGGCTCAGCCAATGTGATAAGTGCAGCAGATTCCTCCGTACCAAACCACCGGGCACGGGTGCCTGAAAAAAACAGCTGATTTGATGGGGGTTTTTGTGCCTCATGTGCTTGAAGCAGCAAGATGCGCCAGCGATTCTGGATGGGCACCACTGTTTCATCCATCTGGCTCCATAGAAAAGCTTAATTGTGGTTACGGGTACTGAGAGGCAGCTGGAGCTTCCCAGCCTCTCTGCATCCAACCCACAAAGTATTTCCAGAATCAAAACACTGAGAGTGATAAGGATTGCTTACCTTCGTGGCAAATCTACACGTGATTGGTGATCACATCCCAATGGGAAAACAGAAAGTACTATGACTGCAGGTACTGCCATGGTTCACTCTCTAAAGGAGCCAAGAAGTTCTGCAGCTTACAGGTGGAAACCTTGGGAGTTTGTCCCACTAGTCCCAGCCTAACTCTTTGTGTCTGGGTGTTTGCACTAGAGTGCTAGGAAAAGTTTGTGTGTGCTTTTCAAACTGATTTTCATTGTTTCAGGTGGCAATTTAAAACAATAAGGCTGCTAAGAATAGGTTGTTTTATCTCCCTGTGTTGTTCATCGGTGCAGCAAGGTCTGATCTCCTTACTCTGTATGTACAGACATTTAAATTATCAGAAATCATATATAAAATGATACTGTGATTTTCATGAAGAAAGAAAAAACCCTTTTTTTTTTTTGTAGTAAATAACATCGAACCTTAGAATCCAGTGCCTCACCACTCTCATCATAAAGAATTTGATGGCAATCAAACACAGCAATAACTTTTTCATCTCAGGACGAGATGGGTTGTTTGGGTCGTTTCACTAAAAAGCCCCTCTCATTCTCATCGCTCTGACCAAAAGACTCAACAAGTCAAAGGGGAAAAGCCCAGGAGAAATAAGAAATTCATCCCAAATATTCTTTTATGATAAGCATTGCTTCAATAATATATGGCAGCATATTTTATAGATTTAAGATCCTGCTTGTTATCCTGTCAAATATCCCTACACGGAGCATATTCTCTAACAGAGAAAGCTACATTCTGACACATTTGCAAACCTGTAATTTGTTTCCAATTTCTTAACTCCATCTCAGGTTAAAAACAGTAGAACACTCTAAATTTTAGTTGTGGCAATTACGGTAACACCAGTTTTCACCCTCCACAAGAAATGTTGTTCTGGCACATAACTGTATCCACAGGATTGCATCCCCCAGTTGTTTCATCTCTCTTGCTGTTGTTAGAAATAATACAAGTGACAGTATGTTCCACATACATTATAAAAGCAAGCCTAGCACCTTTCATTTCTTTTCCCCATTTCTGTATCCTTTTTCACCGTAGATGAATGTGAAGTTCTTACTATGAATGTCAAGGTAGGATATTAAGCAGGATTAATGAAATTCATGGTCAGCTTTCTGCCTTAAGAAAAAAAAAGAAGTCCTAATCCTTTGCCTATTTTACTTCTCATTCATTTTTTATTTTGTCTTCTAGGAATTATAAAATTGACTACCAGAGAGATTTATGGACAATTTTAGAAACAAATTGATAGACCTGGGATTAGAACTTTTGTAGGATTTCAGGTGATTTAATTAAATTTCCTCTAATATAATCTCATGTGATTTTTCCAGAAGAGGAGAGCTTTTGCAGTCAATAGTATTCTTTTTATTTATTTATTTATTTTCCAACCATGGCACTCTGCTATCAAAATAGATGCTTCAAACATGATGCTGGGCTGGCTGCCAGCTGCTTCTACGTGATTCTACTGGCTTCCATAGGGTTGTACTGATCTATACTGAAATTTTGAGAAAAGGACAGCGATTCCACCTGAGCAAGGATCTCTCATGCAGTTTTATGTAATTAAAGGTTATTTGAGAAGGAAGCTGCGAGTTCAGGTGAGGCCATTTCTGTCTTTTTCCATCACACACCTTTCTGATGATGACAGGAATATAATCTTAAACATGACCGCATGCTTCAAAATCATGCCAACAGCATTTACCTGACATGCACATCTTTGTATGAAAACGTCCAGGGTAATTCTGGTACAGATAAAATCCACTGGAGTTCCAGAAGACGGGACAAGTCACAGGCACCAGCTCTGTCATCCCATCACCATCCTGATCTGAAAAAGAACCTCAGCAAACTGCAGCACTGCAGCAGGTTTTTCAGTGACAACTACTCCAAATGAACTTTCATCTGTATCTTGAGGAGCATTTGTCAAGAAAACACATGTTGAACACTTTTGTGAATTATCTCCATGCTCAGATTGGAGAGCTCCAGGATCTAGGTTTATCTTTTTTTTTCTTCTGCTACTCAGCAGTGAAATCCAAGATTTATTTCTTCTGTGCTGACCTGGGAAAGATCCTTCCTAGAAACCATCCCACAAACCCAAATGCACTTTCCCTCTGCACTGCATTCCCCTTTATGCAGTTTCTTCCAAGCTTCATTCCTTACAAAGATCCCGCATTCCATCTGTTTCTACCATCTTAACCATTACCTTCAATCACGGGAGATCTACCACCTGCAAAAGTCATCATGCATGAAAACAAAGAACAAAAGGCAATCTTCAGGCATGGCCATCCTGCTGAAGTCACCTCCTCCAGAACTCCGAGGCACCAAAGTGCATCCCATGTCTACAACCTTGGGAAAAGAGATGACATAGAGAAGAAAAAAATTTTGTTTTCCTATTAATGCCTAGGTTTTCCTTATTCAACTACCATACGCTTCAGTGGTTATAGTGACCCAATCATGCACACATTTCTTCTCAAAGATTGAAAAGTATAAAATTGACAGTATTTTAACAAGAATGTGTCAATCTTTTATAATGAACACCCAGAAACAAATGTATATGATTACCTGTGTTCCCTCAAAATTCAAAGCCCAATCACTTTTCTCCTGTTAGGTACAACTCCTATGGATGTGTTCCTGAACAAGTTCCATGATTATTGATCACAAGTCTTTGCTTCCATGCCACAAGTGTCAAAAATCCTTGAAGCTAACAATTTCCCTCCTCAATTTAGCTAAATAGAAATATTCATTTTTACTCATGACTGAGTTGTCAGCTTGAAAAAAAGACCTTCTGCACTAATATCGTTACATTTGAGTGAAGCCACAATATTACCCAGTGCTTGGCCATGGCAGGGCTCTGGCATGTCCACATTCATACCTTCTACCTCTACTTAGGCTGCATACTGATATTTTAGCAAGCAAAGTAGTCCATATGTACAAATTTGTGAGGATGCTGCATCTGCAGTAAGTTCCGAATTACCATATAAATCTGTTGTTCTACCTAAAAGTCATTTAATTGTAAATCTCATTGCTTAGCTTCCAATAAGTAACATGTTGTTCATACTATACAGTAGGTGATGTCGAACAGAAATACAGCACTGCATTATTTTTCCTTTCTTCGGGTGGTGTTGATTCTGGGAGGATTCTAATTAGCAGGAAACATTCATAACATCTGTAGCTGTTCACAGTTCACATTCTGCTGTGGCAAAGTCAATGATGTAAACAAGACTTGAAAGCCTCACCAGGCACCACCAAGGAGATGCTGATCCCCCTGTAGTGCTCTACCATGCTGGCTGCCCATGCAGAAAACTTGCTCCCCTTACCAGCCTAAAAAATATTAATATTCATTAGAACTGCCACACTTGTCTACTGAAATTAATCAGTACGTCATAATTAGCCAGAGCTTTGCACAATTTAGCACACATTTTAATAAATCTCAGACAGTGACCTGAAGAGTTGGAAGCCAAAAAGAGGACAAAACCAAAAGCTCAGTCACAGTGTGACCTCCTGCCATGGCGAGGTCGATGTTTGCAGGCTTTGCTTAGTGCAGGACCAAGGTCAGCAGCAGCAACATTTGGAGATGCCACAGCCCACCTCGAGTGGTTGATGCAGTACTTTTAAAACAAAGCATATTTACAGTGAAATTTTCTCTGGCAAATACATTCTCCCCAAAAGAGGCAGTGGACTGGCCTTACCCACACTGGTGAGCTCTCACATGCACTGGTTTCTTTGCAGACATTTTTGTGGAGGACATGCTTCTAGAAATTCCAGAATTGTGGTTCTATTGGAAAGTTCAAAGAGTATGAACTGCATTATCTCATCAAAGCTGATGGAGGTCTGCTTACTGACATCCTCTGAGAATCTTGTCCCGGGACAGCAAAATTAACATGAACAGATTCACGTGAGGCTGTATAAAAGCTCTCTTGCTGGACAGTCCAAGCTGCTACCACTTTCAGTACTTCATTTCCAAAATGTTATTTTTTACATCTTTTTCATACTGTGAGAAAAAAAACATTGTCATTACTGATAGTAAAATCTCACCCTGATAACTTTCCATTACTTTGTATAATACCCATTAATCTCTTTGCTTGAAACCAAATTCAACCTTTGCTTATCTGTAAGCAGATTAATGGTTTCAAATATTTCCACCCATCGTGAGTTTTCAGAATTGCAGCATCCAAGATTGACTCTCTATGTCAGCACAAATATGTGACTGAAAAGTAGCTCATAGATTTGGGGGAAAAAAATGGTAACTTCTGCAAACTCTTTCCCTTCCTGCTGGTTCCATTCCCAAGCCATTCAGAGGAAGTTCTGCTTGGCAATCAGGAGAGCTCAGAGCTCTCTGCTAGGTAGCACCAAAGGGGGTCCTTCTGACAGATAACTGAACCTAATGTTAATGACTATTAAAACCATCACAAAGGATGTGTCTGAAGAACTTCGGAGTTTGGTCAATTTTTTAGTGTTTCCAAGAAAAATAACAAGAGAAAACAGGACAGTGCATCAAAGCCAGCACAAAGCATTTTCCAAGCCTTTTGGGGATCTGCTTCTGCAAACAGAGGAGAAATTGTACAGTTATTGCAGACAGAGCTCAGCACTGGGCTGGGCGTCCCTACAACACCTCAAAAATCAGCAGCATCACAGCTCCAGGTAACTGAGCATGGGGAAGCAGATTAGTCATGTGGGTAAAGCATGCTCGACTGTTACTTAGATATGATTGTACAATAATGGCATGTTTTGGCATTTATGATAGCTAAGTTATTTTATTAAATTAACATTTGAATTCAAGTAACTGAGACCATTAAACACTCTGTATTATTTACTTCTCAGAGCTGATGCAGATCTCAGCAAGTCGGGTTCCACTGGATCATTTTGCAATTATTTCTCTTGACAGGTTGAAGGTGGCCTTATGCATGATAAATACTTGGTGACTGTTTTCTTTTTTTATTTGCTTACAGTCTTCATTCTGCTTGTCTGAGCACCTGATAGCTGCCTGCAGCCACTCTGTGGGCCTAGAGACCCTCTAATCTTCAGACAGGAGCTCTGACCCATGGTCAGGCATCCAGAGCTCCCTACTTTCCATCTCATCTGTCAACCTCCAGCACTGTCCAGCAGAAACCCAAAGCCATTCACAATGAATCATTTTTTATTTAAATGTCTTCAGTTGCTACTCTGCATTAGAAAAGAGAAGCCTATGCCTGTGATTTAAACATCTTTACCTTTCTTTTGCAGTTCTTCACTTGGTCTTGGCTATTTCCAAAGTAGCTCATCCTTTCACTAAGGATTTTCCCCTGTACAGCAACTGCAGGTACAAGTTTATATGTGCTGACTTCTTGGGCAGGGAAGATCCTATTCTCTGCATAGGCCAGACAAATAAGTTCATAAATAACTCAGCCCATCTCCTCCAGTTTTAACGTACGTCAAGGTCTTCCATGACACACCCTAAGTTTGGGACTCGGAGAAAACCCAGGCAAAACTGTCATTTGAATTAATAAAATGTACTACCCAAAAATGAAGCCACTTCGGAGCTTAGCATCAAATCCTGTCCTTATGGAAGTCAGTGGTGATTGTCACCGAATATGCCAAAACTGAGGTTTTTGAGTCACAAAAGGAAACAAACACCACCAAGACACCAAGACTCAGAACCTCCATACAGGACACCAAACTGTTTTCCTTTTTGACAAATAAAGCTTTTGCTACAGTTCTGTCTCAGCTGTTCAGTGACCCACAGAGGTCCCTTCCGATCACTACAGTTCAGAGATTCTGTGCATTTTCATCTCTTTCCGTGCTAAATCTTTGCTGAAAATACCATGCTACTAAACGTGACAATAATTAAGTAAAAGACCATTGCAATTTCTTCCTTTAGAAAACTTCTGCTGTGTGTTTAGGCTTTCCTCTTGCTTATGACTACACATTAAAAAGCCCTGCATAATTTACAAGCGCTAATAAAAGCACGTAAATGTTTTCATAATTGTTTGAAAGTTACAGCACAATCAAGTTTACAGCACAATCAGATCACATTCAGGGAGCGGCAGTCTCACAGCAATTTTTGATGCTGGCATTTCCATTTTTGAGCTTACGTTTATCATAAATTTATGTGCTTTTGTTGTAATGGATGAGCGAGTCCCATCAGAGCTCAGTGCTAATATGAAATTCCTTCTCCTCTTCTGGAATAAAATCTTTGAGACTCAGTTTATTATTTTGAAACTGAAAGCTTGATTTATTTAAATTGGGTGGAGGTAAATGTTTGGCATTTCTATCCTAGATTTTGTAGGCTGCTGTGGAATTTTCACGTTAACTTACTAACATCCTTCGCTTAGCACAAGACACTGCTTTTCTACCATGTTCTTCTGAAACAGAGAGATTTGGAATGCATCTTTTAAACAATGCTCTGTGGCTGAGTTTCTTCTTTCAAGCATGTTTTATTCCCATCTCACGCAAACTCTGTGGCTTTGGGTTAAGTCCTTCAGCTCCAACAGGAGGCCATCGGGTGCCTGACAAAGCCTTTTCCTGGAGGAACTCTAGCAGAAAGCCCATTGAAGCCTTCCACTGCTCCAAAATAACTGTGCTGAACCTGAATAAAGAATTCAGAATTTGGATTGAACCAGGAAGGAAAAACCACACCAAAGTTGCACACAGCTGATGGCTGCAGAGGGAAACCCAAAGCAGAGGGCTGAAGTTAATTACATCTAGAATACCTTCCCAGTGCATAAGAGGTGATTCTGACTGCAGCACGTATATCCCTAAGGTCCCAGTATATTCTTTCAGTATGGGAACTGCACAACACTAACTAACATTCCTGCTTTCAGCCAAGCAGTGCTCCTATCCTAAGTAGAAAGAGCATACATTAAAAAAGCAAGTAGAGTCCATACATTACGCCAGCAGCATTTTTTTTTCAGCTCCTCATCTATAAAATTCTCTCCTTTTGCGCAGGAAGTGGTTCTGGGCTGTCTGTTCTTCCATCCACGAGACCCAAGTGCCACCTCGTGTTCACACGCTGCATTTCAGGGGAGATTTTCCCCATCCATTTTCAGCAAAATACCAGCTCCTGCGTGCCATGGAAATGCCTGTAGAGTGTTTTAGGTCTTTTAATACCGAATTAATTGCATATCGAAACGCCAGCAAAGCTATTTAATCATAAATACAGCTGTACATTTCATAGGAACGAACTGCTTACACAATGAATTCTTTGTGCTTACCTCGCTTAGCCACTGTAAACTCCACTTGCCCCTAGATCCTTCCAGTTGGATGCAGCTGTGATTGTGCTGGTCATCATTGTTCCCATTCCTCTCCCTGCAGCACCAGGACTGCATCTCCATACAATCACAGTTGTGTCAAATTTTCAGTTTGCCAGAAGGAATCAGTGGAAGGCAGAAGGAGCTGGAAACTGTACGTCTGTGGGAAAATGATAGGTTTGTGATGGAGAACTATTCAGGTATTGAGGCCAGGTTTCCTGGAAAGGCAAAGCTGAGCTATGTTTAAAATGCTGAAAAGATGAAGCATTCAATCTCAAAATGTTTCTAATGGTAAATCAGGAAAGTTTTGATACATAATAATTTAGCTACATTTTAAAAAGGAAAGAGATTTTTTAAAAGTAAAATAAAAATCAGAGTTCAATATTGTAAATGGAGATTAAAGCATATTCTCTAGACAATCCAAAATTATCATATTCCCTTTTTCTGATTTTGCCAAAATACAAACCTAAGACAACCCAAAAAAACACATTTCATTTCCTTACGTGTCAACACCAAACCCAAAAATTCCTTTGCCCTCACAGCTCCCTTGAACACGTACAATTTTTGGTGGCTATTCTTCTCTCCTTATAGTGAGTAGTAAAATCCCTACTGACCTGCACGCAGCCTTCATTTGTGCTCCACATCAGGCTCTGCTTCAACAGAAGTGCCTGCAGATGCTGTGCATGCACACACATGGACACAATGTCCATTACTGCCAATATTACTACTGCTTTTTAAAAAAATCCATGCGTGGCACAAAACATCTTGCAAGGCAATCTCTCTGCTTGCTCATTTACAGGGGAGTACTTAAACTACTGGAAAGCTTTCCCTCCTCCCGGTACATACAGGTTTCTATTAAATCCTTCTCCAGAAAAAGGGCAGGAAGGCAACCAACATAGATACCAGGACAGAGGTCTACTCATGACATTCATATCATTCTCAATAACAGATTAGAAGATATAATCTTCACAGCCCCTTTTCACTTTAATACCATTAGTAACATTTTTTTTATATTTCAGGTTTGTGAAATACTAAAAAAAAACACATATACAAACAAAAATAATATGAAAAGGCTCTTCAGTACATGCAGATTTTCAAGCCATAAGTTCTCCTGAAGACCACTGGCAGTTAGATATTTTGAGCTAAGCCCATTCCTCAACATCCTCAACGTAATGGTTTTCCACTGAATCATCCATGATCCCATTTCTTGTGCAGCCACTCGTATTCTTGCTCCAGATTTTCATAGCCACAGTCTGTGATTACGGGCAGCCTGGTGCTTTTACCAAGGGATTTGGACCAAGACCCATGGAAATAAATGGAAAGGCTTCCTCTGATTTCAGAGACTTTTGCATCAGGAGCACGTCTCTATAGGTTTCCAAGCTCCCACAGCCATCTCATCTTTTATGATCACAGCAAGTCTTTATTCCCTCTGCAGAGTCAGTATTCTGCTCCCAATAATACAAGACCAACAGGCGAAACTCCACTGAAAGAGCCGTGTAATGTTGATGTTTTCATTCAGACACAAAGGCACCTTTCTTGTAGAAAAACAGCACTTTGAGTTGCATCCACCTTCATTTCAGGTCAACAACAATACCCCTGGAAAATTGGCGCCTCACCCTGTGAGAGACAAGGGAGCTCAGGAGTGGGCAGTGGGAATTAGACTGGCAGATGCTAATTAAAAGAGCTTTAACTGTTATTTTTCCTCAACTCAGCAACTCTGCTCATATTTGCCAACCAAGCTGCTAAAGCTAAGACGTAGAGACTCCCTGGGCTCACAAAGAACATTAGAGTCCCCATGGGTAGCACCCAACAGGAAGGGATTCACCACATTAATGGCCTTATCATTTTTGCATGAGAAAATTAAAAATAAATTGGAAAAAAAAAAAAAGGAAATTCAGAATGAATATAGAGAAAGACCAATAACATGAAATTGTCTGGAAAAGCAAAGCATCCCATTGTCTGGGGTGCAATGAATGGAACAGTGTACAAGTGGTACACCAACAAGGGAACAGATGAGATTAAATAATAAAGTTTTCAGTGTTGGTTGCAGAAGGTGTACCGAGTACAGAGATTGATTTTTTTTTCAATTCCAGAGTCACTGTGCTATCCTCAAGCTGGATGGTTTTTATTATCTTTGCTACTCATGTCTTGATGGCTCAGCCAGACCAAGCAATACTTAGGAAACAAACCAATCTGGATATTCAACTGGCATGGAAGCATAATGATTCTAATGCCAGCACAAAGCAGTTTTCTATTATAATACAAAGGTAGGAGGGGATGACAGGATAAGCATGCAGAGACCATTCCACAGGAGCCTCACCTGCTTTTAAGGAAGTTCTCTCTCATATACCTCTGGCTTTGATAAAGATGGGCCAGTCTAAGCCCATTCCAAACACCTCACTGAGTTTCTTCATCCCTAATTGAATACATAAAGGATAATAGAAACATTGTGCTCCTGAAGATATATGTATGTCAGGACTACTTTTAATAGATCAATAACAAATAATTAGTGGAAAGAAAGGAAGAAATTTCAATTTCAGATCTACATGTACAAACA
Organism: Perdix hodgsoniae; assembly: GCA_035772895.1. Classification (NCBI taxonomy): domain Eukaryota; kingdom Metazoa; phylum Chordata; class Aves; order Galliformes; family Phasianidae; genus Perdix; species Perdix hodgsoniae. Next base: position 6,558,518 of record JAPSGF010000026.1, read on the forward strand.
GACATCAAATAGCACGTGTTCTATTCTGATACAGTCTCTTTGCTGTTTCTCCATACTCTGCATGCTATCTCCTTTTTCTTTTATGCACATAATTCATTCCCTAATTTTACTTATCCATGACTGATAGATTACATAAAGCATTGGATATCACCCTGTTTTCCCACCAGTAAGATCAGAATGACTTGGAATGCTCCAGTTTTCATAAAAACAAACACGGATGTCATTGCTCAGTGGCATCAAGGAGCTGCAGAGATTGGCAATAGCTTTTCAGTGGATCTAAGGTAATTCAGACTCAAGGGAGATATCTTCCATTTTATATCCTGTAATCCAAAATAAAAATGAGACTGAAACCAAAGAATGTTTTAACTAGAAGCAGAAAACAAAACCACAAGGCTTCATTGAACATGCAAGTCACTAAGTAGTAATTGTTGGAACAATATCAGTTAAAAGACAAACAAAACTAGAGACTTACAGCTACTGCAAATTTCTCAAGAAAAAGTATCTTTAGTGTTCACTTTCAAACCCTTTAATCTTTTACTTCTGTAGAAGAGATGTTTTCCCTCTGTATACACTTAGTACAATAATAACCCATTCCATCTTGGAGCAAAATGTCTTACAATGGAAATTTCCTCAATCCTCTTAATAGCTTTTCTAAAGCAAACAAAATCTCTGGGGATTAAAGTAGCACTTGTTACTCATGAGTTTCATCTAGGCCCACTGCTCAAGCTTATATAGGTTTTTCTGGATCACATCTCATCCCTCATGCATGGTCACCACACCACACAGCTTGGTGTCATCTGCAAACTTGCTGGAGGTGCACTCAATTTCACCATTGTTGTCATTGATGAAGATATTAAGGAGCACCGTTCCCTTTACTGACCCTGAGAGACACTGCTCATCACTGATTTCAATCCTCACATTGATCCACTGACCACCACTCTCTGGGTATGACCTCACAATCAGGTCCTATTCTATCAAATCACGTCCTCTTCCAGCAAACAGCCTACTTGCCAAATCCATATCATTCCAATGGAGAGAGAAGAGTGTGTTGGGGACCATGCTAAGGGTCTTATTGAAGTCCACATAGATGACACAGAACAGTGGCTCTTCCCTCATCCATTGATGTAGTTAGGCCACCACAGACAGCCACTAGGTTGGCCAGGCAGGACTTGCCCCTGGTGAAGGGGGTTGTGGGTTGGATAATATGGGCCATGTTGGTTGTCCCATATCATCTCCCACTCTTCCACATGCCTCAGCGTAGTTTCCAGGAGGATCTGTTCCATGATCTTCCCTGGCACTAAGATGAGGCTGACAGGTTGGTAGTTCTCTGGGTCATCCTTTCTACCCTTCTTAAAAATAGATGTGACATTTTTAAGAAGGGTAGAGAGAATGACCCTGGTCATAAACACAACTGAGGTTAGTGAAAACTCATGGCTGAAGAGCGTACCTTTGTGTTTCAATCTGTGTGCCTGTTTCCAGGGTGTGAATAACTAAACACTCACAATGTGGATGCCTTCTTCCAGTTAAAAAAAAAAATAAAAAATCAGAAAAATGTATGAAAATCCATGAACATGATGAACAGCATTGATTAGTGCAACTGGCTTGCAACAGTACCTGTCATCCACCTGCTTTAAGTAGCACATTGAGTTCATTTTTGGTAATAATAATCCCATCACTCCTTTGCTGAGAACAGGTGCCCCAGATATGTTTCTTTCTATTTTCCTCCTAATTCTGCCAAATGAAGCTCCAAGGTAGCTGCCTGTGACTCAGAGTGACAGACTGACAGGTGTTGTCAGTGATGTGCCTAATGACTGCGAGATTTGTTTGTCTTTTAATGGAATTCAATAAGGCATAAAAGCAAGACAAAGCAGTAGCATGTGCAGTTTGAGGAAGCCTTTAGCAACTCAACCTTGCAAAACGTAAAAGCCCTGAATATTTTGATTAGGCAGTATGAGGTGTTGCCTCTGTGCTGTCACAGACCCAATTTCTTATCATGGATCAGGACATGGGTGCCCCTGAATGCACACGCAAGTATATACTAGGAGGCATTAAAGCTTTATGAAGGTTAAAATGAGGTAAGAAAATAAGACTTACAAAGATATTTTAATAGTGTCTAGTGTTTCTAATTTGGGGAAACTGTGAATCCTGCAGTATGGATCTGCATGGCAATACATATTTCTGCCATGATGATGCCCTCTCCTCTAAGGAAACCAAAGCTGGGCAAGTGACTTGCAGCCACTAGAAGACCTATGAGCCCCATTGGCTCTCCTGCAGCTCCAAGCATGGAACCCTGGAGAAGTTTTCCTCCTGAATCCCCACATGAGTGAGGCTTTACCGAGTCATGGCTCAGTGTATCTCTGCTACTTCACTCATGCGTATATTTTCCTTTAAGAAAATGTTGATTAAAAAGTTAATAACTCCTTCTACTTGCCTTCCACAGGCTTATTGACAGCAATGAGCTTTGATTCATAATTATAGGACTGATGTTGTAAATAAAGGGAAAAATAACAGATAACATTATCTGTTTAGTTGAAAATAAAAGAAAACTAAATTACATGCATTCCTATAGCCACAATATTCCTTTGGAAACTTCCTCCACTTCATATGACCTGCAAGAACACCTCAAAATGAAAATATTCCATAGTGGCTCCCATGGCTGCAGACTGAGGCAAAATGTACAAGGACACAAGAATTTTGCAACACATAATAATGTCAGCAGCCTGTTGCAGGAATAAGATTTCTTCTCTGGTCCAGTTAGGATTGTATATAACACTGCTGAGACATTAAAAAAGGAAATCTGATTTTGCCTTACCTGAACACACCACATCAACATTGCATTTGTTCCTTCCACACAGTTACTTTAGATTTTCACATGCATTAATATTCCAACGAAGGAAAATCCTAACATGTTACTGAAGCGCAGGAGCAATGCAATAAGCATCATTCTTTGACACAGTGTCCTAAAAGATTATAAATGCATTTTCTTCCTATCCATTGTTAAGTCCTTTTTCATATTGTGTTGGTTGGGTTTTTTTTGTATGTTTGTTTTTAAGAAAAATGCACATTTTAACTTCAAACTACCAGCTGCTCTTCCCACTGAAGCATTAAGAAGGTAGACAGGAATTGGCAGCTACAGTCAACTTTCAGAAGGGAACCTGTTTCATGGGAAATCGGTATCCTCTGAAGGAAAGAATGGATGAAAAGAAGAAACCCGCACAATAGATGCTAAAGAAAATCCTCGTTATTCCTAATACATAGCAGACGTTGTTCAATAGTTTGCCTGTGTGAAAAGTTAAATGCGACCTTTGTGCTTCTGCCAAGGTCGGCGACTGCTGGTTGAGTGAACTAAAGTTGCCTGAGGCCTCTTTTACCTCTCACAGCAAAATTCATTTCAGCAATCTTAAAACTTCAGAAAGAAGTGCAGGTTGAAAAGTTTGGGCCAACTCTACATCATTTTAATTTCTTCCTTCTCTGAGACCTCTCACTTGGGAATCCTTTCCTGTCAGGGCTGGAAAAGTAAGTCCATGCAGAGCCTGGGGAGGTGACCCCAAGGACATGGTCCTGCTGGGAACCACAGTCCTATCCAACCTGTCCCTGGTCACCCATCTGCTCCAAGCCAGCACCCGTCCCAGAGGGAAAAAGGAACAGTCCCCGTGTGCAATTCCATTTTCAGCAACCTGCAGAGTGAGGTAGTAAAGGGCAAACAGAACAGTACAGAATTTGACTAGTTTTCTGTGATTTTTACTGTCTGCATAAAAGTGATTTATCAGAGTGTAAACAGAAAAACAGGCAATTTAACTGGGCGACTTTCAGCATTGTAAAATTTGGACAGGACAACCGGCATGGAGAGCTAAGAACCCCTAAATACAACTGTTCATCCATCAAACCTGGCCTGAACCAAATCCTTTTTTTAAGGTTCAGAAGCATCTGATAAAGACCCTGCTTTTTTGGTGTTTTTATTTTTTTATGCACATCTGTACTTTCAGGTTCTGGCTGAGCTCATAAGACAATGATCTGTACCCCTCCCCCCTCCCCAGTTCTAGATTTTCTTTCTTCCAATAGGTCTTCATATCTCTTTGTTACGCTTCCTTTGCACTGAGTTAATCAATATCAAAGAACAGTTGGGAAGAAAGCTTAGCAGCAGTTAGGACAACAACTAAATATTATCTTCTCCTTGAGCATTTCCATATGGCTAAAAAGGATGTGATATTTAGACACAGTTGGCCAAATCCTGGTCTGTTACCCTGTGGAAACACCCAGCAACATCCTCCAGCCCCAGCCCGCCTGCTCCCAGTTGCTGCCACTGCCACCAAGGTGTTCCCCTGTGATGTGTTATTTTGAGAGAAATATATTTTACCCTTCCACGACTCAGTTCTCCTCATCTGAAAACTGGGAGATAAATAGGTTTTTATTAAACTCCCTTTTTTGTTTTCTTTATTTGCAGTATATTTAGGGAGGCAACCTATTTAGCGGTGCCACCTGCCATCTGTGATTGCTATCCCAGCTTCAGACTGCCTTTGTTTGAACCCCCTTTGGACTCAATGGTTTGGATAAACCCATAGCATTGTTGGCTCTTCTTTGCTCTTCTAATTAACAATATTGCCAGCATTATTGCCAGTCTCATACAATATGGTGTTTTGCTCAAATGTCCCCTGGAGGAATCACAGCTCATATTTAAACAACGGCAGCCCATCCAGCACACAAAGTGTAGGGAATGACTGAAAATCCCAACCCCGAAGGCTAAAAACTTGCAGCTATTTTAATGTTTAACATCAAAAACAAATTCCCCTGATATTTACATAAGCCTGGTGATACAAGAGGCATTTTCCATGTGTTAGAACATTTTGGATTAAGAAAACAAAATGATTACTGAAGTGGACCATTACATTGTTTATTTAGTCTTTGATGATAGTATCACCTTAAAGTACCATAATACTGTGCATCGCATACCAAAGTGAATTCTACTCAACATCCAGAAAGAGAAAATGGGATTTAAAAAAGAATATAGTGGATACATCAATCACAATTTTGGCATAATACTAACGAGGGAAGTGTAGAATGGAATGCTAGTAAAGCTCATGCTGACTGCATACATGTCTAACATGACAGTGAACTTTTAATACGTATGAGAAGATGCTTATTTTTCTTCTCTTTGCTTGCAGATATGATATGAGCTTCAGTTCTAAGTACAGAAAGAACTAACTTCAGATTTGCATACACAAGCCTGCTAACTAGCCTCTAACTATGGGGGATTATATTTTATTTCTCAATAGAACTCTATACAGAGTAGAAATTTTGTCATCATTTAAGAGTAGAAACCTTTTTCTATCTGCATTACTTGGAATAAGCTGAGATTCGAGTTTATAAAAAAAACACAACAATTTCAAAAGAACTATTTGAAAACTATCTACTTTTTTACTGGTAGCACTATACATCCTGCATTTCAGGATCATAAGGACTTCAGAAATGCATTAGAACTGAACTCGGACATTCAGCTACAGATTCATGAATAAGCACTGTTAGTTTTTATCAAAAACTCAATTATAAATTCCTTTGAACAAATATCAACAGTCTTTTCTCCATTTCATCCCTTTCTCCAGTGTAGCCTCTAATGGTCTATATCACTAAGCCCATGTTAAGATTTAGAAACCAAGTTACCGTTGCTAAAATAGAAGGACACAAAAACATTCACATCCTGAGCTAACTACAAGAAAAATCCAACCCAAGGAACTTTATTAAAGAACTGTGCTCCAAAATCATTATTTTTATATTTATCTGAGCCTTCATAATATCATTAAGAATTTAGGTCAAGCATATGATGTCCAAAGGTTCTCAAGTAACACAAGTATAAAATTATCTGCTGGTAATTTATGTCCACCAGTGGGTAGCAGCAGGTAGCAGTTAATTGAAAAGTGGCTTATCTCTAATTATTCTTCTATATCCTCCTTACCAGTCATATTAGAAAGCACACACAAAAAAACATACTTAAGCACTGCTCAGTGCGCAATGCTAATGTAAAAAGAATATTCAGAAACAATGATTTTTCATTTGAATTCATGTTTTGCAGTGCTCTGCAAAATTATTTTGGTTTTATGCTAGCTATATATATAGAAGATATTTCTGAGTTTTACCCATTTTGTGAAGTTGTTTCCAAAAATATCAAATTTCTCTATGCTCTACATTGCTCAATGCTCTACATTGTTTTCTTCCTACTGGTCTACTTTCTGATTTCTATGGGAAAAAAAAAAATAATGAATGGGGTTATGGCTTGTGGTACTGCAACTAGGTATGAGCAAGTCAGAAATGTTCCACAGCTCTAAAACTACACAACTATTCCAGGCCTTTCTGCAAATTTCTTTGGAGACCAAGGACATTTTGATCCATCAGTGGCCGATGGCCCTTAGCTACAGCAGTGATACCTGCATCGAGTTTCACATTTCATTATTGTGAAGTTCAACTCGAAGAAATTGCTTTTTCCCTTGTTAGGAAGAGCTATAGCTTCTGCTTAGCCACACTAGCCCCAAGACCAACAGTATATCACTTCATTACTGCTGCTCCTAGGTTCACGAGGTTCGCTTTCCAGAATATACTGTCCACAACCACAGCTGCATATTAATGCTGCCATGATGTGCCCACATAAGAGAGCAGTGCTGGCAGCTGCCCACATCCAGGGAGCAGCTCTTGGGCAGCCTCTAGCATTTACCAAAGCTGAGAAAATGACATGGGACAGCATCAATTAGCAAAATACCTCATGAGCGGCACAATCGCTTTCAATCTGGCAAATGCTTGGAAGAAAATAAGAAACTGATTTTTTCATTTTTTTTTCTCCTATTTGTTGCAGTGAGGTGCGCAGCTTTTTCTGGGAAAAGGTGAAAAAAAAAATCAGTAAAACATCCAATAAAGCAAAAGGTCGGCTAAGAAAACTGACACCGAAGCATCTCTGCTTCTCCCTGCACAGCTATGTGAACTGTTGTGTGAATATGTTATTATATCTCGTCCTACCAGCTGGAGGGAGAAAACTGCCTTAATTACACCAAGCACAGTTTCCCTTGGTTCAGCAGCAGGCATCCCGCAGCCCGGACTTTCCCAGGAAGCCCTCTGATGCCAGCAGTGAGCCCCGCCGTGACGCAATGCATCATCCAGCGTTGGGCAACACCTTGCGATGTGAAGGCAGAGAGATTTACCCTCCAGAGCTGAGGGAGAGTTCCCGGGAGATAAGAATCCCAATTAAACGTGGCTTCTCTCTTGCAGATCTGCTTGATGGTAACCTTTAGCTGTTAAGGGTTGCTAGCAGAGCACTGCAAAACTGTTTGTTGCCAGACTGCAAAGCAAGAGCAAAAACTTGCAGTGGCAGATTTTGACACTTGCTGAGCAAACATCAGGTGAGGGTCTAAAAAGCTTCACAGGTTTTAGACTAATATTTGCATCCTGGATCCCATTTCACAACAGGCAAATGGTCTTGCACTTTCTCTGTACCAAGTGATTACAGCTAACAACAAAAATAAAGATTTTTCCCATATCTACATATACAAGTACTTACCTTGGATCAATAGCACTCTCAGTTCACATCATGGTCTGGAATCAAAACTCTGACCCATGTGGAAGCACAAAGCAGCCCTGCTGTGGTTTGAAGCACTGTTATTGTGACCTGACAAAGGATTAACTGAGGGTCAGAATAGCAATCCCCTACTTACACGATGCCTTCCTTTGCTTATTAACTACTAGCAGCTATGTGCATGTGGCTTGTATTTATCCCAAGAGGATACATCAAAATGAGACAGAGGACTCGTGAAGAGGACTTGTATGATATAACCAGACTCAAAACAGCCTCAGCCTGAGACAGGCTTCAGCAGAATTTGATTTACCCCTTGGTCCCAACCCCCAAGGTTTAGTGTCTCAGCATTAGAAGAATTTGTATAAATTAAAGAAAAATTCAGTGAACACTGGAAAAAAAAAAAAAAAAGGATGCAATTTCACCTTTCTGGTACTTTGGACAGATCTGAAAAGGACTTGATGCTTAGCTTTCCTCCTTTCATGGCTTTTACTTAAAGTAACACAAAATCACCTGGAATTTGAAGAAAGACATCTTCATTTTTCATCATCCACCACAGAAGTATGGAGAGCAATTCTTAGAGATACCAGAAGACCTCTATCTCTATCCTATCAGAAGACCTTGATATTCCTCATCACGAAAAAACAGAACTAAGCAGGAAACAACCACTGAGTTCAAAAATTTTCTACTTGCTTTCCTTTACATTTAGTTCTCTTCACATAGGCTTGATTTGGCCTGTAAGGAGACCATAAGGGCTATGAGATCCTGAGTTAGTCACCATTACACATTAATGGGTGCCTTTCTTCTGTCATTTTTGTTCTCTTTGTATAGGTTTGTGTTTATGATTTCTGAAACATTGGAAGACCATTTCCCATTTATTTCCACTGGCCTTGTGATCCTGTCCCAAACCAAAATGCCTAATGTACCATGGCTCCCCAGCCACATCCCTACTACTGCCCAGTTCCAGCCCTGACTCCAGTTTAGCTGCGGGAGAGGCTGCCCAAGCAATGAAGCTCGAGGCCATCCGTCAGCAGCACTGCTGTGAGTGGTTGATGCTCAACAAATGGATGCAACAAGGCCCAGAAACATCAAACAACTGAGGACTCACCCCAGACATAAATTTTGTTATAGTCCATAATAGAAAGGCAAAGGAGATGGAACATATGAAAAGGACACAGGTGAACTTAAAAATCACTTAAATTGTGAGAACTATTGGAGATGGATGAATGGTTGGACTAGATGATCTTGTAGGTCTTTTCCAATCTTGGTGATTCCGTGAAATAAAGTTTGAATTTTTTCAGCGCTAACAAAACTTGATAGCTATGACAAAAAGAGAAAACTCTGAAAATGAAAAACAAGACCATATAATGATGCTGAGTTAGCAAGAGCATAAAGTAAAACAAGTAAACTGATTTTCCAATTGCATTTAATTTGAAGAGTTTAAGCTTAAATAAAGAGAATATCATGGAAACTTACTGAAGCCAGAAACCATTAGTAGACTAACACTATGTTAGTTTAAAGGGATTCTGTCAAGTGCAATTTTAGTGTTTGATTTTTTTTCCATGTAATCACTGTCCTTGCATCATTACTTACTCTGTCTATGAAGCTGGAGCACAGAGCTTGCTTTCTTAACTTCCCCGACACCTCCCCTTCCTTCACGTCTTCCACAGAGATATTGAGCAGGGGTTTCAGACAAGTTATCGTTTGCTCTGTTGGATTGCTTGGCACCAGACTGACGGCATTCCTTATTCACAACTCCCCATGGATGTACACAACACCTCATAAGCAGATTCAGCCTCTCCTGGATTCTGGGACATTGATAGGAAGTTAAGAAAACAATCTGGTGCCCATTGTAGACATGAGGCCATGCTTTGGAAACAGCTCATGCCAAATTTGTTAGAGCCTTCAGAAGTAGTCTTAATACCAAGAAAAACATACACCTATGTGTAAAACAAACTCTAGATATTACTCAGCTCTCAAAAAGAAGCATTTTGGTCATAAAAATCCCATGGCACAAGACCTACAGTTTCATTCTGTTTGACCACTGGAGTTGAGATGTGTCTATCCCATGATGTCCATGTGCAGGAACCAAAGTTGGAAACATGTAGCCTACGGTGCTAAGTAACACAATAATCAGCATCAATTTTGCTTTATCTTATTGATAAACCCTATTTCTATGTTATTAAGCAAACCTCACCAGCACTTCAGTTTCTATTGGGACAGAGAGAATTAAGCATGAAAGCTTAAGCAAGATGCCCGACTCCAGACAATTTCCATGAGAAGTTGCTTTGCCTGGGGAAACTGACTTATTCTATTTAGGCCATATTGATGGGAAAGCTGCTGCTTCGCTAACCAAGCAACTGCAACATGTTTAAGCAGCAACTTGTGGGAGGTGCCAGTCAGTTTTCCAGAGTCAGGCACCAAGTCTGGTAGATAAAATGTGAATATGAATGCTTTTTGTGGTAATTAGCACTCCAAATGACATGTGGCATTTCTGCCTTTAATGTTAACATTATCATTTTTCTGTTTTTAACACATCGTTTGGAGGAAAGTAAAGCCCATGTTTGTACAAGACTTCTATGTGGTAGACTAATCTTATTTTCCTTCTTTTGCCACAGACTTTGAGGTCCCCTCAGTACATGACTAAGCTGCCTTCATGAGGTATTTGTAAAAATGCAGCAGGATAATATTCCTTCCCTTGACATTAGTAATATTTCATTTCTTTTTATACTTCTTTATATACATTTTTTATTTCTTCATATAATTTGTACACAAGGAGTCTCTGAAATCAGTGAATACTTCTCCAACTACAACATGCAAGTACAACCTGTATTTACATCATTACATTTAAAATATCAGGCAGCAAAACAGTCTGAAATACCCATGCCTATTGCATCATGTGGGCTGTGCATGTTTAGGCCTGGCATGTCTGAGAAAAGGTCCCTGTTTTAACAGGTTATTGAAACACCAAGAATGATCCATGGACATTGTAAGTGTATTTATACTTGTGACACTTGTATAGTACCTAAAGAATCAAGAAAACATTCTGTTGTAACTTACTACAACCTATCTGCAATAGATTTTATATCCCTTACTTTATAACATCTCTCTCAAGTAAAGTTACTTTGACTAATTTTGAGCACCTTATTTCTTCCAGTAATCATTTATTATACATACCACATTTCTGGAGAGCTTTCTCAATGACAACTTTTTTTTTAGGCTGTATAGAAAATTTTCATGTTTTATGCCAAAAAGATCTGAGAAACATCCACAGGCAACACATTACTGTAACAGCTCCCATTGAAACCACATTATCATCTGTCTAAACTGCAATTCTCCGTGGTGAAACCACTGAACTCAGATGGGTCCAACTGCAGGCTCTCTGCACTGACCTAAATCTATTCCCACTGAAGATGATGGCTAAACTCCCAGGGCCGATCCTAAGTACTTTTGAAAGCCAGTTTGTCAACGCTGGCATTTTAGGGAACATTTTCCACAGGGTCATCAATGGCCTTAGCATTTGCTTTAAGCCAAAACTTGGCATATAAGATTTCATCATCAGAGGACACATTTCTAGCAAAACTCAAAGCTACTCCTTCCCCTGCTCTTCAGAATTGATGTTGTCAGTTTTGTGCTTTGAGTAAGAAACAGAGTTTATTTGTTTAAATGACTTCAGAAAAGCTGGCTGAGCATCTTTAATCACACACAGAAATTAGAAGCCTTCACAAAAATGACAGGCTTGAATTTGCAGTCACATGGAGTAAATTCTCAGCTGTTTCTATTTCATGTGGCCTTATTCCTATCTGAGCCTGTGGGGACTTGGAGAGCTTCACCTAAATTCACATTACACAAAAGATCAACAATAATCTTCAAAAATTGAGACCACAAAATACAGCTGCCAGAGCAAACGAGAAGCCTGGAGACAACGTTAGCCTATAGGTAGTGACTATGCAAGTGTGGAAAAGCTATCATCCCTTTGTCTTCTCAAATAATTCTGCATCCTACCTCAGGATTGGAGGCTTCCAAGAAAAGGGTAGTTGTGGCACTCAGGGCCACGGTCAGTGGGTATGGTGGGGATGGATTGGGGTTGACTGGGTGATCTTACTTTTTTTTTTTTCCAACTTTAATGATTCTGTGATTCTGTGATGCTCGATAGCCATGGCTGCTGCTGTGCTTACTTCTGCCAAGAGCTCTGCTTTGCACTGGGAGAATAAGATGGTCAGGAAAGGGTTACTGAATCACCAAGCTGGGCTACAGCATGCTTCAAATATCATTTCATAAGAAAAAAAAGCTCTTTGGGAGTGAATGAAGTTCTTGAGAGGCTTAGCTAGAATTGGAAATAGGATATGCTGCACTGAAGAAAGTAGAAGATGGCTGAGATATTTCATCTTGATATTCTCCCCCCCAAATGTTTTAATTTTTCATTCCCAGAAGATGTCGGGCATCACCTCCCAGCAGCTTGACTTCCCAAGCACTGCCAAAGCAAGCATGCGTTCAGCTTCCAATAGTAAGCCAGGGGGATGCTCACAGAACTCACGTCTGTCTCAACACAGACACAAAGGGCCCTTAGTGTCTTAGTACTCAGTCAGACCCTCCTCTGCCCCCAGCATATTAGTATCACCTCCCTCTGCAACAAATCCTCTGACAAACTTTGTGGACCAGAAGCCAATTAGACAAAGAAAGATGTGGGGTAGCCGTTCAGAGGGTCTCTGGAAATCCTTTGCTAGCACAGAGGCTAGGAAAGATCCTTAGTATTAAATACCATACCAAAACAGATGATCACCATTGTTTTTTCCCATTAATAACAACAATTTTAGTTAGCAACTACATACTCTGAGTTCCCCAAGCTTTAAGCTCCGGTACAAAGTCAAGATTGTGCACCTGCAGGTGTCAAGCAACGGGCAGCCTGATACCTGGCAGCACATAAAGTTCAAGATCCAGCTTTCACTGCTCACAGTGAACGAAGATGATAGAGATGACCATGATGACCTTTAATTTCTAGCCCCAATACAGGGTTTGATTGTCACTTTGCTTGGAAGTGGCTGCAGCAAATGAAGAGATCATCTCCCCCATTAGCAGACACAAAAGTCAGGGCAGGGAACATCCTCGGCTGCACCAAGACATGAGGCAGCAATTTTCTTCCAACAAAACTGGAAGACGAACACTACAGGGCCTGGTTCAAAGTACAAAGCCTGTGAAAAGCACTAAAAAGCCAAGTGGTTCAGAGGTTAAATTCCAGACTACGCCAGAAAGCCTATTTTCTGGAATTTATTACTAATAGCTAATATTAGTATATAGAGATATACATAATATAGAGATATATATAATATAGAGATATATATAATATAGAGAT
>JAPSGF010000026.1:6571432-6722355 GCA_035772895.1 Perdix hodgsoniae
ATAATATAGAGATATATATAATATAGAGATATATATAATATAGAGATATATATAATATAGAGATAATAGCTTAGATTAATAGGAAAAAAAAAATTGTACATACCTCATCCTTATGAGATGCTCAAGCACTCACAAGTATAATTCTGTTCTTTGGTAAACATGCTTCACACAGAAGCTCCAGGAAGCTGTAAGGTGCTATATTTTTTGTATTTTTTTGGATAATATATCAGTAGAGATGGCAGATGTACATGCGTGCTACGTGTAAACATCCTGCTGGTTGAAAAATTAAAAAATACAGTTGTTCAACTGGTGTTTGAAATCCACTATTTTCTCCTACACTTATGAAAATAATTTCCATTTTCATTAAGGGGAGTTATACTGCTGGAAGCATTTGCCTTCCAAAAAGAACCATAATTTAAAGCTGATTCTGCAAGAGATCCCATTGCACATCTGGAGCATTTTGAATGTGCTGAGTGCTGACATAATTAAATAGCCTCCCAAACAGTTGATTCAGTCTCTACAGCTGGGATGCTGCGAGATGGGCACAGAGTTTGTTCTAACACTCATAAAACAGGATTGTTTGATCTCAGCTCAGCTAAGCAGACCAGGAAGAGAAGCGAGGAATGAAAGAACTCTGCTTTCCCCTTGATTTTTAAAACTGAAGGGACAGCCTACATCTTTGATGCACCATGCACTTCGGTTTGTCAGATGGCTGCTGCTGTAAAAGGAGAAAGATTTTTCTGAGAAAAGAGATGGAAAAATCAAAAGAAAAAGGGAAAACAGAAGTAAAATAAATTGCAAAGCATGCAAGGTTAAGTTTAGACCACTAAGGAAAGTAACAAGGAACCATCCTGTAAGGACCACATCACATTGCCATTATGGCTGAACCATCACCATCGACATAAAAGTTCCTTTTCCACAACGTCTCTTTATGAGCACACACAATATACGCACCTGAGGACAGCAGAGGACCATAGGAATTGATTTCCTTATTTTTTGCTTCTTCTTCATCAGTCTTTATAGAGCTATAACGCAAGTGAAGCCCTGGTTTCATTCTCCAGGCCTACTTGGTGTCAGGCCTCAACACAGAAAGCAAAAGCTTTGTGAAGACTTGTCGAAGATACTAATTTAGCACACTGTACTTGACAGACAACAATTTTAAGACTGTGTTAATTCAGCTTTAAAATATTTCTAGCTTAAAATAAACCTATTAGTGACTAAAAGCATCTAAACATCCCAATTCTGCAAACACACATGCTTGTTTTCATAAGGAAAAACTTATCATCAAGACTCATAGTTAACATGCATAGCTGGCTTTGTGAGGCCTTCACAGAATGACAAATGGCAGAATAACAAAATCTGTACGTAGCCTTTAAGTCTTCATATAAAATACACAGCCAAAGGAGAATCCCAGGGGTCGGAATTTCATCATATGTACAAACTGAACTCAGCCTCAGGCTTCAGTAACAATGCTGTTACTGCTTAAAAACCACCACCTTCTGCCAACAAAGCATTGGAATGAATCTGTCATTAACACTTTTAGGAAGGTCAGTTCTAAGACGAGTTAGTCCCTCCTGGAGGTAGTGCCTGAGTGTGGGTTAGGGCTCCAAACCCAAGTGCCAAAGATAAAGCAGAGGGGAAAGTTCCTGAGGGATAAAACTCAAGGTGTGATGAGCTTTGATGACAGGAAATTCCACCTGGCTCTAAAAATCATGAAATGGCTTAGGATTGGAAGGGATCTTAAGGATCATCAAACCACCAACCTCTCACCCCAGGCTGTGTTGCCAACCATGGTTGGCTCCATTGAACTGAGCTTTGAACACCTCCAGGGATGAGGTATCCACAGCTTCTCTGGGCAGCCCATGCCAGTGACAGGCCTGCTTACAAGCCTTTGGGTTACTTTAAGGGTAATCATCACCTGCTGCTACACTATTGTACAGTAGGCATTGAGGAAGCATTTGTTTAATACTAATCTGCAGTTTATGTCTCAGAGTTGCAGAAATTTGCTAAGTCATTTGACTGGTAAATCTTAAAAGACAAATGAAAAAAGGCAGATTGCAATTTATTGGTAAAGTTGCAGTAAAATTCAGAGAGCATATCAGGCCATGGGGGCTGTTAGGAAGCTTTTGTCTCTGGGGTGCAGCGAGCCTGATTGTGCATTAGGAGAAGTGACTAGAAAAGGTAGAAGAAGGTAAACAATTTTTCCAGAAACAGCTGTTTTGTCATTTCCATCAGCCCTTGGTAGACACAGATGCGCTGAATCACCAGGTGCGGAGCGGACTGCGAGCTAGCAGCAGATTGCAAATACCCAGCGATTTGCTTTTTCTGCACCATTGCCATCTAAGCTGATTGTGAAAAAAAAAAAGAGAATTAATAATTAAGGGTAATTATCTGACTGAACACTTCTTAATATGCTGAAATCAGGCCCGAGTTGTTTATGAACTTCTTATGGCTGTGCTTCTCTGGATCCTGCTGTTTCCCCATGTGTATGGGGATGGTGGGGCTGAGGATGAGGTCCAGCACACACTGACCTAATCAGTGCAGCTCGCCTCGACTGACTCTCCATCTCACCTCTCGCGAATACCACATTCATCTTCTCTATATGGCACTTTCCCTTGGCTTTTCACCAGCCCCTGAATGCCAGAGGTTACAGGAATGGAAAAAGCACTTACTTCCTAATTAAGGAGTCATTTGGCAATATGTGCTGTAATTTCACTGCCTTGGTTCTTTCATTCTTATATGCTGCTAGGCTGGCAATGACTTTTGCTAAATAAAATCTCAACAAAGGAATGAAAAACCTGTTAAAATAAAACATTGATTTGTGACCTTTATACTAAAAAGATCCCCCTTTCTTTCCAGCTTTGTTATTAAAAAAAAGTGTGCGCTGTGAAAGGTTAAGAGATTGGAAATAGACACCTTGAATAGAGCTCTGCAGAGTAATACCTTAGGACATGCCAGCAAGGATCAGGCAGTATTGACTGCAGTCCAGGTAGAGAGTTTCTCACAATGCCTCCCCACCCTGGTAAATAGGTCTGTCTGAAGCACTCTGCTGAATTAGCCAGCCTGGGGCTTCAGCCGTCACTTCAGAGGCATGAGGAAGCCAAAAGCCCAGGAAAATATGTTTCCAAGCTACATTATTTCAGTTGGTGCGTACACGTTCGAGTCCCGGTGACATAGGTATGAAAGCAATGAGCAGAGCTGAGCTGGTAGCTGGCCCATAACCATCCCTCCTCTCAAAACATTAGCAACAATACCACCAGCCACCTCAATTCCTCATGTGCAGGGCTGCACTCATAACATTGTGATGACATTATGAGAAAGTGCATTGCAACAAGTTTTACCAGCTGCATATTTGACTGATTAAGGCCACTGCATAATACTGACTAAACATTACTGCATTCACCAAAGCAATGACAACCCCAAAATAATGATCCTATGCTTCAGCTGATACAGGGGGTTTCTAGGCATTTTTTGGTTTCATAACACCCAGCAATTACACAAAGCAAGGACCACACAGCCAGGTCTCCATTCTGTGTGTGCTGTATGCAGGCTAACACTTGCCCAGAAAACCAGCACAGATCCCTAATTTCTGAATTTATTTCTTAGACCACGTACCCACAGAGGGCTCCCAGGTATTTCACCTCACCTCTCTGGTGCCTTTGAGATGCTGTGATTTTTGTCAGCATTTTGGATTTCCATTTTGCGCCAGTTTTTCTATGGCTTTGAAACTTATGTTGTCCTTTCCACTGTCCTCTCAGATGGCTTCACTTTCCTCATCATAACCCACCAAAGCCACTTGTGATACAGGAGGGCACAGTGGCTCTGGGCCAGCTCAAATACAAAGTATTCATCACCAAACTAACTGGCTAGAGTTGTACATTTGCAGGCAAATCTTTCAGTGTTTTGCCTGAGATAAGAGGTCAGGACATTATTCATACATTTTGTATTTATGTTCTTACAAAACCTTTGCCATCAATCTGTGTATAGCCCAAATCTCTTTTGCTATCTTCCATGACCTTTCTGCTCATTTTCCTTTCCATCTCTGTGTCCTGTAGGTAGGTATAATCAATTTCCATGTGATACTTTATCTCCTGCACAAAAGTCTGAATCTTGCTGTGTTCAAGGACTTGTACACTTCACACTGAAGTCAATTATTGCTTCAAAAGTATGCAACAAATGATAATATATTGATATCCCAAGTTAAAAAAATACTCTGACCTTACTTTTTTTTTTTTTTTTTTTTTTACTTATACATGTTTCTCCTCTTAAATGAAAAATGCTTTTAGGTAAGGGACAACGAAAAAAAAAAATAAGAAACAAGTAACTTCTGCTATTTAAACCATTATACATTACTTCCTTGTACAGAGGTTTCCAATATTTGAGTAATAATTCCAAACCAAATTGGACAAGTTGGGTCCCCAGTCCTCTTTCAAAGGCACTGCTCCCCAGGAGGGGGTTAGAAGGTTTTATTATTCTTTGTCTCTTGTTAAGCTTTGTGTAAATTATGTGATAAAAGCAGATGGTACCACTCTTCTTAGATAAGGCTGAAAAAATTGGGCTTGCTTAGAATAGTCTCTAGGGCCATTTTTAGGAGCATTCCTCCACAAGGAGAAACAATTATTTTACTTTTGGCTGCTATTTTCTCCTGCTGAGGGAATACATGTACAGTAATGATGAACTCTGTGAAGGGTGAAATGAATGTTGCTGCTGTTTCAGTGTCTTCAGTGCAGAAGTTCTGGCTCCCCCAGTCCTGGCAGGACTTTGCTAGCTGCAATCACACACTGTTAAGTTTGCTTAAATGCAATGCTTTGCACTGTTTCCTGGCTGGAATCAATGGGGGCAAATGGCCACGCAGTAGCAAAACCCTTCTCAGCAGGGCATGCCCAGCACCTTGCTTCACACCACCTCGGGCCACATTCACCATTTATTTTCTAGGCTCTGTTAGTATTCCTGGTGCACATAAGTCCACAGGGTTTGAGGAAGATCAGCCAGCATTTCAAACACTTCAGCATCCTCTGATAGGCAATTGAGTCTGTTGTTCAGATCTCAAGTTCTTTCCACATGTTTATAGGAAGGCATAAAGCAAGGAAAAGTTGTCTGAATACAGCCAGCACACTGCTGAGCTCAGTGCAAACCTCCTTCTGCACAGCCAGCCTTTATAGCTCAATTCAGCACCGCCATTTTTTTTCTTGTCAATGCTGTTCCTTAAAGAGAGGACATCTATGTTAGATAATTTTTCCAAGCAACTCATCACATACCACAAAGGTTAACTGACTACCTGGTCATCAGGTGCATATTGTTTTAAAACACACTTCAAACTGCAGCCCTACCCTTCCTAGAACTTCTGGAAGTTTGCCATCTGGTCAGAAACTCTACTGAAAGTTCATTTATCCCTATACTCAATGATTTCCCTATCTTCATCAAGTTGGTCCTTAAACTTACATTCAAATGACACAGCAAAACCTACAATTTCTGTTCACATGCAGTTATACCACATCTCTTCTTTAGCTGTGCAAATGCTGACATTCAACCACTTCCCACCTTTTTACTGGCTCTTAGTTTGCAACTGACACCTCCGTGTATCAATGCTGTTCACATCCTTCTCTTTTATAGGTGTATTGAATCCCATTAAAAAGTCCCACATAGCAGTTCATCCCTCTTCACCTGCTTTTCATGAAGCTAGCCTAGGAAAGAAGGATAGGATTATACACTGTTTACCTCCTAGTTTTAAAGAAGCTTCCAAAAATGTAAAATAAATATCACAGACACCAACTGTTTCCTGCTTAGCTTAGAGGTGATCAGGTTATTTGGAAATCTGCGAATAAACTTGGCATTTCTCTTCTAATGAATGCATTCCACCAGAAAAGTTCCCTTCAATATATTTGACTAACACAAGGCCGTTCACTTAGTCACTGTAAGCACACAACTTCTTCACTCAAATCACTCCATTATCTCAGCTGAGCATGCAGTCCAAACCCTGCTCAGAGCAGCCCTGCTGCAGTCAAATTAGGTTTCTCATACCAGGTAGCATGGCCTTAGCATGGCCATGGTCTCTCCATGAAGAGACAGACAGTAGTCAACATGTACCTTATTCCATATGTCATACTGCCTTCAAAAGTACGTGTGCTTATGCTCAAAAGAATACACCCACTGCAGTATTACTTTAAATCTGCTTTAGAACTACGAAGAACTGAGGTATGATCCTACTGTCTGTAGGAATTTTTGCTCTCTGTTCTGGACTGCTGTGTTATCAGCTTACCATAAACCCTACTGAATGATAAATTCATACGTGTATTAATTAGCTTCATGAAAATAACTTCAGACAGAATGGTAAAACTTAGTTGGAGACCTGTTTGTCTTTGTCTTTCTCTTACTGCTTATCATGCCTTCCTGACAGATAGAGCAGCTTCTCCGGGGCATATACATTTTCATTCAAATGCAATTAATTCTGATCAGGTACGCACAGATTTACGTGCTCCTGGGTGCCGATTAGATAGAAGAGTAATCTGTTTTGAATTAAACGTTCAGATTACATTACGCTATTTCATGCCATTCATCACATTAGGAAATGAAAAGTGTTGCTTTACAAGAAACAGAATCACTGAATGAAACGCTTCAAGTCTATCTGAGATACCGCCAGGACAATCTGCCATCTGAGTGATTATTCAATTTAATTTTTTGCCTATATTCCTTTCCCTGAGATAGAAGTCATGGCAGTTAATGAAGATAAAGTTAAACTAACTTGAAAAAGAGATAGACAGTTCCCCAAAGCCATTGAAACGAAAGGCATAATGTTGTTATGCTTTGAAAGATCTTTGTTTTCTTATTATCCTTGAGAGCTGCAGTCAGCCTCGGGATTTACTGTTGCTGCCTTTCTCAAGCACGGGGTTTGCTGCAGCACCATGCTGTGCTGGCTGCAGGCAGAGGGGGTGGGCAGCAGCAAACCTCAGCTAAGATCCGCTCTGCTCCCATTCCCCCAAACAACAGAGCTGGCTACAGCTTTGTGTTGCATCACAGCACACTACAGATGTTGCCTTCCCAAAGAATAACTTCCTCCCAGGAAGGAAAGAAGTAAGAGGCCTGGGTCCCTAATAACCCACTTAAACCTTTGTCATGCTTGCCACCATCTTGACTCACAGCACAATAAATTCCTTCTGAGCTCATTGCCCTCGGTGAGGAGCTCAGTGATTTAATTAAAAGGGAAAAGTTTCCTTCTGCAGCCAGAAGGCAGCCAGAAATATTGGACAGTTAGCAAGAAGAGGAAAACAGCTCAAGGATATTGTTAAAAACATCTGGGTGAGAGAAAAATGCAAATAATTTAACGAAGTTGTGCAAAGAGGAGAGCAGGCCAAATAATGAAACTTCATCTAAGTCTAAACCCAAATTACTTGCCTTAAGTTTTATCTGGGCTGTGGGGGCTCCTCATGTCTCACTGACTGCACTGCAGTTGGAAGCACCAATTCCAAATTACAACAATTTTCAACATCCTCCTCTACAAAAGGTGCATCATTCTCAGGACAAAAGAGACCATTCTTCTGGAATCCAAATGCAGGCTTTTGGGCTCATGCATCAACAACACACATTTATCAGGAGCAAGCAGAGGCACCTGAAGCTTGTCTGCCTCACACACGAAGTTAAACAAAATTCAGTGATTATATCCCAGAGTTCACCTCCTGCTCTTGGCCCATGTAGTACTAAAGGAAGAAAAAATGACTTCAGAGCTCTCACAAAGAATGCCACAGCAACAGTAAGGGAGAGATGTCCTGGGCCAAGAACAGCCACTGCAGCACCTCAATGAGCCAAGCAGAGACCTCTCCTCCTCATACAAAATAGAGAGGGGAAAAAAATAAATAAATAAATAAAATCAATGGCATAACTTTGTTCTTGTTAAGCTGAAGGAAGCTCTTGAGTTCAGTGATGTTGGCTGTATGTACACCCAAACCCATAATGACTATTACGAGTTGACCACGCTCATTACTTCTCCTTAATGCTGGAAAGCATAGAAGAAAATCTGCTTTTAACCCTTTAACTCGAAAACTGTGCCAGCAGCCTAACGCTGCAATTCCACCAACTTAGTTTCCAAGAAGCCTAAAGGGCTGAGAAGTTTTTGTAAATCAGTTATAACAGTCCACGGTTACCAGTTAGTTACTCAGCCTATTTAAAAATAAATAAAAAAGCACCTTACTTTTCCAGAGGTACATGCTGTGTGTTTAGTATCCTCAGGTTCCCAAGGCTTGAGTGGGAGAAGATCACCTTTGCTCAACCCATACACAGACATAATTAACCGGAGACATTTAGTCATCCTTTGTTGCTGAGAATAATTAACTAACCTGGCACAGAACCTGTGTTTTCATTTGTTCTTATTATTATTTTAGGTCTTTTTTTTTTTCATTTTTAAAAGAGATCATAATTTTTATCCTGATTTAAAGCAGGAGAATCTCATCTGATTACCAGCAATCGTCAGAAATAACTGTCAGCATCTCTGCAACACCCTGAGTCAGCTCCCTTTGTACCTGAGGTCATAACTTCCAGGCTGGCTGATTGATGAACCACCTTCCCTTGCAATCTTCCACCTCTCCCACAGCCCTCTCAATCTCAACAAGCTTGGAAACTTCACTCATCATTCTTATTAAAGTCAGAAAATATATGAGCCAAGTACATCAGCCTCCCTTTGATGCACATAATTACTCTCATTTACAATTTTACCAAAAACCTAGCAACATCCCAAATTTTTGTTCTTGTAAACCATTTCTAGACCTCTGTGGCTTTGCTTCTGCCTATCATCCTAGGGCACGACATCCTATTTTCACTTGGTAAGAGTTTACTTGCATGCTTTCTTTCAATATCTCGCTCCCAGTCTCCTATGAGCCACCATAGTCAACCTTGTGATAAATGGTCTTAATTTTGAAAAACATTTCTGCTGCTATTTTCAGCATTCAGAGCCATCCAGCAGCACAAACACACTCCAAAAGCAGGCTGTGGGAGCCAGACACTGAGAACTGGAAGAATTATATACAAATGCCATAAATTCAGGACAAAATTAAGTACGGGATCATCTCCAGAAACATTGGAGTTATGGCACTTTTTGGTGGAATTTATGTTTTTTTTTCCCTTCCAACACAGCTATTGTAATTTGACCATATTCTGTGTGGTTTCTAGGCACCTATACCTGTAAGTGTCATCTTCAGAGGTCAAATTAGCCTTGGTCATCCGGTATAAAGCTGCACACCAAAACATGTTTCTGCTACACATCAGGACCTCCAAGGACCAATCTCCACAGAGATACTTGAAAGCTATTATTTTTTGCCTGGTGGGAACTCAAGAGCAAGCCTGTTGGATAAGCAGGAATGCTGCAAAATGGGTGAGGATCTGGCCAAAACTGATTGAGGATTTCACAGCTCCAGCAGCCCTCTATCCTCAACCCACACACAGCTTCATTTCCCTGGGAAAACCCCAAGTGTGACAGCATCCATGGGAGGATGGCATGGGGCAGGGTAACAGAGAGCTCTTTGCACATTTGCCACAAATCTTGGCCATCGTCCCAAGGAAACACAGCTTCACATCACTTTGGCAGCTCAGCACACACAAGAAAAAAAAAAAAAGCATGGGATGTAAAGAAAACTGTGGGTAAGATTTAAAGCCATGCAAGAGGTTTGAGTACGTGACGAGTCAAAACATGAACTATTCCTGACATATGTGCTAAAGAAGGCTTGCCTTCACTCATTGCATAGCAGCTCAGAGACCATCCAGTCCCAGGCTGACCTCCACTGATCCCCACTGCCCAGATTTGACTTTTAGCATCATCAGAAAGCTATTCATGTATTTCAGTAGGTATCTCAACAAGATTTTTACATTTACCAAACAAAAATACACTCCATGTGAATATAGCCACAAAAAGTAAACAGTATGGTCCTTGCAAACAGGATAATTCTGATACTTACACCTTGCTTACACCTTAAAGAGCCTAAATGTGTTCAGAAAGTTGCTGTGCTGACCACAGTCCTGACATACTTTCATACATGTCACACTGAGCATTTCCTGGGCCAACATGGCCCCTCCGATTCTCTGAGTATTCTGGATGGAATTTTCCCCAAATACTTGGGAGTGAATAATCCTAATTGCTGCAATGTTGATGCACATTTCTGTTTGTCCACCAGAAGTTCTTTTGGACATTTGGACTCTCAGAGCCCACCAAAGCCTGAGCAGTAACAGTAATTCTGCTGCTGGAAAACTAGCATCTGAGTTCTTCCAGCTACTTGTTAAGCCCTAACACAGTAAATACAAGCAACATAAACCATCGTTGTCTGTACAGTGGGTCTTGCTCACACTCAGTTTACAGTGCTTCCAGTGTACTCATTTCTATTTGCAACTCAGAGAACACATCAAGAAGTCTCTTGTCTGCTGGCATGAGCCTTGCCTTTTATGTTCTGAGAAAAATACTCAAAGTTGGATATGTTTTTAATGTCATTTTTATGCAGTACTTGACAACAGAAACAAAACTGAATGCTGAAGAATTATACTTTTAAAGAGAAGTTTCTATCAAGCAGCTATTCTTGTCCCAGCGTAATATCTCATTTTCTCAGCAGTTGATTAAAATCCATTCTGTTCCACTGAGATACACCCAATGACACTCCCCTGATACAGAGACATACAGAAGAGATAAAAGAAAATCATATATCATTGGCAATGCTTAGAACATTGTTAAAAGCATACATTCAGTGCCTACTTATTTTTTATGTATACAGATATCAGTGGTGACAAATAGCCTATTATGGGATGTGATTGACAGAAAATAGAAAGTAGAAACTGAAAAAGAATACTGAATAACCCAATGATCATTTACTTGTCATATTTTACATTATTTCTCTGGTTTTATGCACTCCCAGATTACCCACAGGAGAAAAAAAGCAGGAAAGGAAAATAACATGGATTGAATGTGGCCCCAGCTAAGAACCAGAGTTAATTATGGATTTTTTTCAGTACTGAAGGCCAAAAATGATGGGACAGAGACCTAGCCCATGTTGGCAAGAGATACCTAAAGGCAGGGGAAGAGGAGAAAGCAACCACATCCTGAGGTCCTGTGCCCTTTGTACAACCCTACAGTGCCTTCCAAAGGGACAACAGGAGGAGGCACAGTGAAAAAAGAGGCTGTGAAACATGGAAGGATTGGTGAACGTGTGTGGTTTGTTTGTTTGTTGTTTTAATTCACCAGCTCATCTCACCCAGAATATACAGTTATATCCTATTACCTGAAAATTTTTCTTGTTGGAGTTGTACAAAGTTAAATCCAACTTTCTCCTGATTTAGATAGAAGTACTGTGCCTTTTTTTTTTCAACCACACAAGGACACTTGTGTTGTTGAAGTAGTGAGCATTCAGCAAACCCACACAGATAAGCAGATGTGAAACTGGGAAATAACAAGGTTATCAATGACACTGGTTTCAGAAGTCCAGCACAGAAATAAAATGAAGAGACACAGAATGACAGCGAACTTTAAGCAAAACTTGACTCCAATGTCTTTGTCCATACAACTCAAAAATAAATTTAAATGAAAAAAAAAATTTAAGTACAATAAATGAAAATAAAACATGTCAAGATTTCTAGCAGTTGCATATTGCCATTGATAAAACCAGAGCTGACCTTGCTTGTGGCTCAGCACTGGGACAGGAGTTGTCAGGACACCTCCCAGCCTGATGGGAGCATTCGTGTGTCGGATGCTTATCTCTGCTCTGCTCAAGGACACCGGTGCACAACACCTTCAGTAGAATTCTTGCTACTCAGAGCAAAAATCTTTGAGCTTCTTCTTGGATTTCTATTTCATTTTTCATCTGGGTGGCTTCTCCTTCAACTTAAGTGAAATGTAATACAGAGAATGTTGACATTGGCTTCAAAAAATTCAAGTGTAATAATTTAATGACAGCCCACAAAAAAAACCAACACCAAAACTGAAGGCTTGGCATCAAATCCATTCACAGACAATTTCTAACGATGCTGGGCTAAGGTTATGGTTTGACCATATTGTCTATTGAACTCTTTTACAGCAAATTTTTAGCAGTTACCATCCCAAATATGTTCTAACTGTATACATAGAATCATGAAGGAGAAAATTGAAAAATCCCTGTTAGATAGATATGTGCTCCACAATCCTGGTGAATTAACTCAGGATTTAGCAGCCAGACAGACAATCAGGTCCTCTGTGGTTTCATTTGAGAGTATAATAGAAAAAAAAATACATAGGCTTTAAGAACAGCATTTGCAGAGCACCTCTGTTCATTAACTCTTTACACTCTCAGTAAGAGTTACTTTTGTTCTACGTACTTTTCACCTTCCCATCCATTTTCTCCATACACTTAAGACAACTGAAGAACCTTTCTCCTTACACAGAAAAATCTGTAATTATCCAACTGAGATTTTTTTCTTCTTCTTTTATGAGAGTCAGCCACCCCCCACTGCTAAAGATGAGATACTGGTCACATACTGCTGATCTAATCCAGAATCACTGTTCCTGCAGCACAGCAGGCAATAATTCTTTTCATCCCCTTCATTCATTTCTCCTAATCAATCATCAATTCAAGAAAGCTCCTTGCATTTTTTGTATCCATCATTTAGACGGGCAAGCAATACATATTTAGCTCCCTTAATATTTCTTCACACATCAAGTCATCAATCTCTCTACTCCCTTAATCATTTGTGTTGCTCTTCTGTGAATACCTTCTGTCTTTCCCGTATCCTTCCAGCACTGGGAATGCTGACCTCAGAATGCAACATTTCAGCTCCACTCTCACAAAAGTATTACAGTTTAAAATGAACTCTGCCTTTTTTTCTTTTTTTCTTTTTTTTTTTTTAAATGAGACATTCCTTAAGCAATTTTTTAAATCCAAATATTCAATCTGTATTGGCAGTGAAGAAATAAGTTTGAAACTCAATTCCTTTGGAAGATTTTTATCGATTCTTTTCAGACATTTTGAGCTCGGTTCATTTCTAAACACGTGAACAAAGCAGATCTCTAGTCCAACACTGACCACAAGTTGACTTGGTTTATCTGAAGCTGTGAAGAGCACATTTAGAGGGAAACTCTGTAGCTCATCTCCCTTTTCTTGATGCTTCTGACTGCTTATTCTTGCCAGAAATTACATCCTGCATGGGGACAAAGAGTTTTGAGAAAAAAGTTCATTCCTAAATGGAGGGCAAGGGAGGTGGTAGGTGCATGTACACGGGTTAGCTGCCCTTCAAGTTAAATGAACACTGTCATCCTACGTAAGCCCAACTTGTGCTAGCACAAAATGAGGTTCATGAACCAATACTCTGAACCGTATGCTCATTTAAAGCTTTTAAAATTTATCTTATCCATTCCACTCAATAAGTTTTCTGATTTATTACAGAAAGGTGAAAGGTCCTTCTTCCCATTACCAATTACCTGAGCCATTCAGTCCTCTTTGATGTATCCTTGCATGACTAAGTTTATTTCCAGACTTCCAGGTCCCTACTTCTGTAACTTAAAATATTTGTCCAACAAGAGCAATTTTCTATTTATGCAGGATCTAGCTAATTAGTATGGTAGCCTGTCATTCTGTCACACTGCCTTGACAAACAATATAGCAGATTAAAGAGTTGCTAATTGGCCAATACAGTTAGAAGCAATTTCATAGTGCTAATGTACCAAGAAAACATTTTAAAAGTTCCTTTGATCGAACTATGGAAAAGTTAAACAAAATGAGTTGTCAGTTTTGCAAGACTAAGAGCATAGTCCCATAGAAGAAATCCCATATGCAGGTAGCACTTTCAACGTGGGATTAAGGAGAACTACGGCTATCGACTTTGCAGAGGTGCCCTGACAACAGAGGAATGGTCCTTCAGATTCATTCTCGGATTTGAACACCAACACCACTAATGCAAAATATGGGGGGGGAAAAAAACAACACAGAAATCATTAAAGCACAAATGATGAATACATTTAAGGATATAGATACATGAGTTCCTTCTAGGAGTGGCAAGGTCTAGTAAAAGTAGCACGATGCTCTATTTCATTATGAAAGCCTGCAACCAAAGATGTCGCCAATGAAAGACTCAAGTCAACCTGAAAGATGACCAATCTCTCTTCAGCCACTGAAGAGGAGTTAGAAAAGTTTACAGATAGGATATAACATTTCTTTCAGTTACAATCAATTAAGCAAGAAAGGACAAGATAATAAGGCTAATTAACAGCATTTGATCTCATCCAAATAAGAAAAATTAATAGCAATAATTTTGTTACCTTCAGTTAATGTACCCTTGGATAGATTTTAAATGGATGGGTTGAAGTAGGGTAGGTGATCAGAATTACTTTTCCATACTTGTCAAACCAATGAGAAAGAAATAAAGCTTACGTAGCAGGAAAGACAGTAGTGAACTCTTCTGAAAAATAAGAGCACTCACTTGTTCTTGGGGGAAAAAAGTGAAGCAGATAAACGTTTAGAGACGCTCAGACTGTATTCACAACACTATAAATACTGGGATATAGACGTTCATATGAGTTTAAATTCTTTTTTTCATTGCCATGGCCTTACTAAATCCTCATATTTCTTGAAAAACCTGTAAGAGATAGCAAACAATCATGTTTAGGAAGAGAGAGCGTCTCCTACCATGCCTCAGTCACTTCAGTGAATGAATCAGAGCTGCTCTTTCACTTCAGATTCTTTCACTTCAATTTTCCTGCTTCCTACATGGGGAACAGGAAGGAAAATTAATCTTAACGCAACTCCCTCAATAATCACAGCACAGATCACAAGGCTGAGCATATTGTCTCCCAGAAACTAAAAAATGGAAAACTAATCCTTTAGACTTGTTAGAATTGCCTAGGCATGGATCTCACATCCTTTGCAAGCATACTTTTTTATCACAAAAACACGTCATGACAAAAAGAGCAAATGAGCATGGAATTTGGAAGCCAGTGGGGTTGTCAAACCTGATGGGAAATCCAACCTGTACGAGTTATTGTCCAGGGGACAATACACAGAAGTTAATTTTTGTCAAAAAAAAATATAAACTGTCAAAGTCCAATAAAAGGTGAAGAGAAAAGGACAGAAGATACTTTTCTGGCTTTCTGCTGCAGGCTCTCTCCATTAGGAGCTAACCACGCAATCCATATCAAAGGCAAGCTGGCGACTGGCTGGAGAATGCAGACCCAGAGCTCACCTGCTCAGCACAGCAGCACTCATCTTGAATTTTTTGGAGAGTCAGCAGCAGATAGGGCTTTTTCGGCGAGAGAAAAGATTAGATTGTTTGCTATTAATATGCTTCTCTTTAGCAGCTTCCACTCGAGTCCAAGTTTTTTTGTTGTTGTTGGTTTTTTTTTTTCCTCCCCTCAATCCCTCAGGAACCCTCAGTCCTTTTTTGGAGGCCATTGGGAAGAAATCCAAATGTACTATCTCCTGTGCCACAGTTTTCCTGAATTATACTGAATTAAAATAACACATTAATCATTGACACAGTATTGATACTGGAATATCAATAGCAGAGTAACTGGTGCTGTCTAAACTGACAAGCAAGGAAAGTATTGAATGAATTTCAGCTACAAGGAATGCTACCAACTACTCCTCAGCTCCTTACCAATTTAAAACACTAATTGAAATCAGTCTACTCCTTGCATCAACAAATGAAGGATAATGGTGTTGTTCTTTCAACCTCACGTTTAGAGATTGCATTGATCTTCACTATATTAATCAGTCAAATTATTCACTCATTTCTGCTAGCTTTATAAGAAAGAAATTAAGCAGAAAAGAAGCAGGATGTTGTTCAGGAATGTATCCATTTTTTTCTCTTGCTTGTTTGCCATTAATGGTTACACTTCATCTGTTCCTTGTCAACATCAGTTCTTAAATGATCTGATGTTGGTTAATAGAATTATTTTGATCTTAAATGAGGATGTTTAAAACAAAGATAGCAGAATGACAGCAGAATTTTTCCATGTTCCTAGAGCAATCAATCCATGTAGGCTGTGAGGCGCAGATTCATCTGCTTCTCAGTGTTGATGAGACTTCTTTCAGAGCAGCTGGAAAAAGGGTGGGGGGACACCTGGAGGAGCAGATGCCTAAGAAGCTTTCGAGATAAACTGAGCACTTCCTGGGTACTCAAAAGAGACTTTCTGAACAATAGCTGCCAGCAAATGAATTTCTATTGGCAAAGAATTCGGGACTTGATGCCCATGTTACCTAAATCGGTCCTTTAATCTGCAGAGAAGATCCAGGGAAATAAACAAACATTGGCTCATACTCATGCAGATATTTTGAATGCCGCATCAGAGAAAAATTCTCAAGGAAAAGAGCTATTTTATTTTCCAAGTAATTGAATTTTGATGCAAAAATCAGTATCTGCATAAAATCCTTGTTCTTTTAAGCAAATGGAAGACGTACTTTTAAACCTTCAATATTTTAGAAACATAAGCTCTAACTAAAAAGCAATTAGTCCAAAAGTATAAGACTCCTATCTGAAAAAAGTCTTGCTTTATGCTTAATTTCATTCCTATTATGTTCAATTCTAGATCTTCCTAAATAACAAGGAGAAAAGTGAAAAAATGTATGGAGAACAAAACGGTTTTCTTAAGTATGCTCCCTGTAAATAGTAAAACATAACATGCAGACTGCAGTAAATTTAACCTCTTATTAATATGAAGAAGAAAAATGAGAACAGTCTAACGGTGCTGTTAATGGGCATTCATTTAGCACAGACTGCAATTACAGTCTATGCAGCAATTCAGAGCTGTTCTACCAAGCTATGAATGGAGTTTATGTCGCAATTCACAATTTGAAGAGTACAGAACAAGAATGAAAATTACATTCTTTCTTCTTGAATGACTAACAATACAATTTTAAGACATATTAAGCATTAAATACCTAATCTGGCAAAACATTAAATTATTTAAGTCTCATTTGAGCTCTTAAGGGCTCAGCAAATTGCACTCAGATCCTTTGATAGATCAAAGATCTGACCAATTGATGAGACCAAGTCAAACCATTTTTCCCCACTAATTTCTCATTACTAACATCTTCTGCTAGTCAACTAGTGAAGGCTACTTTTTCAGTCTGTTACACTAAATATTTCTCAACAATTTCACTAGATTTTTTCACAAGTCAGCTTTGTTTCAAGGAACAGCAAATGACAAATCTCATTTTTATAGGTGTCATATTAGACAAGGTCAGTCACATCACACTGAGCAACAGACACAGCCAAAACCTTTGCTACTTCATCTGCTTTCTTATTTGCTACTTAGAGACACTTTAAACTTTAGGTTAATCAAAGCTAATGTAAACCATTGCGTTAAGTTCACACCTTATCCATAGAGATTGCTCTGAGCATGGGTTGAGCCACTAGCTCAGCAGCCACGGAGCACCACTATCATCCATTCTGAGCTGCCCAGCTTAGTCTCCAAGAAGGCTGCCTGCTCATCCTACCAGGAAGCATGGAGAAAAAGAGCAGACTGCAATGAAAAAGTTTACTCTCACTAATTCAAAGGAAAAAGGAGGGTGCTGCATCACAGCTTGGCTTCCACCAGCGTGCTTGACCTTGTAGGCTAGAAAATAAAAAATCCTTGTAGCAGTGTTGGTAAATAAACTGATTCGGGCTGACACGTTGGTGATGGAAGAAGCGATATACATAGAACATCAAGCTGTCATTTCTGTAAAATGATTTTTTTTTAAACTAGCGGCACTTCAGAAAGTGCCTTAAAACACAGCAATCTTTCAGACAATTTTCTTACGTTATAACATCAAAAACAAAAAGGAATGAAGAGTGCGTTCAAGTGTTGGAGGACAAAAAAAGGGCGTTTCGAGAACATGCAGCACTGTAATTACAAATGGGACACTTGCTATTCATATAAGGTTAGAAGGGAAGACGTATTTTGCACCTCCTGAAGTTTATTATAAGCTTCATGCGAGTTTCGTAAACTGAAGTATTCCTATTTAACTTCCATCACTTGAAACCGCATCCAAGCAGCATTCCTTTCAAGCAACCGATAAAGCAAAATGTGATATAATCACCAAGTGTTAGTTAACACTTGCCTTACAAGCAAGTAACCATTCTTGCTCTAACACTACCACTTATCACTTTTGTGAGAAGAGGTTTCCGTGACAATCATGACCCTAATATACTTTATGCTGTACAAATACCCTGAAAAGTAGTTTTCTCATGCAAATAATATTGTAGTAGGTGCCTACTTATCATTAATCTCAGTGGAGGACACTTCTGGATACCCGTCGCATCGCCTAGATTTGGGATTGGATGTCTTCTGGGTTCTCCTAATCCATGTCTATCCTAAGAGGTTAAAGTACTAAGCTCACAGGTAGATCTCAATGCCTGTTTGTAAATAAATATTTCACTAAACTCATTAGAAAGAACAGCAAAAATATTATCATTAATTCACTTTAAACATTAGAATATAGTTGTTAACTAGTGACTGAAACTACTGGTTTTACTAATACTTACAGTTAATTACTGTTACAATGACTGGAATTTATCATCTGTGGGTAGTATTTGCAGCATTAGTTTGAAAACTTACGCTTATGACTGCTGTGATTTGAAAATCATCATCATTTTATAATTGATACACAGGGTAAAACTTAATCTTTTAAAGCTAATATTTTATGAAAGAACTAGAGGAAAGACATTCCAATAAAATAACTATCAGGGTTATTTAAACCCAAAGCCCAAGGAATCACATAGTACACTCTGACTGAAATAAATCAATGGCAATGCAGGGAAGATCTTAGGAGGATGAAGGAGAGCATTCAGGGCTGGGAAGATGCATGGAGTACAGAGAGTGCAGCCTTGTGGCACATGCATCACTCCCCATGCAGAAGCTGGGATTCATATTCCATCACAGCAATCGCCATAAAGATGCACGGTGGCAATAAATTGTTCTGAACATTTGATGTGATGGGGCAGGCCGCAACGATGTTTCATTCTGAAGTGAAAAGCTGGGATTCCACGAGGTTAGCAGAAGTTAGCTGCTGAGGGGTATTCCCTACCCCAAAACATGAGAACTATTATTTTAATTGACTAAACGAAATTTATGATGCATCACAGGCAAAAGCAGAGATGCTTCAGTTTTCCCTTCTCTTTGCCACTGCAGACAACAATCCAGGCTGGAAGACTCCCAGAGCAACGTAACACAGCAGAGATGCTCATGTACGAGACCATCAGAGAAGGATGTGGAGTTGATTATCAGCAGGAGCAATTTTCTCCTGGAGGCTGTAACACCGCAGATCCAGACTTTGGTCTTTCAGCAAGTTGCTGGTTCACAGAATACAGAGCAGCAGTTGCATAAACCATAACAGCAAGGAAAGCAGCCACAGTATTTCTGAGCAAAACAGAAGACAGCAATAGCACATATTTTACACAGGCATGGGCTGTCTTGCCCCTCATGTTACAGGCCATTTAAATGCTCTTTCAGAGCCAAAGTATCTGCTGCTACAAAACTCTTAGTGCACTGCATTTCTTCTTTTGCAGTATAATATCCACTGCCATAGTTTTATGTTTGTATATAATGTGAGAGCTTATCCAGAGGAAAATAAGATGGAGCTGGTCCAAATGTTACATTGTCCTTTTCAAAGGCAGAGTAGAGCAGCACGCAGCCCCTGTCTGCTGCTTCTCTCATCCACCACTGAATAAAAATGATAGCAAAGGACCTTCAACAGCAGCCAGTCCCAAAGAGGCACAGGAAGAACCCAAGGTGAACAGATCCAACTACAGTCAACAGGAAATTTGACTTGATCAAACAAACCTCTTTGTATATCTGTCTTACAGCCACACGCAGACATCATGATTAAAATTTTTTGTAGCTCCTATGTGAGCCATAAACAGTTTTGTCAAAGCAATTAACTCCACCAGAAGGAGCTTTGGTATATAACCGAGCCGTCATGGGCAGTAAGCACTGCAGGAAAGAACCAGCACAAGCTTGCCTTCTGTTTGGAGACTGCAGCAGTCAACATGCATCCATGTTTCATGTTTCAAAGAAAAAGGAAGATGTATTAAAATGAGCCTGCTATTAAAATCTCTTTTCTCAATGGTGATCAGGCTGACACCAGCAGCGAGGAGTTCATCATCGTTATGACTACTACGAATATTTATCGCTTATTCTCAAAAGGTTTTCTTCCAAAAAAACATCATGTGAGTGCGCTCACAGAAAATAATTATGCTTTAAAAAAAAAACAGAGGAAATGTACTAGAATACATTATCTCACTTTGTATTGCAGAAGTCGTAAAGTAACCACGTTCTGCGTTAAACTCCTGTTATTTTACCTGGCAGAGCAAGTAATGCTTCAAGGGTTGCAAATTAAAAATGAATCTCTTTAAGAACAAGCCAAGCTCCTTCCACGGGCTTTGTGAAACAGCTGTCCAGGGAGACAACAGGAGAAGAGGCACTGAGTGAGACCCTTCCACCTTTCATGGCAATGCTGCAGCCCCCAGAGCAGCTGGAAGCAGACTCCTCCAGGCCTGCTGGGAACACCCAGAGGATAAATGGGAACATAACGAAGGCAAATGACAAGAGCGGATACTGAAGCTCTGGTTTCTGGACAGGTAAGAGTTATCCAGAATTTGCTGGGTGTGCACTGACCTTGTATGGAGAGCACTGCCAAATGGACTGCAGGGTTAATGGCAGCTATGCTCATGGAGATAACGTGGCTCCAGGAACCTGAGACCTGTGTTTTCTCTCTCAGATATCAGAATCATTTAACCCAGTGGCACAATAAAAGGAGAAGAAATTTTTTATAGAATTTATAGAAACTGATCACCCCAATGATCCGGAAAACAGGCGAAAGAGAAGTGTGCTCTGCAGCCCTGCTCTGTCAGAAGGGGAATACAGCAGAAGGAATGCTGATCTCACTCTATAAACGGATTCCTGCGTTAGCTGAATTCTGCCTACCAACGTGCATTTATCAGATCTGCACAAGTGGACTCAACTGTGGGGGAGCAGAGCAGCTTTTCTATCAGCTTCACATCAGAAAGCTGTGCAATAAATGCCAGACGTGTTGGGGAAATCAGAGAACACAACTCCGGTCTTTTCAGTTGTTGGATGCACTTTAGTGAAATAGCTTCAAACTCTTTGTAAAGCCACATTTATTCCTTTCCTCCCATGAAAGAAGCAATAGACTTCTCTTTCTTGCCATCCTCTGAAGACACAGTGAGTGCTAACTTGCCTTTGAAATGCTTCCAGGGCTGAAGCCAGAGGCCCATATTTAGTAGAACACTGCACCAATACTGGATCTCAGCTTACCTTCAGGTACCTGCAGACCAAAGCGCTGCTTTGCGCTGTAAACCCTCCTTGTTTTGGAAAGCTCATGCCTGATTCAGCCTGCTAAGCTTTAATTTATCTTTAAATAAGGCTCAGCTCAGTACCACCACCCTGATTGCAGTGCACGTAACCAAAGAGTGGCAATGAGAAACAAATTAGAGACCACATGCGGACAGACTGCTTTTAGATTAGACAGTAAAATTGCAATAGGTGAACACAATTAAAATCCATACTTTAGAGTGAATGTGTTTACGCCAATTCTAACTGCTCCTAGTTACTTCAGTCACAACATCTAGCGACATGGGAAGTACTAAAATGAGCAACAGCAGCAGACAGATACCCACTTTTTTGTTTTTATGTTTTAGCATCCCATCTTGCCTCTTTCATCCACCAATGATTACTTCTTATTTCTTAAGATATTTAAGAATCACTGTGGACCATAATGAAAAATAAACTAATGACAAACCAAATCTATTTCAAGACATGCAGAAAGATGCTCCTACATGCCCCAGGGGACTGCCTGGTCAGTGTCTCTGTGCCTCTTTATCACCAGCCAGCAAGGAACAAAACCTTGTCATTGCAATTCTTCATGCATTTGTGTGCGTGCACGTGTGTACTTTGCAGCTGAAGTCTCCTCCACTGGCCCAAAGCAATCCTGGGTGTTACTGATACAGAGCAAGAAGTAACATGAAGAATAGAAGATGAACTCACAGCAAACAGCCAACTACTCTCACAGACAGGCTTGCTCAACAGGACTACCCCAAAGCTGAGCTGGAGAGATGCTCTGCTTCATCACTCACCTGCAGCATCACACTCCCTGCTCCCCAAACAAAAGCTAACATAAAAAAAGCACAAATACTAGTGGTTTTATGTGGATCATTCACAAGTCCATTCCAAATCCACTCAGATGAAGTCCCCCCACTTCACTGAAAGTCTAGAGCAGAAACCACTGTGCGTTTGTGGTCCATATCCTGCTGCTAAAAAGGAAGAAATAATATGGAAAAAGAAAACTTCACTATTTCATCGCAGACAGAGCTTTGCAGACAGGACAGGGAGAAGCAGCAGGAACCAAGGCCAGCAGGCAGCAGAGACCAGCAAAGGTTCCATGAAGAAAGGTTGCCTGGGGATCCTCACTGCAGCCACTCCAGCTCCTACAGTAAGAGCCTGCTGCAAAAACTCTGAGCACAGGAAAAATAAAGCCAATGAGCACAGTAACTGTCTGTGCTGGAACTTCGTATTAATTCTGGAAGCAGGGAAGGGTGGAGAGATGGGGAGAGAGGTAAACGTGGGTATTTTATTCTTGGGTTGTAAACTGAGGGTTTATCTTGCAGAGTGCTCAAATCAGGACAGGGCAGCTAGGAAGCATTGGGTAATCTCTAATGGTTGGCAAAGCCCACCTGACACGTAAGCTAAAATAATATGCATGCAGAATACTATCAAGCATAGGAATGAGGAGTTCCTAGTGAACTAGAGAGTGCATATACTACCCTAGAGTATTGTGGGCAGTTTAAATCAATTACTTTTCAATAACAAATAATCAAGTACTAGAGTGAACTGCAGTCAAACAGTCAAGAGATGACCTCACAGCCCTTCCTGCTCTGACTCAACTGTGGTGGCACAAGGCTGGGCTCACACTTCTCACTGCCACAGACAGCCCAATAGGGAGCTGTGTTGGAAGTTTCTGAGACTGCAGAACATACAAAAAAAATATATATCATTAGATATCATCATTAAAACTGCTTGCCCAGAATTTCAAAGAAACACTTTTGAGAATAATTTCTTAAAAGCCAGTTTCAAATCTCAGTGAGGACTACTCCAAATTAATTCAGCAGAAGCTGTGCTTCCCATTGCTTTCCTTGGCAGTGCATTGCACCAACAGCTTAGAAATCATTTTCCACTCTTTCAGAGAGGAACAAGTTTGAGGTATGGCATTTACATAAATCCATAATGCATCCACCAAGTACCTAGTTCTCAAGGGTGTTATACCACTAAAACAGAGAAATGACAAAGGAGTGGTTTTATCAGACCCAACACCTCCACGCTTGACATCTACTGCCCAAAACAATAGATACAGCTTCAGGCCTTCCATTGTAGTGTTTTTCATTATCCTTGCTTCTGGGCATTTATGGTTTAAAGCTGTTTGCTAAGGACAGGAAAAAGTGTAACACTAAAACCAGTTAAAACATGGTCCTATTTTATGAATGGATATTTAGAATTATACTTGTGAGCCACAGAGAGCAGAAGAGCTCATGGCTGCGTTCATAAACACCGTAGGATTAAAACCACCGGGCAGAGCACCCCAGATTTCACACAATTCCCCCAAGAGAGGCAGGATCATCATACAGTTCACTTCACTCCTGCCAGGTGTACCTATTCCTACTATGTAGAAATAGCACCTAGAACTATAAATACAGTGCCCCAAAGGTTTTCTAGCATAAGAGTAGCAATTTTTCACCATATTTTACACCTTCTCCTCAGCCCATGACACTTAAGATATAGACAAAATCTTGGATTTGAATTTTGGATATTCATGGACATACACCACACCTTTCTACCTTCAGAACTATGAATAAGCATCCACGGGCCTGATGTGTGGTAACCAAAAGCAGCTTTGAAAACAGAAAGGAAGGACGGAGCAATAGTCCAACAATTTAATTTAAGCCACTGAGTGCAAAGAATTGCTATTAATTGCCTCCCAGATATGCTCTCCCCTCTTCTATTATCTATAAGAGAAGCTTCGATTCCTTGCTTTGCTCCTTTGAATTGCGTCTCAAAATTTGGTCTGATTTTTGACATTCATACAAAGATGGTTTTTCTTTCTAAAGCACTTTTATTAAGAACAACCTTACATGGCACTGGATGTCCTTTGAAAACTCTTAGCAATAATTGATCATTTTACCAAAGCTCGGGGAGGGAGGGGGTTAACGTTTTTTGTGCTATAGGAGTTGGGCACACAATACATCTGAAAGCAGTTAATCCAATTGTCTTTCACCCAAAGGTCAAATATTCCCAAAACAACATTTCAGAAAATGTAGTCTAAATGAGCAGTGGCCTGCATACACAGCAGCCATCCTCATCTGAGCATCTGCAATGGCTGCATTTCCCTGTACGGGAATCCACACAGGCAAGAGAGCTCCTGCTGCAGGATGAGGGAAAGGAACAAAAGCCCATGCTTTTGGGGGCAGTTGCCCCAAATCCTTTTAAAGGTGCTGATGTCCCCAGACTAAGATATCTCAAGCACTAACATCACAACATACTACAGTATTTTCCTCAATAGCTTCTACCATGGCCAGGGGCCATTTCCCACACTGGGCAACTGCTTGCAAAAAGCAGGAGCAGAGCAGCATTTTGTACAATGGGAATGTACTAACATTTATGGCAGAAGCACCAAGCCCTGTGTGCCACTGGAACTCATATCAACTGAATAATCTCATTTCAAGAAGGCATCATTGCCACAGAATAACAAGCAAACAAAAAAAAAGCAACACTAATGCTGAAGTTTGACCCAGTTTCAGATTCACTTGATGAATTTTTGAGGACTGAAACAAAAGTTGATTTTTACGAAGTAACTCCTTTAAGCTAAAAAAAAAAATAAATGCATTACATAAGCAAGAAGCATTTCAATTAAAATGGAAATAAGTATAAGATTTGAAACTGTGCAAAAATGCTTGCTTCTTGTTTGTGTAATGATTGAACTCCATCTCTCTAGCTGCTCTTTGACAAATGTGAATCATCTACTGAACACCTCAGTTCAGACTACAGAGGGGATGCGAACGCATTCAGTTATGAAGTCCTATTTCATACTGGTTTTATATGAAGGCCGGTTATGGGAGACAGAGGCAACATTTTGTCCAATAAGCCCTTCAACGTGTTGTTGGATGTTGCAGTGCTCAGCGTGCCCAAAAGACAGCCCCGTGACCCAAGTACCAGAGCTGCTGGGAAAGAGAGAGTAAGAGAAGAAGGGAAAGAATGGAGAGAAGGGGGAATTATGTCATTACAAAGTTTCATTCAGTTTCACATTGATTTGTTCAGAAGGCCCAAGTGAAGTAATACCCAGTTATTTAAGCCAAGCTGAGAAAAAAAGGCCAT
The DNA here is from genome assembly GCA_035772895.1 of Perdix hodgsoniae. NCBI lineage: Eukaryota > Metazoa > Chordata > Aves > Galliformes > Phasianidae > Perdix > Perdix hodgsoniae. The sequence continues at coordinate 6,596,790 of JAPSGF010000026.1, forward strand.
TTTTAACTCTAAGCATTGAGAGGCAGATAACACAAAATGTCTTTTCCTTCTCTTGAGGAGTCCTGGTCCTTTCCATATTTAAACACTACAAGAAAAAACCCTCGTTCCCCCTGGGCTCTCACCTATTTTCATAACAGAAAGCTTCAGAACTCTGAGATACCCTTCAGAGGTTTGCAAATCCATCGCTTTTCCAGAAAATATTCATAGAAAAGGCAACTCAGGGAGCTGGCTTGGTTGAAAACCTGAGAGGTTGCACACCACTGATCTCCCACCCAAGAGTCCCAAAAATGCCCCCTGGGGCTGCAAACACCTCTCCAGCATGCAATGGCCATGGACCATGTGTTGTTGAGTCCATGCACCTCCCAAGCTCAAATCATACCATGCCTGTTAACTGATACACCTAACATTTATTTTTTTTAAACTCAAGCTGAAAAATAGATGGAACATGACAAAAACAGCATGCTTCCTTCAGATTGCACTTGGTGGTCCTATTATAATTTTATAAAACACACATATATATGCATTGCACAAAGGCCTCTTCTGCATAGATATCTTCTTTGCAGCTGCCAGCAGGTGTTCTGCTCTCCCCACCTGTACTGAGAACATTGCTGCTTGCATTTAGATGCAGATTTACAGGTAAATGGGAAAACCAGGCAAGGAGTTACCAATGGAAAATCAGAATATGATAGCTACTTAAAGAGATTAACTTTCTCATTACTGTGTCACTGCACGTTGTAATTCAAGCAGCTGGTAGCCTCATTTCTGTAACTATGGAAAATTAAACTGGGAGAGAAAGCTCCTTTTTGTGCTGTTGTTTTCATGGCTGCAGGACTTCATTATGTGCCTTTTGTGCCTGTGGTCCTGTATGGGATGCTCAGCATTTAAAGGGCAAGAATGGTTGCTTGCCCTACAAAATAAGCTTTTCTTTAACCTGCCAGAGAACTGGTCCTGAAAAGATCTGCTGATGATCTGAACTAATTTGCAACAGCAGCGTTAGCATCTCGACTTTCTGTTGCCAAACAGAGGCAGGCAATAAACATAGCAAAATTAAATTTTCCTTGTTTAAATAGATTTTTTCACTGTAGGCTGTTAATTTTTGCAACAGCATTTCTCTCTTATGGAAACATATGTAAAACACACTGCAATATACGTTATGAAAAACAAGAGCAACTCATTTTACTGCCAGCGGAGACCCCACGGACTGATATAAATCTGTGCCATTTCCCCATTTCTCTGGAATTTTGTGCGGCATTCATTTCAGCTCCAGCAATATTATTGCTGGGTTAGAGCTCTTTTCATAGGAGCACTTGAAGCAAACCTGTCTCGGAGCACGAAGAAAATTAAAGCTTGGTTTTTTTCCATTATTAAATTATCCTTCAGCTCCTTTGATCTCTACTGTTAAAACCGATGCTGTGGGTTAAATGAGTCCATCTTTACTTAGGTATTGGCAGAAACCTTTTTCAGAGAAAACTTTTTCCATGTGGGTACCTCAGGGGCATTTGAAAATCCAGGCAGAGTATCTTTTACTCATGTTCAAATTAACTATACGGATTGGAGAAACTCAGCATGTATCATTAGCTTTGGAATTAGTTACTTTCCTTTCAAAGCATGAGTAATTTGTGCGCCTTCCTATCCCATATGGGATCTACAGGCCTTTTATTGAGGTAACAGCTAGAGAAAGGTAATTACTGGAGAAAAACACAGGAGAACTTCAGCAGATAACAGCCTATGTAAAAATCTCAGGGTTATCATTTCTAAGGAAGATTTTTTCCATCAGTCTCAGCAAAGCTAAGGGTTTGCCTTAACTAATCACCTAGACTGAAAACCTGACTTGTGGTCAAGTGACCTGTTCTCTACACATCAATCAGTGCTGCTCTGTCCACTAAACCTACTTCCTATTTACAGCAAGGCCAGTCTAGTCCCTTGTTGGCAATGAGGCAATGGTTTCACACACAAACAGATAATTCCCCAAGTGCACAGAGCCTTTTCCCCATCGAGGAGGGCTGCAGGAAGATGACCAGCCAGCAGAATGTGGTGGTTTTCTTCTCTTACAGCAACAGCAGGTTCCCATCTAGAAGCGAGATAGTTACCTAGAGCTCCAGTGTTATCCATGTCAGCCCCATCTTATTTATTGCACATCTCAGCTCAGTAGAGGTTGTCCTCTTTCTGGAAGCATGGTGACTGGGGTGAAAATTTAACAAAGCAGGCAAAATCTTCAGCTGTAGAAAACAGAGAATTTACCCAAATATCTTAGAGTTATATTTGCACTGACATGAGATGCTAGACTTGATTTTACATCTAGGAAATCATTATCTGATATTGAAACCAACCCAATGCAAATAGTTTGGATTGGCCAATTCACTTAGAATAAATGACTGAAGACTATTTACTATTACAACAGACAATTTGCATTTCTAGTTCAGCCCTGATCACTTGTGGAAGTTAGAGCAGCTCAATGTACATCAGCTCTCACTAATCTCATTTTATCAGTATTAGAATTTTTCTGGAGCAGGGAGAGCCCCTAATACAATCCATCCAATACACATCCCAATGGGTATTTCAGACACAGTTCACAATACAGAAGAGTAATGATTGTCTCCATTTGATAGAAAACACTGCTTAACACAGCTACCAAGCAGTCACATTTTGTTAAGTTCCAAAAACTGATGTTCTTCTCAGTATGGCTGAAGTAAGTCCAGATGAGAAAAATCTACCAGAAACCTATGAGGGAAGGTGAGTAAAATACTGGTCAGGGTAGCAAGGTAAATAGAGCAGCTGAGTGCTTGGCTTTTTTTTTTTTTTTTTTGGCGATCCTTAGGGCTTTGAAGTTATGTGAAAAGCTGAATAAGCACAACCAAAAGTTATTGAAAAACAGAAGGAAATGTGGACGGCATCTCACTAAATCTGTATTATTTCGCTGTCCTTTGTCTACTTAGTTCAGTTAAATTCATGATCCATAAAATAGAGAGCAATAAAATCCATTTTTGCTGCTGTGTTGAATTAAACTATTACTAATCATGCTTGAGAAAACATTGCTCTTGCTTAGATACTGTTACAGTTTGGGTTTTTTAATCAGGAAGCTGAGCAATTACAGATATTATTTCCCCTTGACGAGTTTCAGCAGAAGTGTTTCTTAATGCCCTGATACCCTAAAGACTCCCACGAGCACTAAACGCCAAGCTCTAGCATAAAGACAAAGGGCCCAGTCAGAAAAACCAAACAGTAAATAAACATTCCATGATATTCTGTACTGCTGAAATCTGCTCAACTTCTTTCCCCCCATCCAGAGAAAGCTTGGAAATTCCAATGGTAAGCCCCGGAGCTGAAGGAAAGGGGCAGGGTAGGATACTTTCCAGGGTCACCTTATAGCTGCTTGTGTTGCTGCATTGTTTTAAGTAACAAATTCTTCAAAAACAACAGTCACAGTGGATTGAAAAGGAATCTATTTTAAATATGCATTAGCATCCCCCAAATCCAACTCCCTATAGCCTTCATGACTTCATGCTCCTGTAGAAAGCACCAAACCCTCTGTACTTTGGGTGCTGTACCCAATTCAAATGCAGGTTCACTCTCTCGAGATTCATTTTTATTCTTTAACATAGACACATTGATCCTCAGTAAGTATCCTTTATACCTATAATTCTAGGCTCATGGCTTTAAGTATAAAAGGCTAGGAGTCCTGTTGCTATATTAATATATTGCCCTCATTTCTGCATTAACTCGAGTGATTCTCTGAGCTGACTTCACCCTTTTGGTGATAACACCCCTGTGGTGTCTAAATGGAAGGTAACTGCTTATGCATGAGTTGAGGGGGGCTGATGAATTGCAAATGAGGATAACTTATGCAGCAACAGCTCAGACAGTGAGAACATGTAAGTGGTTTCAAACTACAGGTGTCTGACAAGTGTTCTTTTGCATTTCCCCCTATAGCTTCAAAGTCAAAATCCATCCGCTTTTTCCTCTAGTAAAATTTAAATGACTGCCCCATACCTAGCGGTTTGATAAGCGAGGCTGTTCTCATTTTCAGGCTAGAAAGGTTTTCTGAAGTAAACATCTGGAAGAAATAAAAGCGAATCCTCACCCGGCCCTCGAAGCAGAAGAGACCTTTGCTATCACCGCAGTTTTGCGATGTACAGGAGCTGCTTGGTGCTGATGAGGTTTGCTCTCTCTGCTCTTCCCTGCTGGAACTGTTTGCTTGCTATGTGTTTGTTATTGATGCGGTTTGCCGTCGCTCCTATGCTGGGATGCACACCAGCCCTGCACACAACGCTCTCTGCTCCTACTGTCAGCTGTCAGATAAATGCCCTTTTCTCCCTAATGGTGCATCAGGCTGGCATTACGTTTTTGAAGTCTGAAGGATCCTGCCGCGTCAGAGGGAACTTGGCATTCCACCTGCTATCAGGGGGTGACTACAGCACTGAGGAACGAGGCAATGCGGTGCTGGGCAAGGCAGATTTTAAGACAAGTGTGACAACCATGACAACCCCATGTGATTATCCAGCCTGTCCGATCCCCTGGGAGGTTTTCTGAAGATCACACGACCCAATGTCTTCCCTTCCATCCCACGTCGTGGGGTTCAGACTCCTGGGCACGTTTTGGAACACAGCCCAGTTTTTAGGGCAGACCATATTTATGTCCGAGAACCATCAGCCATAAACACATACTATGTTCTTCTGAAGAAACACAGAGCATAAAACAGACCGCATCACTCTTCCAAATAACTAACTCTGCAGCATTGCTGATATTGCTTTCTTTTCTTTTTTTATCATCTTCTTCTACTAAAAATCCATCTCCAGATACATTCCATGGAGCTCCGTGCGATCCATGCAATTACAATGCTCTGAGACACAGATATAGCTGTAAGGGATCATTTCTCATCATAATGTCTTTTTTCAGAAATAGTAACTTAACCTGAATTTTGAGGACACTTTTTCAAAATAATGACTGTTGTAAGACTGCTAAAACACATTAATATTTTCATTGAAAATTCATCTCTGTTTCAAAATCTGAAGTATTCTGTTGATGTGAGAAATTGTGTACACCAAAATTCAGTGGAACAGATGATTTTGTAGATTTTATAATACAGAATCAAATGCTAGAAAACAGATGATTCACTTTAGACCTTTACTAAAAACTACAATCATAGAGTTGGAATACAGGAAAAAAAAATGATTAAAATGAATATACTCTGACAGAGCAAGAAACTATAAGAATCACAATGAGGGAAAGTGATCTACAAGTGTCATATGCTGTCCTATGCAAGCAACTGACTCAAAATCAAATAAGCAAAGCAGTGTATAATTTAGTTCTAGCCTTTTTAGTATAACATAGCAAGTAAAACACAAACTAAGTCTACCATATCTCAAGAACAAAAGAAATTAAGGTAATCAATCTTAAAAAAAAAAAAGAAATCACACTTGGGACCTATATAAAAAGACTCCTAATCATTAATTCCACTTTTCTAAATGCAAATGGAACAGCACGGTCATAAAAATAGATAAAATTCAAACAACGTGACTCAGAAAGCCATTTTAAAATGGGTGTAAAAATTACCTCCATGTCTTGAAATACTAAAACAAAAATTCAGCCTGGAAATTCCCTGTGAATCAGAGACTGATTTGGGATTTCCAATAGTTGGACTCCTTCTAGCAGAAGGAAAGAATATTTCAATCATTTCAGCTTTGCTTCCAGCTCTTTCCTAATGAGAATCATAATCCTAAGCAAACCTTTATCATAATTTCAAAATCTGCCTATCATTACCAAGATATGTTAACACAGGCAGTCACTTTATGGTAAGTTTATCATTCCAGTAGCATTTTAACCAGTTATCAAGCTGAATTTCCTGAGTGGCATCTGCCCAGGTTCAGGGCACCTTTGTTTCAGGTGTTCAGCTCATCCTTGAGGAGGACATCCTGAGTGGTAACAGAATGGAAGTGGACACTTAAACGATTTGCAAAATGACATCTTATTAGAGAAGAACTGTAAGTGCTACAGAATTTTTTCTTTTTTTTTTCTTTTTTTTTTCCCCCTTTTTCCTACTCCAGCACTGAGAGAAATGCTGAATAAATGAGAAACCCTGTGGTTAGTGGAGTGTCAGTCTGACTGCTATCCAGTTCTGCCCTTGCAGATGAACCCATCGAGTGGGGAGCTACTTTAATGAAGCAAAAGATATTTCTATGGTAATTTATGTATTTAAGAGGCAGTACCTCTGATGAAGAGTTTTCCAAAAGGTTTTGAAAACCATGAAGACAAAACGGCCATTTTTTTTTATACACAAATACTTCAAGATGATGCATTTTACGTTTCACAGATCAGCTGCTGCTGTTTCTCGTTCAGTTTAGCTCCAGCATATGTTAAGGTATTCCCTATTGTGTTTTTACAGCCTCAAACAGTAAACTACCCAAAGCTCTAAGGAGCGGAGGGAACAGCATGTGTGTTGTGTTTCATCACAACAATCACAGGGAACATAAATTAGTGAAGTCATCTGTGCCATTTATCTGCCTAATTGGTCTTCCCAGAAGGAAGCATTTTCCTTTTCACCTCTGTAAGTTGACAGCACACTTTCTGATTTGAGGTACAAAGATGATGTCAGCTACAGAGAATGGAGCTTTTCTGACCTGTAGCTTCATGGCAGGGAGAAGTTTACATAGGGTTATGAGACCTTTTCTCTTTGGTCAAGTCAACCTCCGGCTTCTGTCTGTCTGGTCTTCTATCTCTGTGTCTTGTTAAAGGAAGAGTGAGAGAAGGTGGTAAATAAGATGATAAAACTACAGAAATAGCAGGAACTACGTGTATCGACAAGTGAAGACAAAACATAAATAGTACAGTGTGATAAAAATGGGAGAACTGCAGCCTTCATGGATATCTTACAGGTAATGGCCAATGTTTTCAGACTTAATTGCCTGTACTTATATTACAGTTTGCAAATTAATATTTTGATATACAAAATAAAACACATTTGCATCCTTTTCAGTTCACTCTGGCTCTTTAAATCCAAAATAGGGCTTTTGTAGAATTACGTAGGCTTACAAGTGAGTCAAGGCTATCCTTGGAAACACTGAGAAACAAAACAAACCTCTCTCCTGATCAGTAAAAGCTATAAACAGATCAGCCATTTTAAGACCTGCTCAAGTTTCTTCAGTAACTACATGCCATCAGTGCATGTTTACACCAGTCCTGCAATACCAGAAAAACTGAAGATAAAATGAAAGCCCAAATACCATTTCCATTGATGTCTCTGTTTCCCATTGACATCAGCAGGTTTTTGACATCTCACGTACAGCTGCTTTGTTTCCTTTTGTCTTGGCTACTAAATCATCACCACAATGCCCTTTCTGCTTTACCTGCCCCAGTGAAACAGTGGGCCAGTGCTCCTGGAAACCCCACTTTTCTCTTGACAGCTCCATGACCCAGCTGCAACAGCCTTGGGGATAACATAACGAAGTCTGTCCATGGGGACAGAGAATGAGATTTTTTGTTTGTTTGTTTTTAATAACACCAAGGAATTGATTCCTTTTTGCCCCCCAGCTGTTGACCTGTCAAGGATGCTACCTTGGGTTGTAGGAAGTGCTGTGAGATACAGCTGAATTTCTTCTGTATTATAATGTTTTGGAAGGAAGAAGTAGTACTTAGCAATAATTAACTACAAGACAAAAAAAGACTTGTTTAAATTAAGCTAATAACTCCTTTGGTTTTGATCAGGCAGAAATCCAGAGGATAAAGTCTTACCTGCACAACACTGGAGTGCCTTTTGCAGGAGGCCAGACGAAATGCACAGTATTTCATCCATAATGAAAGCTTGGGTGCACACCCAATGGTTATTATGGAAAACAATCATCATAGCTCAGTTTGCATAGAAAATGTATGGTTTAAAATCCGTGGACTACAGGATGGGTAATGATGACAGAAAGGCGAATGACAGAATTCACAGCATGCAGGTTTCTTGTGAATAATACAGGAGAGTCCTGAAAGTTGGAAGAAACCCGAGCTTAACTTCAAGCATCAGCAGGAGGAGCCGTAAGTCAGAGGTTGGTATTTACCATTTGGGCTGACAGATAAACAAGGTATGTCAGCAGCCAGGGTGTCAAATAAAGAACCAAACAGAGACGCCAAATGAGAAGGGGAAAAAAAACAGCACAGCAGGTGGAGATAAATAACATGACTATTCACAGGAGGGAAAGTGCCTGAGAATTATGACTTACTCACTGATAAAAGGCAGCAGCTGCCTCCAGAGGCACTGGGGCTGCCCTGCAGTGGGTGGCAAGGCTGTGTGTCACTGTCCCTGTTTGGAATGAGGACTGTCCCTGGGGATCATGGGTCAGCTATGGTGCATGTCTGCTCCTTTATTCAAGGAAGGGGGGTGAGGCTAGCATTTGTACTTGTACTGATGCACAAAACCTGGAAACATCCAGCTGGGGTTTCAGGGAGCTGGGTGCCATGCAAACAACACATTTGGAGCACTGCTGTATAGAGAATCTGATGGAGAAACACAAAGTGCAGGGGTGATGCTGCTGAAAGATGGTGAATAGAATCCTTATGCTTTCCACCTGTCTCACAGGAAAACATAAGTATTGCACTGTTTCTATTTAAAAAAAAATAAACAACAACCTTGCATTCTTATCTGACTTGTCTGACAGAAAAGCCCTGCTGGTTTTGACAGGACCGGGGAATCCTGCTAGCACCACGCCTCTAATGATGAAAGTCCCCAGTTCTAGCAAAAGAGAACAAAAGCAGCGTTTAGTTCTGGATAAACTGTAATCTTGCATTTCTGACAGGAAACCTGACTGCATCTAACGGAGAAAAACAGAGTAACAGAGGAAATGCTAAACAAGAGACCTCTATTTAAAAAAAAAAATAGTAGACTGAAAACAGCACATGAGGAAGGCTGTGTACCAAAATGTGCTACACAGTCTCAGTGTAGTCGTTATACTGCACAGTGTATTGCAGAGGGATTGGGGTTGGAGACCACTCAGTCCAGGAGGTGAGCAGGTCCCTCAAGGTTCAATGCCCAGGTGACTGCATCATCTCCAAAAACAGAACCACAGCCTCTCTGGGCAATCTGCCCCAGCCTTCCATCTCCCTCACCATAAAGAGCGTTTTCTTATGTTTAAATGGGATTCCCTGTATTTCTTTGGATCGTTAAGGTTGGAAAAGATCACTAAAATCATCTAGTCCAGCCATCAACCCATCACCCACAAGATCATGTCACACAAGGATATGTTTTCAGGTTGTTTCTTCTGCCTTGTCTCATCATTGGGCACCATGAGAAGAGCCGGCCTCCATCCTCTGCCCTCCCTCCCACTGAAGACTATTGCACATGGCTAAGATTCCCCTGGGATTCCTTCCACTAAGCATCCCAGAAACAAAGCACAGAAACGGGAATAAGGCATTTTCAGTTTGTGTGATTTTATGCTGTGTTATACTTTTATTGGAGATAGTTCTGCTTTCTTTGAATAAAATTCCATTTTAACAAGATCACTGTGCCACTTGCATAACTAATCACTTAAGGGCTTGTACACTTATTTAAGCACCACTGCTTTCACAATGTGCCCTCAATAAAGCTTAATAGGCCACATACCCCAACTCTGACAAGCCAGACTTTGATTATTTAGAGTTGAGTGGTTTCTTTGTTCTTCCCTCCTAAGAGATGTCATAGCCATCACAGCCTGACTGGTACTTTTCATTGAAGAGGAGGGAAATTTGCACTTGTTATGTAGCAATTTATAAAGATTTTTGAAGGATGGAGAATTAGAAATGAAATACAAAAAAAAAAAGAGTAAATTTAAAAATATGAGATAACCCAGCAACAAAAACAGGTGCTGAAGAGGATTTCTTTACTGAAATTCTTGAAATCATATTTATGCACTAAATATTAGATCATTTAAAGATGGCAAGAAAGATCTGAAATTGCAATTGCATTAATTCTTTTCTGCCAATCATTAAGCAATAATTAGCATGTTCTGATGGTGTAGGACTGTATTCTTCCCTAACTAAACCCAGTATAAGCTATGAATAATGCCAAAGTATGCAGCTAGTAGGAAGAACTGAGAGCCACTGAGGGCAGGACTTGTTGCACAACTGTTTTCATTGCAAGGCTGCCCTACTGCCCAAGCAGCATGCAGGATTGATGCAAACACCTCCTGACTGCACAGAGGCTGGGGGGTCTTTTCTGTTCCACGAGGTTCCACTACATAAATATGTGCCTCTCTATTGGTCTTACATTTGGGAAGCAAACTATAGTAAAGTATACATTGAGAAAAAGAGGAAACTAAACCGAAGCCTGCACAACAACAGTGGTGCTTATCATGAAAAAGAACCAAATAGCAGCATCAAATATTGAACTGACCTCAAATTTCTTGACTGATTGGAGGCCATAGCAGTTCTTAGAGACATTTCAAAGCATTATGCAAATGTCAGAGAGTTGTTGGAGTCCTAAAAAAAAAAAAAAAAAAAGAGGTCACCTGCAAATGCAAGCAGCACCAGGGATGGAGTAGAGTGGTACCCAGAGGGACCGTTTGTGGCAGGCAGCTCATGGCATCTCCTCCCTCCTTCTTCCACCTGGTCCAGCTGAAAAGTCACCTCTATGAAAAAAATTTTGAGTTTCTTTATCAACAGATAACATTATGTAAAGCAAAAATAGCTGCTATCCTTAGTACCATTTTCCTGCCAGGCATTATCATTTCCAAGCTGTAGCTATTCACCAAGAATAGAAATTCCACATTGGTGACTTGCATGACTTTGCTGAAATTAACCCTGTGAAGGAGCACTCACATCACCAGCACTGAATGGTCTTTAGAGAGAAAGGTAACAATGTGTGTCTCAATGCTCCAAAAAATCTAGAATTCCAGGCATTTACAACCAAAGCAAAATAAGTTACTGAAGCTTCGTTAAATGAAAACCCATAGAACTCCCATGCTTAAATCTAGCTTTTAAATTTGTGCTACAGCCAACTCACTGAGGATAAGCCCATAACCCTTGAAACAGAATGATAACAGAGATAAAAGACGGCCTTGGAAATGAAAAACTGCCTCAATAATGCAGGAGACAGTCTTGTCCCCAAACCCATGATTTCTCCCCTGAATACTCGGGTAGTCATCGCACAGAACTACTGCCTGAGAACTGTATCAGATCCAGCTGAAGAGGATGTAATCATAACTATTTTTACATGGCATAACTCTGCTCTTTGATATTTTTTAAGAATGCTGATAAAGTACTTCAAAGAGATACACGCAGTCATGCTTATCCTTCCTGCTCAACGCAGTGTGTATCCTGAGAGCTGCAGAAGGACAGAAAATTGTGCGTATTTTTAGCTGTCATTCATGTTTCTATCTCTGCATAGGATTAAGAAAGAAGTTTCTCCCTCATCTGAGAAAAACCAAAGTACTGAGAATAAAACAGCAAAAAATCAACAACCAACATCTGTTCAACCAATATTACTGAAAGAATCAATTTCCCAGAGGGATTAACAACAAGTGCAAAGAGTGGATCAATACTGATATGGCCAAATTATCTGGATGCATGCAGAGAAGCATTTGCTGCTCCTGAAGATAAATTTTAGAACTTAATAAATGTAATTCCTCATTACTGATTGATGGATCCTTCTAGCTTCAGTACAGAAATGTAAATGCTACGACTCTGAGCTTTAAGTTTTTATTTTCAAAGATATTATTACTGATTTCTCAACTTATTTTGAAAGTTACTTTAGAGTTTCCAAATGCATCATCAATCTTCATGGGCTAGGAAACTAAAAATTAGATTCCCAAAAATCTACCATTATGGAACACCTGGATTCTCTCCATCTTGTAAAGGAGTGAATCCAAAACATGAAAATTGTAATGGGCCAATTTCTGTCACAGTGAGGCCCACTCAACCAGTATGAAGTCAATGATGTAGAAACCAAGACACAATTAAGTAACACTTGAGTCAGATGGCCTCAGTTTAAGGGTTACCCTGCCATTTCCCCGTCAAACTACTTAAGTTACACTGTGAAAGTTATGGGCTGTTGACTGCATTTTTATTTTTCGTTTTTTCTCATGGATGGTGATACTTCACCATTTGAAGAGCAGACTGATTATGGAAGAACAAAAATAAGTTGGTACCTAAATTAACTACAGTTTGTTATCTGGAATGTTTTGCTCCAGTTTAATTATAGCTTAATTGCATCATCACTAAATTAAAGCTAAGCCCAATTATTTCTCCATCCTTGCTTCAAGAATAAATACTATTTCCCTTCCAGGAGCACTAAAGTACAGAATCTGCTTGAAATTATACCTTTAAGAGTGTTTGCTACCTACTTCTAATTAAAACCATTTATCACTGGAGTATCATTTGGGTTCTGTTGGTTTTATTTGTTCTGATAAACACTCCAGACTAAGGTATTTAACTTTTAGCAAGCAACTGCTTGGCTTTCTGGGGCTGAACAGCCAACGGCTCCTAGAGCAGTAGCGCTCAGCACAACCCTTCAGCTCAATGGCCCACAAGCTTTGATTACCTAGCACCTGTCCTTATGGAGTTATGCCATTTTTATTATGCTGGTTTACAAGTAGAAAAAAAAAAAAAGGAATTTTATATTCCACTTAAATCAAAATATAATGAATGGGATCTTTCTCCTTCCTGCCTTTCCTACCCACCGATATCATAAACACTGCAAAGAAGAGGTCAGGAGTGTACACATCACTCTGTCATCACCCTGCACTTTACTCAGACAGATTCATGCCCTGATTTTCAGCAATACACGTCACTGCTGTACAGAAATTGGAATATCGAAAAGCAGAGTAGGCTTCTCCATTTTCCAAGTTAGCTGTGCTCTTAATAGCAATTAAATAATGGAGGGAGGGCTTAATTTAAATGATTTAAATTTACCATTTTAACTATCACAGAATTTAGATGGTTAACTCCGAATGACACCAAATACCTCATCATTCATTTTCCAAGATGGAAAACTGAAGTTAGAAACTGTGATTAAATCTACTGAAACATTGGGGCACTGCAGTACATTGTGCAAAACAGGCGCTTATACCTGGAACAATATGGATCATCCTCTCCATCAAGGAAACAGAGATGTGTAGGAGGAAAACAGCGAACCTACAATAGATATTGTAAGTAGTTTTGAAACAAGATTTGAGGAAAATACCTTTTATTACCAAGGGAGATTAACCTTGATGTGGTTATACCATAGAGTACTTTTTTGATAACAAATATTTAATGTCTGCATGCCAGACTTGATGTGGAAATCCCTTTTGCATCATCAAAAAATAAAAAGATTTAAAAACATTGCACAATTGTGCACTCAAAGACATACCCCTATTAGCGCCCACGCTATGGTCGATATCATAAAAAACTTTTCCATTTGAAACTGCAGAACTTAATGCCTTAGAAACAATATATGCCTCTACTAATAGTTGAGTTATGAAAAGGAATTTAAAAGGAAAAAAGTCAAAGGAAAGAATATCTTCTAAAGACATTGTGAGTTTTCACCTTCCTGAAAGCCTGAAGCTGCACAGCTTACTGATGAAATTATACTCTGAAAAGGTCTGAAGATGTGAGAAACATTTCTACTGACGCTTCTATCCCTCAGTTACCTGGTAGTGTTTTATTATCTGGGTGAATAGATGAGCAGAGACCTGCCTTTTAACCACAAGACGACACAAGGAAATTATCAGCCCAAGTATATGGATGGGTCAACCAACAAGCAACCAGCACATCTGGCCAAGAGGGGAAGAGTGTGTATGCCAGCTCAACCACTGCGTGTCCTTTCTTCCCTATCCTTCAGGCAGCAATGACCCGGAAGACCCTCAAAATATGTCCACAGGCAGCACATGTGTAGCAAAGAGCACTTGAGATTGAGGAACTGAATCAGAAGCTTCTCTGACCAAGTCTGTCCTGGGAGAACTTTGAATCAAGTCAAAAAACAACCCTACAGATTCCATATACTGTTTCCAAACTTTGCCTGCCCACTGAGGAATTAGATGACAACTTGAATTGTCCTTGAACTTCCTACTGAAGCCAACAAACTGAAACAAGCGTTTACATTTGACTCTATCTTCTCAGGTCTTCAGAGATTTTGAATATGTCCTTGTCAAGAGGATGATTTTTTTTTTCTTTTTTGATGCATACAGAATAAAATTATGTCTGCAGCTTTAATGCACATCTGAAGAGTCTACCAATCACTCTTCTTCTCTTAACATCCAACAATAAGATGCAGACCTCTTACAAAGGAAGCTGCTTCTCACTGAGCACTTCCCCACTGGTGCAACACATTGCTCCATCAACACCTTCCACAGCTGCTCTCATCTCAGTACTTGTTGGAAAACATTCTCACGGAAGTGCAAAAGCCAGAAGCACATTTCAGTTCAAAGTCAGAGATCAAAACTGGAAAAAAATGTGTCACTTACTCAGTGAAATGAAGTGGTTTTATAAAATCTAACCAGTTTATGTAAAGTTAAGTATTTATGATTGCTGCTTTTAGTTGGCTATTACTTCTATATAATAACCTAGACAGACCCAAAACGTCACAGCTTATAATGTCATATAGCTCTCATATCAGAGAGAGATAACTTGCAATGAAAGAAATAAAGCTCCACCAAGATGGGTTTGCCCATCTCTGCTTCTCTTTACTCTAAAGACTCAACATCTGCAACATTTCCATGATGACATGGAGGTAAACAGCAAGAAACACAGCAGCAGCAATGGAGCATCATATCCATGCATCTGTCTGTACCTGTTAAAGCAACTCTGACTGTCAAACCAGTTGGTAAAATTCCAGTAAGACAAGAAGTTTGCATGTACTTCCCAAGCTGCACCTCATGCATGTGCTGAGAACACACTGCTACTGTCTGCAATGGAGGAAGGCTGCTCCTTTATGGCATGGAGTTACATTTCCACAGTAACTCCAAATTATAAATAAACAATATTATTCTAGGAATTAAAGTCAATTTTGGAAGATGCAACCATTAATTACTTTTGTGGTTTTGTGGGTTTAGGTTTTTAAACAGATCGCTGCAGTGCTTAAAGATCCTCCTGATTAAATAATTCAAAATGTTTGCACTATATAACATGTTTGAAGGGGAGAGAAAACTATGCTAAACACTTTGAATTCACAAGCAAGCACCTCATTAACATGCCACGATATCAAATATTTATTACTTTCTCCAGCGTAATGAGCTCATTTAAGACAAGTGTGAGAAAACCCCATCTTGTATTAAAGTTGGCAATATTTTATTTATGTGCACTCTAATATTCACTTTAGGCCACACCAAAATATAAACACACAATTAATATTTCATTAATGAGAAAGCAAGATGCATTTCTCAATCCGGAACAGGCTTCTTTCATTCGAAAAAGACAAAGCAGTGGTAAGGCTGCAGAGTACAGCTCCAAGAGGGAAGCAATCAACATTCAGTTATTAAAAATCTTCTTCCTTCCCGGACTTGCTCAGAGAATAGCTGCTTTGCCATTGCCGCTGGAGCTGCAATCTGCTCCTTTTTGTAGGAAAATGGGAGTGCCAAGTGGAAGGGGCCTG
This sequence comes from Perdix hodgsoniae, assembly GCA_035772895.1. NCBI lineage: Eukaryota > Metazoa > Chordata > Aves > Galliformes > Phasianidae > Perdix > Perdix hodgsoniae. Next base: position 6,612,310 of record JAPSGF010000026.1, read on the forward strand.
CTAAGTGCATGCAGCCTCAGGACACCACTGGCTCTGCAGCATGCAGTTAGGAGAGGGACCACAGGACAGGAAAGGAGCTGTGGAGGTGCAAATTCATCCAGGTTAACAGCTTCAGCTCTGTAAGCAACTTACAGTCCTGGAAAGCCATCCCTGAGGCAGTGCCATGAAAGCACTGAGCCCTGTGCCACCACCTCCACAGTGACACTGAGAGCTGTGTCCTTGTTCACTCCATGGATTCTCTCCCCCCACCACATCAGCTGCACTTTCAGCCGGACCCAGGCACTATGTCTTCCCCCAGATAAGGGGGGAGAATACCTCAGGCACAATTTGGAGAGACCATCACCCATCCTTTACTGTGTCTCTCTTCCAGTCCAAACTTGGGGTTCATTTTTCCCATGTGGACAGAAGTGTGTGTGCTTGTGGCAGGGGTCCCAGCTGTGATGTTTAACAGATATTTCCTAAGTGGAAACAGAGATCAAAAGTTTCTAAAAACAGCATTGCTCACACATCCAAAAATTCTGCATTTTTGCCTATGCTTCTTTTTCCTTTCAACAGCTATTGACAGCCAATAACCACATACACCAGCAAGATAAGCATTTACCATTGCATATTTATCTAGAATTGCTGAAAAGTACATCTCTGAACACAGATCCCTTGCACCTCTCTCCAGTCATTTCTCCTGTCTCAGAATACGCATCTCAGAGTCAGTAGAGACCTCTTGGATCCCAGTCTAATCCAACACCCTCTGGAGCAAGCTGTGATGCTCGACTTCAACAAGCTCATGTTGAACATTGCACCTCAGCTCTCAAGTGTGGTTGGCACATAAATTGCACACCAAAGGCTCTCCCCAGCAGCCTGGCTCTGTGGGAATTGCTCAGCAAACGGTACTGGAACCTTTCTACTCCCCACTGGAACCTGCTGTATTTGTGGCACAACAGAAGTACAGCGTTCTCAACTTTGCCTCCCCAGGCGCTCCTTTTGCCTGGCGGCTGGGTTCTCAGATCCATTCAGTCCCTCTCCATAGGAAGTAAAAAGACAGAAGCACGATCCCTCAGGAAATGAATTTTCTGCTGGTGATAAAGCCAGGAGGAAGCAGAGGCATCTCCTCCCTGACTATGGAGGTCAGTGTTTCTACATGAGGAGGTCGTTCTCTACTCACGTCATCTTGCTAACTTTGCACGGCTCTAACATTACAAAATTCACAGCACTACTTTTCTGTCCCCTTGTGTACCCCTCAGGCTGAAGGTATTTCAGATGAAATGCATCAATGAAGACTTAGGCAAACTATACACTCCTTAGCTGGAACAAAACCAGTCTGAGAGGTGCCAAGATTGGCCATTCTTTGAGGACGCGTGCAGATAAGTACCATAAACTTCTGTCCCATTGGCACCTTAAACGTGACACACTGCAATCATGAGCTTCATTTAATTTGGTCCACTGTAATTGGAGGTTGGAAGGCCAAGCACACCTCTGAACTACTGTTAAAGTAGCACCAACACAGGAAAGATTTAGAGCTGCTCAACTTCCTGACAGGATCTGTAAGGCTGGGCAATGTAGATCACTGTCACAAATCATTGTTTTATTATGTATAGATGAATGGGAATAGAATAAATCCTAAACAAGTTCTATTTACAGAACTATTAGGTATTGGGCAGCATGCTTCATTTTTAACTGTTATTGCTAAAAGTAAAGATTTCATACATTATTAAGCGTTGCCAAAACTTAGCAATTCTAGACAATGCAAGGCACCTTTGGGTCAGACTGATTGACAGGCTGGTAAGTATTCTAGGAGTAAGTGAAAAGAGAACTCACATACAAGGAGATTACCCAGTTTGTCTCCCCAGAATGCATTGGTTGGGACTGATAATCTCAGTCTGTTTCTGCTGAATGCAGAGCAGTTAGCATTCAGCAGAAGTACAGCTGAAATCTTAATAGAAAAGAAAATATCAGCCAAATCATTTCTGAAGTGGACTGAATGATGAGCAGGTATATATCCAACAGAAGATTGAACCTGAAATGCATGCCAGCACTTGAAACGAATCATGTGCTGCCAGACATGGTCGTACACACTTGTAAATGCAGCTGGCAATTTGCCCACCTCATTATTTTGGAAGCCCAGCTCTTGTTATTGCTGAAAAGGGGGGGGGGGGGGGGAAACCTCTTTTGGTTGAAGTAGCATTGTCCATGGCTTTGAACCAATGAGATTAGAAAATCTAATTCAGGAAAAGTCTAGGACAAACCTGTGTTCTCCCTGAGCAGTATACACCCAGTTCAAGGAAGCTGAAACCTCCCCAAGCAGATGAATGATTACCATCCCCTCATGGAGATGAGGGGAAGCATTAGTCATTCTCACTGCACTTTATATTAAAAATGAAGATGAAAACGCTTTAAATAAATAGTAAGTTCATAAGGATTTGACACTGCATAATGAATAATGCAATGGTGCTTAGCTTTGGGAAATCCTGACTCCTAGACCAGGGGATTAAACACCCAAATCCACAAACAATGAAGAACATGAATAAAAGCTTCTACTTCAGACGTGACAGGTGAGAAATTTAAGACACCTACAGAGCTGTTTGCTTCTTGAATAAATGCTTTTTAGCTTCCAGGCCTCTTTACAAGTCTGGTTGACCAACATTTACGACCTACTGAATGGTTGGGTGCATTAAGTTCCAAAATTCCATCATTCTACATTTTTTGTTAGTATGCCCAAGTCAGTAGGGAATGCTGGATTCCTTGTATCTGAGGCTGAATTTACTCCTAGCAGCTAGACACGATAAGAGCTTGAAAAGTACTCATTCTATTACACTTACCTAACTGTGAAATAACTTTCAAGACCAGAGAATTTTCCCTTCAGGACGTTTAATAAATCTTGGATTTTTCTCATGTCTCTCACAGGAGGCATCTGCTTACATAATTAACACAATCATGGGGTTAACAAAAGCCTGATGACTTTTTTTGAGCTAGTCAGCAAGGTTGCACACGTGGTATGTGACCCTACTGCTGCTGTGTTGAACCTCATTTAACATAGGCATGGATGTGTGGCTCCTCACTTTTTTTTTTCTTTACTAAGTTAGTGGAGATCATGAGAATTATCATGCCTTGATAGAGTAGAAACATCAATTCAAACAACTGCTCTCTTGAAGATCCAAGGAACATAAACTCATTGTATCCTCCATTCCTATAAAATAATTTTGTCCTTTTGATCCTTCCAAAGCACAGCTTAGAAATACATACTTAAGACCCTCAAGCAACTCCACTAGCATCAGTCAGACAAAAAGAACATCAAATCCAAGCCATTTCCATTTGGTTTAGATGCACATAAAGAGGGGGGGGAGCAGGGGGCAGAAAGGAAAAAAAAGTATGGTAGGTTTTGACAGGATAAAAGCCTCCTGCTCTGGAAATAAATATGTCAAGTGTGCCTGCTTCACTTTGATGCATACTGCTGAAATGTCCCACCTTTGCTTCAGTATGTATCTGGCAGCACCACCATTATCCTGTGACAAGGTCTTATTCTGTAGATATTATCTTATCAGAGACAATAGGATCGATTTAAAGCACCAAGATGCACAGTTTGCCTAAATCAATGCAACAAATGCCCCCCAAAACAGTGTACAATAAGAGAATTTCAACATGCAAGTTTTAGAAAATTGAGAGTTATTAGTAATTAGGGGTTACTACATGCAAAGTATTACCCCAATAGTTTAGGATAGTTTTTCCTCTCAGGTTCCTCAACTCCAGTGGGCAGAGTCCATAAAGTCCTTAACCCTAAGATGTTGTTCGAGATTTTACATAGAAAGTTAATAAATACGGAGCACTAAACAATCTTTAAACTAATTAGGGAGAATCTGCCCCACAGTTCATCTCCATCTAACACCCATTATGCTTCCTCTTTCATCTTTTCTTAATTCTCCTTGCAGGCTTGCAAGATCTTTCTTCAAAAGCTGATGGAAATCTGTTCATTTCTTTGAGCTAAATTCTGTCCAAACGTGTGAACTAAATCAAAAGCTGCCAGGTAATCAGGTTATGTTTTGCCATACCTACTGATGCTGCTCAAATAACCCGAGCGAAGTCCTCAAAGTAATTTCTCTAGTCTGCATCCAAATTCATTTGAAGTTGTTAGAAACATTAGCATTAAGTGCAACAAAATTTGAGTCCATCACACTTGTAGAATTCCTACACCTTTAATTGTGAAGTTTTTCTGAAAGTAAGATCACCTTTCTGTCCACAGCAGAGTCCACTCTAAAATGGCTGAAGCTCCAGTGAAGAACACCTACTCACTGAATGCATCTGCAACAAGCCTTTTGCCATAATAGAAATAAATTCATCTTAGAGGCTTTCTGCCACAGAAGTTCAGCTCCCAGTTTAGAAAATAAATGAGATGGTTTTGCTTGGATAACAATTTATTCCATTGAAATTTTGACAAATTAACCAGTGGGATAGTGGGAAGATGCAACATGCTTCAAAACATCAGTCAGTACATCACTGCTGGGAGTCACCGTGTTATCTCTTCTGCAACAATGTGATTTTTGAGACTGACATCAAGGATTGACTCTCGCCTTGGGTCTAAAAGAAGGCGAGCAATACTGAAAGGCTTTAACTTCAAAATAAATGGTCCTGCCCTCATCTCTGTCATGGCATCCCCACTAGATGAGATGCTCTCTGGTGATACCTCAGAGACAGCAGAGTCCCATCAGATTTATAATATTCTTGGTTTTCTGGTGGCCTCATTTGTCAAATTGGCATCTAATTCTAGGGCTTAAAATCTGCTCTTTGAAAACAAAACAAAGTAAAATCAAATAGCTAAATGGATTTTCCCCAACTCTTAAGTAGGTCGGGCAGGGAAAAACAGCTGCTCTAAGGTTAAAAATTAAGTCACAAAAACTGGCAAAGACTGCTGCCTATAAACAACTGCTTATTTCTGAATGGTCATCTCTTGGGGAAAAGCATATTGTTGTACCTTAAGGGTCCTTCACAATCTCTTATTCTCTCCCTTATCACTCTACTGAAGTTAAACATAGTTCATAAAATAACAAATAATATCTGGCATAATGTTACATTAATTTCAAGCAACGTAAAGAAGGGCCACTTTATTCCCATATTGATTTAGACCAATGTAATTCCGTGGACTTAATCTGATTTATTATTCCTGTTAATCACAGATGCTCGTGGAAGCAGAATCAAGTCTTCAGGGACCTTGATGATTTTTTTTTTTTTAATGAGTTTTGCTGATATGACTCACTTAGATGAGGTTGCATAAACCATACAGGGAGCCCAGGCATCTTCCAGACAAAGTTTCCTTCTGTTTCTTACATGAAATTCCCCTGGGGATGAACGCAGCTAACAAATTGGATAGCTTGGACATATTTGTATCCCCAAGGGAATATCTACAACCACTGTACGTTGATCCCAGTCTTCTCTGGCAATATTCACTGCAGGCAGTGCTACAGAGGTGAATACCTCTGAGATTTAGTAGAAAGAGGGACGCAGCTGAGCATTAAACATGGGTCAGAGGAAGAGAGAATCAAGGGGTAAGAGACTGATAAAGGTCTATTTTTTGTCTTGGAAAAGGTCACCGAGAAAGCTGAATTAAAATGAGAAGCCACAGTACAGAATTGCCCTGGGACACCTCAAGAAAAGATTCTTCAATGCATTGTCAATATGCATATATATTGGCCAGAAAGCAAGGTCATACCTTCTGCCAGACTTCCTTCTGAAAAACTGATTCTTGTCTTAATGGAAATAAAGATGTTAAGAGAGATCTAGAAAAATGCTTAAGCTGATAACAGCCTTCAGGCAACGCTTCTGAAGCAGACCTCTATCAAGCAAGAACCTCACCCTCCTCCAAAAACCTGTCATAAGAGCCAAGCAAGGGCAGACTGCAAGTTAGAAAACACCATCTGCAATGATTTTCTTTAAGGCATATTAGTAAAGAGAGATAAATATGACAAGCAAAGAGAATTTAGACTGCTAATCAGTCAGGCCCACCAACCATTTTGCACAGAAGATCACTACAGACAAGTTACCCAAAGCACACACAAGGCTGCGGAGCACAAAGCATTGCCAAAGGACATTGGATACAGTTCACATTGAACAATAAAATATTTGAACTCCTATTCTATTGTCTTGGGAACTGCACCGAGACCTGGAAGGCAGTCTATTCAGTCTCTTAAAAAGGGACCTGAACCTGTGGCTCTTCTATTTAACAATATTTACTCCTGTAAGAGCCACAGTCACATCTGAGTTTAATTACACCGAGTAAAGCAGACATGAAGCCAACTAGGAAAGTTGGTATCTTCTGTTAGAAGCAGCACTTAATGCCTGTATTTGATTGCAGTAGCAATGTTATGAATTATTTCAAGATAATTTCATTTGCTTTTCCAAGACTGTAAACCAGAAATACTCTCATGCTTTTCATACTTTGCTGTTTTTCAAAAACAACAACAATCCTTTCAATTTAAGTAGTTTTTCAGAAAAAAAGCAACTTGATAAACATATTCCTGTAAACATTTAAATAAAGAAAATTGCATAAGATGTTTTAAAACATTTATATTTAACGTCGTCAAGTCTTTCAAAAATTCTGTTTAAAAAAATCTTGTTTGCTTGCATGTGTTCAATAATGTTTTTCTGGTTATTATGCAATTATGAATTAACTGAAACCAGTAGCATTGTGAAGCCTCACAAAAAGAATACATACCTGAACAGATAAATCCAGGGAGACACTTTGCATGTGCAAACACTACTTTGTGTGGTGTAAAATTGCAGCTTTCCTCCATAGATCACCCTTTGTGTAAGGGAGCTGGAACCCAACAGGTCAGTACAAAGTTTCTCATGTTTACTTAATACAGAATTTAATTGGAAACCACCATAAAAACACCCAGACATCCAGGTCTGTTGTCTGCTGTGGAGATGTGTTTCCATCCTCATGGAGAGCCACATCTGTCCAAATCTATGCAGATCAGAAACTCAGTTTTTCCCATTGATTTGCATGGAAACTTCACATGCTCATTCAGACCTCTGCAGGGAGATGGAGAGCTAGAGATTTTATTTGTGCATGGGCTTAGGGTGAAGGCAAGCAGATTTCAGATGTAAGCCTAAAGTAGCCTATAGAAGGATTACTCAAATTACTGTGTTACTTTTGGTCAAAAAGTGAGCATTTGCAAAAAACGTGTGTCACCAAAAATTTCCAAACCCAACCCACATCCAACAGATTCAAACCTTCAACTAATTAAGGGTTAGGTGAACTTCTGGTCCTAAGTCATACTTCACCAAAGTCTACAAAAATCTAACTTCTATTCTGAGCTAAAAAAAAAAAAAAAGTTGTATGCTTTGATGATGATCACAGAAGTTCAGAAACTCATTTCTGAAACTACTGACAAGGGTGAATTTCACCTTCATGTTCACAGCTGCACCATACCAGCCATGATTTACATGCAGGCAGTTGCTCAGGATATCAAAATGCCTCAACATCAGAGAAGTTGATTAATTAACATTAATTCCATCTTCACTTTGCACAGAGCCCTTGGGCTCCTTGAAACAGCTTCAGTGTTCCATCTGGAGCATGTGAAGCAGTTCACCACTAACGTGCCCTCTTGCCAACCTATAACCTTTTCTAGAGTTGCATCCATTGGAATAACAGTTCTACATCGTCCCTGGCAAGAAGACATTAGCTATAAAATTGTGCTTCAAAAGCACTTAAAAACTTTGACCATATGTTTATAACTTTGTTTTTGCAAATCCTCTTTAAGGAAAAAAAAGTACAAAAAAAGGGATCCGGAAATTAACAGCTGTTTCAGCTAGAAAGGTATTTCACACATTGAGAAAGTGCTTACAGAAAGCTATTATTGTGTTTATATAGACAAAAATTGGGTTTCCTAATTAGCACTGGGAGGCACGTAAAGCAGGCTAGATGCTGCCTGGCCAGTATTCTGCCAACTGCAAGTTTACAGTATTTGCTTGTGAGCTTTTTCCCCAAGGAAAAGCTATAGGAGAAATGAATCCTCCTACATTAAAGGAGCAACGTGACAAATGGTTCATCAAAATGCCTCCGCAATGAAATGCTTCTCTTACTGTTCTGCTTAATTAAAATCCAACTATGAAATATCTAAGTCCACAAAGCTTGCATTAAGTGATAATTAGCTAATGGACCAAATAAAAAAAATACCCACCCAAAGCAATAAAGAACAGTCACTAACCGTGTGAGCTTCAGTAAAGCAGGACTCACCAAAATTTTTAAGGTGATGTTAGCAAGGAGCAGAGCTAAAGCATATTTCTGTTGAGATTCAGTTGTTAATAATAATGTCTCATTAAAAATATATATATACAACACAACATCATTTCCACAGAAGCATCTGAGTGCTGAGGTGTTCTGAAAGAGAACGGAGATAGACTCCAAGTTGTGTCCTAGCAGGTTGGGTTCATAGATAACAGAGACACACAGGAATTAGAACGGTAACTTAAAACCCATTTTCCTTTTTTTCTCCACTTTGATGGAATTTATTTTGCTCTTCATTTCCTAATCCCCCTATTAAACCTTTTTTTGCTGCAGTACAAACCTGTTAACAACAGTTTCTTTTTTGGTTAATTAAGACAATTTCCACACATTCTCTCTCTGTCAGGGTCAATTTTTGCTTTTGATCACTTTTTTGTCTTAGATAATGAGACCTTTGACACAAGGGACAGTTTTCCTGTACTGACACAACACATGGAATAACTGCCTTGTCTTGTGACTGCAGTTCCTCGGCATTACATACACTTGAGAAATAACTGAGATATCCCCTATTTTCTTGATCAGGGGTAGGATTTCACTCCTGTTCTTCAGCCTGACTCCCTCTGTGTCTATTTCCCACACGTGAGCTATCAGTATCAGGAAGGTCATCCAATGGATTCAAGCACAAGCCCATCTAAACTGCCCAACCATCAGCTTGCAGCTATTTGCCCAGTCTCTGATGCACACACAGATGGCATCCTGGAAGAGACCTTCGTTCTTCAATGTTCCAATACATGTTTTTAAAACAAATGACCTATGCTTATATGGCTGGATGGTAGTGGCATCACCATCCAAGAAGAAATGGGAAAAAGAGGTTACTCAATATTTCTGTAAATTTTCAGAACAGATTGGTTAACACTAGCATTATTTGCAGCTTGAAGGCTTTTTCTAGCATGTAGGACATTGTGTTAAAAACTCACTAAAACAAATAATATAAATTAAAAAGTAAAAGCTGATTTAAATGTTGTATTACAGCAGTGAAGGGTTAGGAGTTGAGATATCTGCATCACTTCCTTCTCAGTGTGAGCTGTGCCACTCCGAGGATCCCATATATATCCAAAAGAGACTTTATCAGAAAAGAACTTCAGTGTGAAGTCCAGAGATGAAGGATAGGTTCATAAAATCTAGTGGATTGTGTTAAAGGAGTTTATCAACAGTTCAGGAGTAAAAATTGATGTAGTTCAAGCTATTAAAAGGATTATAGTGGACACTGCTTAATGCTGACACCCAGCACAGCGTGGGCTGAGCTGAGCTATCACCGTGATCTGGATGAAATATTAGCTAAATTGCTCAGTGCTGACTGCCATAAACACACAAACTGAGACATATCCTTGTCCAGCTCACCTTGGAACACACATTTAAGTTTTGAAATTCATCCTGTAGGCAGCAAAGCCACAGCACTCACAGTCTAAAAGCTGAATTGCCATGCCAGGCATAGGCGTAGAAACCAATTTACAAGCATGGCAGTTTCTAAGAACGCAGTGTAGTTTGCATATTTTGAAGTCAAGTTTTCATAAGAACAGTAGTATATACGTAAATCTTTTGTTCAGGTGAGCTTATCTCCCACCCTCCAGCATCACGTTTTCCATTTCACCTAAAATTCAGGACCCATTTGACCATCAGCCAGATCACCTTCAGACTTAATGCCAAGATGTCCTCTTAGCCCCCCATGATACCCAAAAGTTCCTACGGTCCCTTTGAAAGCCACATTTACTGCCATACCCAAGTTTTGTAGTCACGTTTAGTGCTCACTTTTGCAATGTTCTACATACACAGCACAGAAACAAGACCAGAAAAATCACACACTTGTGACTACTGAATTCCCTAGCATCACTTTATAGTCTGAAATAGCTTTAGATTAAGACTTACACATTGTGCTCACTGAAACAAATGTCCGAACTTTAAGATGTTTCTTGCAAGGTTATTAAATGAATTGTCATAACAGACATACAGCACTAAACTGAATTATAGCATACAAATTAAAATGAGAGAAGTGAAACCGATTCACAAGTTGCTAAAAGCAGCAGCACATGAGAAAAATGAGGCATACCCATAAAATAAAAGGACTTGAGAAAAATGAAAAGAACATACTAAAAAGATCAACAGTTAAAAATGACACCTAGCTCACACCTGTGGTGCATGTGGCAGAGAGGAAAGAGAGAAAAGAGACAAAAAAAGACAGCTCCTTCCCTCGGGGGAAGCCATGGCTGTGCTGTGTCCACCCGGGGCACAAGGCTTGGTCAGCCAAGTGCTCCTGCCCAACACAACTGCAGCAAAATAGGATGCTCAGAGCAAAACAAGGGGGTGGAGGCTAGGATGTATTTTCTCCCTCAAGATCAGAATTTGACTTTAGAAGGGTAAGAAGAGCTTTGTTCCTGAATAACAGCCCTAGAAAAGCCTAGTTCTGCCCCAGTTTTGCCTCTCCCCCTCCAAAGCACAGCTCAGGGAATGTCAAACCACACCACAGCACTGCTGTTGCCAACACCATCTCCTCATGTTTCATTACATCCCATTTTCTTCCCTGTGCTTCATGACTTGACAGTTTAAATTGCATCGGGCTCAGAGGTGGCATGTGCCTTGTCAGGCTGGACAAAGTTTATTTTCCCCTCTCCTTACAAGAGATAACACTAATTAATGCACGCAATACATTTTGAATACTGGATCATTGCTTTTCTTCAGGGAAATCTGCATATTGTTATTTATCACGTGTGGATTCTGATGGCTGAGATCTGGCTTCTTAGCTTTAACCTCTATTGGTTACCTGAAGACAAAGGTCAGAGTGACACAAACGTGTTCACATGCCAACACCATGGGATCTTAGCACAAGGACACCCAGTCCTTGTCTATGGGCTCCAACATGTATGTACAGCAGAAGAACTACAGGCATTTGCACAGTGCCAGGCTGCAGGGCTTTGTTTCCCAAGGAGAATCACATTCTTCCGTAGGGAATGACGCTGCAATGACAATAAATGCTGGGACACCCAGGATGAGATGCTTTTCCCAGGAAGATTTTTAAGTGACTTTGGAGCAGTACTTGCTCCTATAGTATTATGTCTTGCATTCTACTCCCAAACATGAATAGGAACACACAAGTTTAAAAAAAAACCTTGTTAGAGATTCCAAATAATCATCATCAAAATCAGCAAAAGACTGTAAAACCAAACAAACTCCATGCAAACTTTAGTATTTGTGAAGATAGCATAAGTGAATACAAAGATCACAAAAGAGCCTAGTGGAGGAATTTGATGATCTTCGAGGTCCCTTCCAACCCATGCCATTCTATTAATTTTGCCAGCCCCTTCTATGATTGTTATAGATTTTGCTGTCAAGCAAAGCACCCAGAGTCACTGTCAGTGCACCCATCTGCAGCTCCTGGGGCAACCATAAAGACCAGTGCTCAGCAAAAATGATTAGAAGTGCTTGGAACAAGAATAATAACCTCACATTAAGGAATCAAAGGTGTTGGGACTCACCCAGTTCCCCTTTCATAGGGTTTGAACCTTTGGGAAGCCCCTTTGGAGGAGAAGAGCACACATTTGGAGTAGCATGTGAAGACAACCACGTATGGGTGCAACCTGGGTTGGGCTTTTAGCATCTTGCCTCTAAGGAGTCACAAAATCTCCATACTCCCTTAGTCTGGAAACTACCTTATATTGACTTTGCTCCTTAGAACACAAATTGTCCTGCCTGTCTATATCTCAATACCAAAATACCCTCATATTTCTGCCCCAAGTCTTCAACCTGCCCTAGCTTTTACAATGTAAATAGCTCTAAATCTATTCCAGCAAGAGTTTTTCAACAACTCATCCACAGCATTAAATTTTTCTCCAGATTAATTTTGCAGCCTTTCTGCTAAGATTTTGAGTGAACTATTAATCATAAGACTATGAGACTCTTAACCAATTGATGGTTTTATGGTTATGGCTGTTATTAATCAAGTATTGTTTTGCTGCACTCTTTATAGCATACTATTTTATATTTTCACAAATACTTCACAGCTAGCTTGTCACATTCCTGGTTGGTTTTGTATTTAAAACAAACAAAAACAAGTGATTTCGACAACAAAATAAATAGGTTTTTTGAGTACTAGTGTAGGAATACAAGCACCCATAACCTTTAAAGCTGCTGCATCAATAGGCAACAAAATGCAGACTGCTGTTGTGGAGGGGCTTTTCTAGGGATATGAATAACACTTTTTCACATCACACAACACAGCCTGTTAGTGGGTGCTAAACTGTAGGGCAAAGGGAAAAAAAAAAAGGTGGCTGGAAATGTGAGCTTGCTTCTCCCTCTTCCTTTGAGGTCAGGATTTGCTGCTGCCAAGTCCTGCACTGCACCTCAAGGAGACAGCACTGAGTGAGTCGGAAAGGTGCAGAGCTGCATTTACTGTGATCGCTGATAAATGAATTAAGTGCCTTATAAAACTGATGGAAATGGCCTATTTATAGCTGAGAGTGTATTTACAAGCCACAGAGGGAAATTGCAATTACATTTTCAGTTTAAAAAAAAAAAAGTCATCATCTCCTCTGACCTTTTGTTGCTTTCTCATGCTCTTCAAAGTAAAGTGAATTCATGAGAAGTGCCAGAGAGAAGACTTTGCCTGTTACGTTGTCAGTTTGCAGCACTCCAGTCCCTCCCTTCCCTCCAGCCCCATCCTCAGCTCTTCCCCTGCTCGCTTTCGTGTTGTTTTATCGGCACTGTTTTCAGTCAGAGCACAGCTGGATGCAGCTCGCTGGGATGCCTCCAACACAGCTGTGCACCTACTGGGCACAATCAAGCCCAGTTCGATTATGATATTTTCAATAAATCGCTACAGACTTCTTTTAATACGTTTCTAGATGAGTTACAGTTTGTTCTTGCTTAACTCACTTCCGAAAATAAAGAGCAAAAAAAGAAACCTTAAAGCATTGCACAGCTCAAAACCAGCAGCAGTTCCAAAGTCCCTCGGTTAGCACAGCTTTGCTTGCCTTCAGCAGAAATCGAGAGGCTGCTAATGGAAGCAAAGTGGCTTAGCCTCTCTGTAACCCAGCTCAGCATCAGCTCCTGGAACAAGTGTCTGCCGAGGAGCGCTTAGACACGTTAGTGAAGTCAGGTTAACGAGCAATCCATTCACTGAAATGCAAACAGGGATCCAAACCCTCCAGCCCAAATATGCCCAACACAGGGCCTGACCAATGCTGCCCCGCCTCTCACCCTCTCCTGTGCTCTTGAAATCACGAGCATAAAATATCACACCATAAAATAAATGCTAAGCAACAGTTAAGAGTCTTAGGGGGACAAATTACTCTCTCATTTACATTAAGGTAGTCTCAGAGTAACTCACTTGACTTCAGCCCAATTAAGTTGCACTTATCCTACAGCAAGCAAAAGTCCAAATGACTTTTTATCAACTCACTATGCAGGATCCAGCAGCACAGAGAACATTTCTCAGATTTGTCTCCCCCCTCCCAATGGAAGCGATGTGAGTTAAGCCACACATGTTTTGCTGCTGCATTACAAAAAGTGGCTCAGCTTCCAGATCAGCACTTTTAATACAGCTCAAATTAGTTTTGCTATAGCTTGGAAAAAGAAAAAAAACACTTTGTTGTTTCAGACTGTTAACCACAATGTCTTATAAAATGAAGCATGTTTACTGTCGTTTTGGAAAAGTCATTCTTCCTTTATGAATCTGGCAATGAAGGATTCAAAAGATACCAATGTGGGATTGTTATCATGCACAAGCCAATGCTGTCAGGCTTCATTACTTCCAAGACAAAAACTACAGAACAATGCATTAAGCGCTTCAACAGGAACACAGAGCGCTGTAGCACGGCAGTGGGATGACCCCAACCGCCAGCACCTCGTACTGCAGCACCCACAGCGCTGACTTCATAGTGCTGATATGTTGGGGCAGCCCCAGAAACACTGCAGTTTGGTTCTGAGGCCACGCTAAGGTTTTGAGTTCTTTTAATAAAGAAATAGGTGCATCTTTTAAGAGAAAACAAAAACCTTTTTTTTTCCCCCCCTCTAAAGAGAAGGGAGAAAACCTTACTTTCAGAGGCTTTATTGGGATGTTGCAGCTAAAAAATGACTTGGTGTTTAGAAACAATATTGGCCAATACTTGTTCTCATTGCGGTTTTGTGCTTGTTTTTAACTCCAGAGGTTTGCATGGGGTTTTCCACCCCCACTCTCTTCTAAAGACGTGAGTTGTTGGGCTTTCATTAGGATTATTTCATGATATCCCTGGAGGTATTCAAGGCCAGGCTGGATGTGGCTCTGGGCTGCCTGGTCTAGTGGTTGGCAACCCAACCAGCAGCAGGGGGGTCAAAACTAGATGATCATTACAGTCCTTTTAAACCCAGGCCATTCTATGATTCTATGATCCCGTTCCCACTGCAGCCCTGACTTCTCTGGGCAACAAACTAATGTCTGTAGAAATTAATATTCCCAAGCATCACCACCTCCCAAGTCAGCTCCCCTCCACCCCCTGCTGCTTCCCCTCTTCCCTGTTGTCCTCCTTTGCCCTCCCCCTATTCTTCTCCATCTGAAAACTGCAGTCCTCTCCGAAGTGATAATATCCCAGCCAAGGGGCTAGAGGATGGATTTGGATCCCGATTTGTGCAGCTGTGTAACAGCTACCTGTTCATAGACTGAGCATTGTGCTTTCCAGTTTCGTCTAAACAGCTTATTTTCCAAAAATAAGCACACAGGGCGAAGTTTACCCGCAAGCAGAACGCTCACACGGGAGCCATTCACTTAAGCTCAACTTAAGCCTTACTTTGATGGTTTAACAGGAATTTACATGGTACACTCCACTCGCTCAAGTTCCCTACAGAAGGATGATTTCACCCTCTTTGCACTTCAAAGTCTCAGCTTACCCATCCAGCTTTTTAGAGCGTGCATCCCATTGTGCACCTAACACCTTTCATCCTTCTCACATTTCGCGGAGCTGTAATAGCATCAGCCGTGACCAGCGGGGCTCCCCAGCCAGCTGGGAGCACGGGTGGCTCTGAACACCAACATCAAGCAAACGCTCTGCAATGCTCATTGCATCATTGCACAGTGCCGTGCAAACAGCCCCCAGCAGCACGCTCCCACGTTCGGCGATTTGAAGAGAGAAAACATCTTAAGGCTGACTTCTCGCTTTCACCACTGGCAAAAGAAGCTCAATTCATACCACTCAATTCATGCATGCAAAAGCTTTTACCACATCCTCCGTCTTCCCAACTTGAAAGGCAAGATAATTGGAAGAGGACTTTGACTCTGGCACCCAGGCTGGTTGTAAGTAGAGGGGTACGGCCCTCATATAACCCCAGAGAAAAGGCCAGGTACCTCCAAAAGGACACAAAATGCTGAAACAAACATATCTGAGTTCCTATAATGAACAGATTTAAACCTACAGCAGATCAGCCATCAAGGACTTGGTAAGTTCTCTTTCATGTTGTCCCTTAATTAGAAATTTGTCAGAAACACAGTGCACAGCACTCCCTATCTCCTGTTGTGAATCATAATGACCAGGTTTTCAGAAGGGGGTTGAACAACATGCTTTCCTTAAAGAAATAAAGGTTCAATTCTGAGTGCAGGTCCTAGAAGTATACTGGTTATCACCACCTCAACAGTCTTCACAACACCCAGAGTACAGATGTCATGAGCAAACGTTGGTACTTATAAAGCCAATATATGGAACAAGGAGCTATGAAAATCATCAGAGGGAAATGCTGCAGACAGATCCCATCTCTACTTAAGGCTGAAAAATCCTGATTTCTGTCCTGAACTCTACACTTGGATCACAGAGATGCTTTTGAAGTTGTTTCATTAATCTCAAATTCTCCTTGGATGAGAGGTACCTAATGGGTTGAGACAGGCTTTTTGTCCCTGCCTCCCCAAGTTTTCATTATGTTATATTAAGGAAATAGCACTTTACAATAAGAAACTGGTGAGTCATGGACTGGGATCTAAACGTTCCCACAGCCACCCAGCAATAAGGTCATTCTTAAAACTTCAAACTCAGCAAAGAACATCTTATTCTCCTAAGCAAAGAAGTGTTCATACAGAAGGCAGTGCCAACATTCCTCCTTCACACCTCCAGCATAACCTGATCCTGGAGTCACTTAGTCAGGGAAAAGAGCTGAATTCAAGCCCCTACTCCCATACACCTTAAGTCATGGAATTATTTAAGAGGGTTGCCTGGACCTCACAAAGCAGTTTTAGAGCCAGTGAGCAGCTCTTTGCATTAAGAGGAGTTAAATGGAGAAGAAAAAATGGTCCCCATCCTGCCCAGGCTCATCCAGCTCCAAACAGAACAGGGGAAGTCTCAAATGCATCAGTCTGGAATTTCCTCTGTGCTGAACCAGACCAAGTTAGACTCCTCCAAACCATCTCAAGCAGCACATAATTCCTGGCTGCTAATGGCCTCAGCCAGTGAGTTCCCACTTCAATAAGAATCGGACTCCAAAAAATAGCTTCACAAATTAAGTTGATAAAACGATGCTTTTGCTACATTTTTCAGATGCCATTAGGCATGAACATTGAGGGTGGCTTGATACTAATCTTTGTGTGGCCTTGAGTACTTAAAATTTCTCTTCCCCATTAATACAAAGATTGCACTGCTCAGGGGTCATTCTACTTAACATTTCTTAATTGAAGGCTTTCTTGCTATTTGCCATTTTTCACTGAGTGTATTCACTAAATGCAGCTTTGTAGTCCTAGCTCATTTAGCAACCCAGCTGGCAGCAGCCCTCTCCTGGCCTTTGCTGTCCCAAAAGCTGCTCTGGGCTCAGGCAGGCTGCATGCACACGTGGGGAGTGTACCTGAATGCTTTAGGCATAAACCAATGCGAGGCAGGAAGAACTGACTGGGGAAGGGAGAAAGAAAGACTAGATGGAAAGAACTGGGCAACATTTAAGAGAGGAAAAGAAGCTATGACAAATGGGAGGAGATGGGATAAGAAGAGGAATCCCCCATTTCCTTCTAGGAAAAAAGAAAAGAAAAAAAGGATAACCAACACAGATTTAGATCTCCTTACTGAATTCCCAAGAGAAAATACCTAGCAGTTCTCTCCCTTGGCATCCACTGCAATGGACATGGACCATTTCAAGCCCTTCAGATCTAGCTAGGACAACTGGCTCCAATCATCCACCCCAAAGAACAGCCTTCCACTGGCCCTTTGCATGAAACATTCCCTACACTGGACATAAGAGAACAAGTTATGAAGCTGGCTCCTCTAGAGTTTGAGCCTGTTCCTTTGCTTGCAATCCTTTATTTTGCACATATATACTTGCAAACAAGTAGTGCTTGTGCCAACAGCAGAGATGTTTCCACATATATCTTCCTGGGATCTTGTTCTGTCATCAAAATAACAAATGGTTTCCTCCAAACCCAAACAACAGCAATACTTTGTCCTCTTTAAGCAATACTTAAATAGTTTTCACATGTGCACACTCCACTGGCGCAATTTTCCATGATTTTCCTGAGTAGAACTACACATTACTGATATTTTTTTCAATGTAAATTACAAATTAAGACACAAAACATCATCTTTTCTGGAGCAGCATGGAGATGCCCGCTGCATTAGAAGATCTTTTTCAGCTTTGCAGACCAAGCGACAGGGCTGGTTTGTTTTTCTCTCCTGCTACAATGGTTACAGGCAACCAAACCAAAAGAAGTGCTTGTGGCATGAATCAAACTTAATTGCTTTCTACATTTTATAGAAGGAAGAAAAAAAGCCTTGACCCTACCAAGCAGCAGGCAGGAAAATATAATGTCTCCTTACAGCAATTTGACCTTCAAGCACTCACCCCCCCGAGCAACTTTCTCTAATCCCAGACAGATACACTTATCAATCCAAGTGGGTAAAAGAAATGAATCTGTCAAAACAATGACATTGCTAAAATTATAACCAGTAGCATCATTTGTTAATTTGCCTGGTCTCCATTTTTGAGGATTTATCAAAAGTATCTTTGATCCAAGAGAGCAAGCATTTAACTCTGGCTCAGAACCCTTTGTTTTGCTGAGAAGGGCTCCAGGTAGGATGCACTCTGGCTCATCAGCCTGGAGCTCCTCTGCAAGGGGTTCCCATGTCCCTCACTTGTCCCAGGATGTCAAATCACCTGCCCATAGAGCAAGGCCAAAATGACATTCTGGGGAGGCTGTGTCACTTCAGCTATCAAAACAGGACGAAAACATCACATAAGCTCAAGGAATCTCTTTTTCATTTTTATTTTTAAGTGTTCTCCATCACCTGTGCATGCAACTTCCCTCAAGTAGCATTTTCACTGAATTTAAAGCAAATCCACGGTGAACAGAATTTATCAACCCAATGCTTACCTACAATTCATTGCTCACGCAGCATTTTACCAATCTAAATGACATACAGCAACTGGGAAACAGTGAAATACCAAGCACCAGCAAGCAGGTGCCATCCGGTCCAGGCAGGACAATCTCCTCACCCTTATGTTTTCGGTGTGTGCACCTAACAAAGGTGTTCTCAGTGGCCAAACTATGCACTACACACAGACATCTGAGGCTGCCATCTGACATTCAGCTGAAACAAAATGTTTCTGTTGAAGGTAACCAGGAGCACAACGCTTGCAAAAATTAGTCTCATGATTCCTTGCAGAGAAATTAATACATTACTCGGAGTGTGAAGCTCAGTCTCAGCTACATCAGTCAGAACTGCAGCACAGGAGAAACTGGGATGCAGAAGAAAACATTCAAGATTTTATTACTCCATTTAGACATAAAAAAACTAAATAAAACATTATTCCACTGGCAGTTATCTTTCAATTGTTTGATTTGCATTCACCAAGATAGGTCTAGCTAGGTTAGTTATTGGCCCAGTGCAGATGCTCTTAGCTCTTTAGTAAGGTATAACATACTGGCAGCAAAGCAAAAAGCCACTCTAACATCAGTCTCTCCACTTTTTCTTACGTGAGACCACTTTCACAGCAAAATCCTTCAAGCAAAGAATTATTTCTTTTCTAGGTAGCATAGGGCTTATTTGCATGCAAAGCAGGACTAATTCTTAAGCAAAAGACTAGAAACTTCCCACAGAAAAATGTTCCCGTATAAAAAGAAATTCTTTGCACTCATATTTTACATGCTCTGATTTAAGAATTAAATCCACATTGTTGGACAGTTACCCAAGTGTGTGTCTCAGGTCAAACAACAGCAATACTCCCTACAACATGCTGGCATACTTTGCCAGCTCACATGAGCTGGTTGCATCCATCCATTCCTTAGCAGTCAGGTATCAACGCCCATGTTACAAACAAGCCTGAGGGTCAGGAGGAGACCAAGGACTGCACAAAAGAGGAGGAGGATGATGTGTAAGGAACAAGGAAGAGTCCTGCTGATGGTACAAGAAATCATCAGCACAGGAGCTCCATGCTGCTGTCACCTTTCACTTCCCACTCCACGGAGATGCAAACCTCCCAGGCTGCCAATCCTGCACATCTGACAAGCGTTAAAGTTATCCAAATAAAGTTGGCAGTGCTTACAATTGTCCAGAAGGAAACCAGTAGGAAAACACTGGCATTGACAATATGGTTTACTGCCAAGCACTGTGCATTTGGCACAGACGGTTAATTTGATACAGTAAGCATGACCCTGCACTCAGCAACACTTTATATATTTTTAACCAAGATCTGCAGTTTCTTTTGAAGAAAAGCATACTCAACCAGATGGGTAGAGATGGTCATAACTTCTGTTTCATCTTTGAAATGTCTTTTCTTGAACAGCAGGCCCAACACAACAATAGCAAAGCAAATTGGGGATCGTCACTACGCTACACATTCAATGTCACTGCAAGCTTTCAGACTTGCATAAGAGCTGAATTTATGGCACATAAAATTAGGAAGTAAAGAAATAGGGTCAGACACATCTGATCTGCTTTTAAACAATTGCACTCTGGAGTGATTCAAATCCTCTTGGACTCATGGCATTTGGAATAATTGTATCATCATTTACAACCTCGCTCAGTAGCCATGAGCAGAGGAGACACTTTAAATCAAAATGCCATGGGAGGGCTGTTAGCAGGCCTGAACCTCACAAGTTTTCATTGTGGTTTTCTGAGATTTCTTTAAGTGGAGACAGCTCTGAGCATCCCCACCACTGGAAGGGTAGGAACATCCATTACCACCCTGATGTAGGAGGGTGGGAAGTATCCAAGCATGAGATTAGCAAGGAGAGAACATGTGGGTGTGGGAAGAGAAGAAGCAAGAGCATCGCTGTGTTTGTGTCAAGACAGATGATGATACAATAGGTAACTACCTACTGTGCTCCACTCTAAGTTAGGAAAAAAAAAAATTATTCAGCCTCTGATGCTCAATAAATGCAACAGTATATTACAGGCGTTTAACTCACCGATTTGTAGATATCAATAGATCATCTGGAGCAGTCAAATGTCAGCCAAATTGCACCCACAGTTATTTGCCACATAAAATTACAGCTCAGATTTCATGTTTAGCCACCTTGAAACTATTATCCTGTTCCACATCTTCAAATGAACAACTGAAATGCAGGCCAATAAAAATACCTTTTTTAATGCCAGAAAGATAAGCTGAATCTAAACTCCTCGTTAAGAACGAAGAGGTCAGCAGCAGATGCAATCTAAGAGACCTGGTTAAGTGGGGAAGTATTGGTAGTAGATCAACATTGGACCAGATGATCTTGGAGGTCTTTTTTGACCTTGGTGATTCCGATTCAATCACATGAATTATGCTGCAGTACCAAGCCAACTATTAAAGGCAAGTTTTACTGTTATTTTCTTGAGGTCCATAATAATAATGACTCCCTTTCTTATCGTGTTTTCTGCAGTTAAGGCAACAGTATCTTTAAATTCCCATAAGGAAGAAAAAATGTACTGCCCACATAAATCCACTAAGCTACATTTCTTTTCGTAAATACATATCCTTATCACTGGGCTTGAAACTTTAAGAGCCAAACAGCCACCAATGTTGGGAACTACTCCTCACAGCACCTGCAGACACACTAAGTATGGCCACTGATCTCTGTGCTTCATCACATTTTCCAGGACTCACTGTAAAAGATTTCGAGCACAGATTCCCTAATGCATTCCAGAAGTGTTTCTTCTTCTGCATAAAACATGAAATTGCCAAGCATAGAGGCCTGCACAGTTCACTGCAGCCAGCAGAAGCCATTGATTCTTGCATTTATTTCTTCTATATTTCAAATCTATTCCTCATGCTGCTTGTCACATAGGGTTGACATATGTCACAGGATGCCATTATACACCGTGGCAATGCATAGACATCAAATGCCATCTAAAAAGAGAACACTGTATTTAAAATACTCCTGTGCACACTGGTTTGTTTTATTTGCTGTGGCTCCGTAATTGCCAGAAGTCAACAGTCATCGAAGCAATTCATCAGAGAATACAAAATTGCTGTTCTATTAAAGATAAGAAAAACTGAACTAAGCTGAATATGCACCACCAGAATGATAAATCTGCACAGCTTGTTTTACACTTCAGACTTTTTAATGCATAATTTATTTGTATTTATCTGCATTTATCAAAATGTAATTTTCTACTGTGGAAAAAAGAAGCAGAACTACACCAGTGACAGAGTATGATTTTCTTTTATATTGTGGTCAGGTGGGATAGGGAGCCAAGATACTCAGCTTTTGCTTTGATGCTGGCACTGTAGGCTGTACTGGAGCAACTTTGGCCATCCTCTGTTCCTGGGCATCCCATAATAGAACGACTGCTCTGCTACACCCTGCTTAGCAATGCTTTACAATATGAGATATCGTCAAGTTGCAATAAGTTACCCCTAGCTGTGGCCCATGCACCAATGAACTCACTGCATATTCATCTGGGGCTGCTCTGTCAAGCACTGTAAATTCTAAATTAATCCTGCTTTTTTCAAAAAGAAAAAGAAGAGTTTGTATGCATTCAGGAATGAAAGATCACAAAGTGATTTCCTTGATTATCCAGTAGTGCTAAGTACTAGCAAAACATGCCAAATTAAAGCAAAAGGAGAGAAAAGGCCAGTCTCTACCAAGACAAATTGACAAATTACACAGCACAGAACGCAGATTTCAAGTATGTCAGAGTGCTTTCCAGAAAAAATCCAAAACAATTCAATGAGTATTTCTTGTTCAGCAGTCCCTGCATCCAGCATCTTTCTCCAAGTCCTCAACAAGGCAGCTCTCAAAGGGTCACCTGCTGAGAAGGATGTTCTGGTTTTGTTGAATAATATAGTAAAAAATGATTTTGCGTAGCTATCTTTATGAGCAGTACTAGATACTAACATGTTGGTCCTTCACCACGTCACAAGCCCCAGAGCTGCCTCTGCCCACATTACCCCCCTAACGTGGACAGGAAACACGAGCATTCCTGCAGATCTGCACCCTACTCAGGTGCTCCTGGGCTCCTGATCTTTCTTCACATAACAACCTTAATTCATGCTTGTGAGTGCATCCCCTCAGCAGAGAGATGCACATGGAGACCTTAGAAAATATATTGTCACCATTTTTAATTATTTTCCTGAGAAGCGTAGTCACGCTGTTCTAAACAGATCAACTCCAAACTGCACATTCTTGGATCCATGAACAAAAACTTCCCATCAGATAACTGCAGTGAAAAAAAAGTTCATTACCTGAGCACATAAAAAAAAAAACCCTGCTTAGACTTGGAAGCATCTTTAAGAGGCTTAATTAACATAAACTGGCATACGTACAGGTGGAGATACTTTCTAAGCCGCTAGTAATAGGGAGTATTTCAGGCGGTGTTACACTCCACCAGCTTCTGTTGTAGGACATGTAAGAATATGACACTTGAATTACACTGAAATGTGCTCCAGGGTTAAGGCTGTCTTCAGGCATCTTTAAATTGCACGCCTGGTACTTATACAGCCAATAAGCCAAACTGACACTGACCTTGACAAGATTATGGGGACAGTCTTTACATAACGATGAGCTGGTCTTGCTCATCATTGACTTCTGGCTTAATCATCTGGGGAGAGAAGACAGCTGTACAGGTTTTGCTTTACTATCAGACACACTAACTTTGTGCCAACTCCTTCTCTTTTAAGATACAGAGAAGATAATACAAATTTGGGTACACTGACTTGCTTGAATTCAGAACCCTTTTTCCCTGATGGTGTCAAATAGCTATAACTTCATTTTGCATCCATGCCAGAGGCATAAGACAGGGATTTGCTGTAGTCCAGGTACTTGGAAATGAGTTGGCTGACCAGCAGCTTGCAGGTATACTTTCAGAGCTTTCATGCACTTCTGACTAATGCTTTACCTAAATTTCACTTAATATAATCACAGGTTTTTAACTACTTAGTTAAAATATTCTGTAAATACCTAAAACATCACGCCAGATTAGTACATTGGCTCATACTCCTTATTGCCCATCACAGAGCTAACATGCAGCTCAGAGTAATTATACGAGCTGAGCTTAATGAATTCTCAAATGTAATGAGGAAAGCTGTTCTGTATGTACATGATGTATGATGCTCAGAGTGTGGACAACAGATTATTAAGCCCTCCCACAAATCACCCCACAATAACAGAACCAAGAAGTGGATTTCATTGGGCACACCTTTCTGAAGGACAGAAAAGGCTCTGGATAAGTTCTCTTTAGTTGTACAAAAACCTCAAATCCGTGGAGACAGCACTTGACCAAAATGCAATTGATTTAGCACAAAACTTGGTTATATCCTTGTTATATTGTTTGGAAAAGAAACCTAAGTTTTCATTATGTATTAATACTAGGATTCAATTCTTCTAATAGTAGCTGCTAAGGCCTCAGTGCTGCCACTCTAAGTCGACAGGAATCCCTTTATGAGATTCAGCGTACACTTTTGCCAATAAATGATCTAAGTGATTATTAACTATCAGAATAATATAACTGTCAGAGGAGAAGAAAAGCTGCAAAAGACACAGTATGAATGAAGGCAACGTATTCCTTGGTTTCTGAATTCAGTATCTACCTGTAGTGTCACAAATCCACATGATGTCCCTGACTCCTGGTCTTCGCTTTTGAATAGCTAAGAAAACATAATATGTAAACTCATCTGGCACAGACAGCAGACAGCTCTGTGTTGGGTATTCATCAGAGGAAACTCATGTGCTGTTTATTCCAGCATGTGTTTGGAATATATTTTGCTCCTGATAAAATAGTGACAAGACTACATGGATAACAAGTGCAAAGAAGCTGAGAAGTTCCTCTTTTGTTCAACAATTTTCCTTTTCTTTGGCTTCAAACAGAGATAGAGTTAACACAGGACTGCAACCTTGAGAAGGACAGCAGCAGTGTCCCAGCACAATTACAGTTACCAGCAGAGGCCAAGAGTCCTGCTTTGATGTGACACGTATTCAGAAGTAAGATTAAAATGAAAAAGTAAAAAAGCATTACATTATCATTCCTTTCCTGATATCCCAGTCAAACATTCCTGCTTATGGTCTTTTCTGCATTTCTCTGATATGCCCAGAATACAGCCCCGATCATAAAATAGAACAGATCAACAGAATAGCAGAAAAGATAAAACTTTTATCTTCCAGGGCCGGTTACTAAATATTTTCTTTCAGAAAGATGGAACTATCTTAGGTAAACCTAGGGAACAGATTCATTTTTCAGTCCTTCCTTCCTTCTCTGTGCCTCTGAAGACCTGCCATCCAGGTCTTGGCTGGTCCCCAAGGATGGAGCAGTGCCACATGGTGCTGCTGCTGCCCAAGGGACCCAGTTGTCTTGCAGAATGGAGCATTCCCATCCTCGCTCATCTATCAACACATAAGTGAATCCGCACAAACTCAGAGCAATGCAAAAATTAAGTGTGCCTATATTCATCTTCACACGTTACTGAGCTGTGCACAGGGTTCTGGTTGGTGAATCAGAGCACCTGGATGCCTGAGCACACCCTGCACTCCAGGGACACGTCTCTATTTCACCTCTCACTCTGCACCCTTAGAAACAGGACAGCAATTAGGCCACTAACATATTCAGACTCTTGCCTCTTGATCTATTTGCCCTCTTTCTTCCTGCTCCATATATCCCTTTCCCCCCCCATGTTACACCCATACTGCCAGCTTCCTGGGCAAAACTCACTGGTTATGAGAGTAACAAAGCCAAGCAGTTATCCAGTCCATGCCCAGAATTCCAAAGAACTGGAGTAATCTACCTAATTGGAAATAGCATAATTGCATTATTCTGATGTACATTACCATCTTGGGTCAGAAAGTCTTACTACTCCTCACCTATCACCTAACCTAAGTGCCACAAGTGGTGCCTGCTTGTGTAAAACAACTCTACGTGCACTTTGAAAGATGCTAAAATTTCAAGAATAAGTGAAGAAATAAAATTCTGTTTCATGCTTTACATGACAAACTACGTGAACCCCTCGTTTGTTCCACAGATCTTTGAGTGCACTGAGCTACAGTGCACAGCATCACAGTTGTTTAAGGCTGGCAGCAACCAGGAGACTTAATATGACCCTTTTTGCTTTTCTAAAAGAACAGAAAGTGATGTTAGTCTCAAACTTTAATAACCCACGTCATCAAGAACATGGCAATACAATGTACCAGGGACTCTGCAAAGACTCTTGATGCATCCTCTCCTTATGGACACTGTTGGCATAATATAGTTTAATGACAGATCTGGTAAATGTAGTAAATTTCCTCTACTTTTACTGATTTTCTTCCCTTGTATGTCAGCAAAGAGACAAGAGTGAACTATCACAATCACCTAGCAACTACTTTTCTGATTACCTGACAATTAAAATTAGTTTCCTGATAAGAAGCCACAGAGGAAATACAAGAGCAAAGTCAATCACAACCAACAAAATTATCCAAATTGTAGCTCATTCTGACCCAATATCATCCTCCTATGTCTATTCAGTAGTGATGTTTCACTCTCTGCCTCAAACTTCAGTTGACATAGGAGCACTTCTCATCCATTCTTCCTCGCTAAGATTTACTGCTGTGGCAGTGCTCTGATGTTTACTGGCACAAGTTGACCCGAGCATGTTCCTGGGAGCTGTTTTGTAAGATTGTTTTCAATATTTAAGACAATTACGCAAAGGTAACCTCAAAGAAGAGGCAAGGCTGGGACACAGGGAGCAGGTCCACCTTATGTCACCTCCAGCTTACATCAACCACTGGTCCAATAGACCCTCAGCTGCTCCAGGAAACAGAGGGGTTGGTTGCTTGTGACTTACATTGTCCAGGCAGGGATGGTAACTGCAAAGAAACTGACTGGGAATCAGTTGAGAGGGCTTCCAGTGCAGGGGTAGGAAAGGCACTGTTGTTGTGCAAAGAGTTTGCTTAGTTTTGGGAAGGGGAAGAAAAAATCACTGCAGCTATAGCATAGGAACAGCAGACAAGATGCTACAGAGAAATGCAGGCAAGAAGGACATTCTAAAGAATTAGGATCTAGACCCCAACACGCACAAATACCTTGCTCCCACCATTCAGCTGATTGATCATGGGTTTAGCCATAGACCTGAATCAATTAATCTGAGGGAGGAAGAGTGGTTATACATCACTGCTACAAAACAAACCTAAGAGGGACATCCCCTGGGAACTGCTGCATTATGTGAAGATTCAAGACTCTCTGCCTCCTGATGAGCTAGAAAGAAATTTCAATTATTTGGCTCCTTTGCTCCCTCTTCAATTCGCCTTCTTCTTCTGCCCTTACCCAGCAGGTCTTCAGAGCATCATCCCCAAAGGAAGCATCCATAACAGGCCTGGCACACACTGCCTGCACCCCCAGCTCCAATGCAAAGTACAGCACCCACATTCAGAAGGGGATAACCCTACCTGCAGGCTACTCAGCAACCAGGCTGTGCATTTTCCTTCTTTTTCAGTTTAACACCCAGCAGAGTGAGAACAAAAATCAAGCCCAGCCTATGCTGCCTGCTCCCCAGATCTCACTCTGCTGTTTACACAAAGCAATTTCCTCCTGCAGCTAGCCATTTCTGCTGCCTGCAAAGACCCCATTCTGCACAAGGAGGGAAGCGGAGTAGCCCCACACACACCTCAGACCCTGATGAGGACTCCAGGCTTCAACAGGCAGCACACATTTAACTACAGATCATGTCAGTGTCAAACACAGACTGTAGAAGAAATCACTTAAATGGTTATCAGGAAAGCTCAATGCTCTTTTTATCATTCTTATACTCTGCAGAAATGCCAGCCGCTCCAAATGGATTACACACAGCATATGCAACATA
This sequence comes from Perdix hodgsoniae, assembly GCA_035772895.1. NCBI lineage: Eukaryota > Metazoa > Chordata > Aves > Galliformes > Phasianidae > Perdix > Perdix hodgsoniae. The sequence goes on from JAPSGF010000026.1 coordinate 6,639,761, forward strand.
TACATGGGGGGAGGGGAGCATCATAAATTAAAATATATCTTCCACATCAGCACAAAAAGGGAGACTGGCTCTGTAATTGCCACAGACTTACCAACAGCTGAGCAAGAATGCCATCTACAGGCCTACAGAACAACTTTTCCCTGCTCAGTACATGCCAGGAGGAGAAGCAAACACAAAGTGAGCACTCAGCATAGTATATGTTAATATGACTTTCATATGCTAATGGAAAGTTCATTAAAAATAAACAAATACAAAAGTAAAATACTTGGAACTCCCTTCAAACAAAATCAAAGACTACAGACCCTAAAACACTAAATCTTTCATAGAATAACCTAGAGAGGATCATTATCATTACAGCACTGTGTTCAGCATACATATTTTATTAAGAAACTTTTTGCACATACTTTAGAGGTTACCAGTGCATTACATTTTGTCTCCTGCTTGATTTAACCGAATGCAATGCCCTGAGGCATTTATTAAAATCCAAAATAAGAAAAATGCTATTACTGGCAACACATACAGTCTTTCACAAAGAAGAACTGTCATACGTTTCAGCCCTTCTTATTGGGCTCTGGTACTAATACCAAAGCAGTTAAAGGAGGTGTGAACGGCAGTTAAAATAATTCCACCTTTACACCACTTTTATATAGAACGTCCACACTGATGGCTTCAGGCCTGCTAAATGTGTCAAAGCCTTGTATGCCTGCACTCAGTAAAAACAGATTGAGAAAAACACTGAGTAATTCTAAAAATTCTGAGAGCAAAGACCAAAAAATAAAAAATTATTCCCTAAAAGCATCTGGAAGTAGTAAGAAACCATTTTATTTTCCAAACAACAAGATTCTAAAGCAGTCCTTCATGTTGGAACCAATAGCAAGCACAACTGATGTTGGCCCACATAGACAGGACCCCTGCTTTCAATAGATTTCTATTTAACTAAAAACAAGCAGATGAAAACTCCTGGAAAGCTGGGAGCAGTAAGTAATCCATATGGGGATTACAGCACACACGTAGCTTCAGCCATCCAGAGAACTGCTAATGTCTTCCTTACTGAGTTGGAATAAGAATAAAGTTCCAGGAGCACTCTGACAGTGCTTAGTTCATATATTGATTAGAAAGAAGACAACATAAGAAATCAGCCACACAGTAAGCTTCACTAAAAGCTCGATCTGCTGCAGATTTGGGTTTGTAAAGAGGGAGGTCAGTTCAAATGGCAGTACAAAGCTCAAGATGTATGAGAAGTAAGCGTGACATGCTTTACTGCATAAAAGTTCTACCAGCTTGTCCAGACTCCCCTTTTCCACCTCAAAAGAAAAGGTATAACTTGCCAAAGTGTAAATCATGCCTGATTGCCATCTCTCACATCATCTTCTAAGGAAGATCAGAAACACAAAGCACAAAGCCCAGACCTCATACAGAAGACAAATCCTTTGACAACAGTTCCTTGGCCAGCTGTGCTGGCTAAAGCATGACAGAGTGGACTGCAGTGCAGGTACAGACACTGTGGGATTCGCGTTTGGGAGCAATCAGCCTTTGCAGAAAGTGAAGTGAAAACCTTCTGCTCTCTTCCTCAGTGTGTTGCTGTGGTTACTCTTGGTTACAGATGCATGAGGAAAGGCCAGGTTGAGTACCACGCTCACATCCTACAGAAACACTAGACCATATTTAAAGCCAGACCATTCAAAGAGCAAACAGCACACCATGACCCCCATCAGGTCCATGTGAAGTACTGTCTTTACATGAAGTTCACAAGCATTGGGACAGATTAAGGATGGAAAATGGAGTCTTGCCAGTGGCCTGAAATCAAGTAAATCAGCAAATGACCCTGAATTTGCATGTTTTAAGTGTGGTAGTGGTTAGTTTGGGTATTTTGTTGTATCTCTCAAGACATTCAATGCATAACACTGCCATATATCCTGTCAGGATATTATCATGAGAGTTCAGATGGCAGGCTCTGCCCAGGAAGTATATCAGTTTCGTTTTTTTTTTAACTAATTAAGTAAAACCATCACAAACAGTATTTCTAAAGCTCTCATAAAGGAAAGACATCTTATACATATTTAACTGAATTTATTCCCAAATTCCTTACTGTTACACATCTGCCTCACTGACACTCATGCAACCATATGCTCATTCAGTTTGTCCAGGAGAGACTGCACCAAGCTGAGCAGCCATTTAAATATGGTTTGCCCCCCTCTTCCTCCTGCCTATCCTTACTTCTTTCCTCAAATTATTCTAACCCAACTAGCTTCAAATTCATGTTTTTCCCATTCTATTATTCAGTTTGCGTGGCTGTCAAACAAATGCATTCCCTTTGATTTGTTTGGTTGAGTGTGTGGATGTATTAATTCTTTGAATTGCAAGTGCTTTTGTTTGTTTAATTTCGTAAATAACATTTTATGATTACTCAGCGTTGTCATTTTGCAAACAAAACTAAATGGTAAACTCATGGGAGAACAATTTATACGCTTTTACCCTTCAGAACTGGACCTAAAGATGGCAGAAAGATTTATTTCATCACAAAAGAAAAAGTTCTGTTTTCACAAATACCATTTGTTTTTAGATATAGCATGATATATAACAGTCTACAAGAGGAGGCACATTCTAGATTCAACCTGGCTTTACAAGACTCAACTAGTAACAATATGAGGAAATAATCTTCCTTTTCTGATTATTCTTAATGTTTGCCTTCTGAACAAATATTTAACATGTATTGTTTGGCTGTCCATCCCCTCAGAACTGTTTCTACTGGTGAGAACCACCATGGAAGTACACAGAGAATCCAGGTTATTGAGCACTACATGGAAAACAACCAAGCCATCCTTCCGATGCAATTAACCAAGCAGAAAATTACAAAAAGATTTCTCAACCAGTGCAAAAAACTCTGAGTAGGTAGGGAAATTAGGGAGGAACCTCAGACATACCTCCAGCCAGCCCTCCCAACTTCCCCAGGAGCTTCTCCTGCCTCCAACCCACACATCCAGAAACCTTGACTCGCCATCCACATCTATTGTTTCCACAGAACTTAGCTGGAGAAAATTTTCTCCAGGAAGGGTATTAGACTGTGGGGCTGTTGACAAGAAGCCACCAACAGTTGATGTGTTCTCCCTCAGCAATACACGTTTGATAAACCCATCACTTATTTCAGGATTTTAAGGATACAAATTGCATTACTGCAAAGCTGAGAAGGACCTATAAGGACTTCTGGGTTGGTCTCATGTCACAATCACCTGTGTTATCTGTATTCCTTGCTTTCAGAGATGGTGTCATTGCAGCAGGTGTCTCTCGAGACATTCAATGCATAACCCTGCCAGGTATCCTGTCAGGATATTATCATGAGAGTTCAGATGGCAGGCTTTGCCCAGAAAGTATTTCATTCCCACTCTCCTCTCCCCCGCAACATATGCTATCAGTTTTGGGGTTTCTACTATCACATACCTAAAGTCAAGAGAAAAGTAGCATTAATCTATGTGAAAAGTACCGGGCAAGGAACTCACTGCTGCAATAGATAACTCTTAACAGGAAAGCGATGATGAGGAGCTGACGTGATCCCTTTGCTTCTCACACATTTTCTGCTCCCATCTCCTGGGGTTGTTGGCTGCTCAGGCTCTCCCACCCCAAGCTGAGAGGAGGGCTCTGTTCCAGCAGCAGCACCCAAGCAGTACCCATTTTGTAGGCTTCATCGTGCTCCTAAGGGTGACTGAATAATACGTTTTAAATGATATGCAGGAATAAATTTACCATTTTTTAAATGTGTAATTAAGGAAGTAATCATTCCCTCCTCTCCTAAATTTCATTCTTCTGACAAGTTTCTTCTGAGTGGTAAATGCAAGTTCTTATAGTTGCCAGCCTATTTTAAAAGTTAATCCATTCCTCTCTGAAGGTTGAGAAAATCGTCAGTAAAATAAGATATGATGGTTTAGGTACAGTGGGAGGTTTCAAATCACTGGAGCTCTACTTATTACAGAGCTTTCTACATCTGCAGCAGCAAAACACTACATGTGAATGTACCTCAGAGTATCCTGACCTCCATCCACCTTCCCTAATGATAACAGTTCTGTCCTAAGTGGGAGGTGTTCACTGCACTACTGTTTCACATTTACACTTTGCCAAAGCAAATTTCTTCCTGCTGTTACAACAGGACTTTGCCACAGCACAAGGACAGCAGAAAGGACCTTGGGGTAAGGGAATGCTCACGTGCAAAGGTGTCAATGCAAAGATGACCGACTTATTTAAAATGACATAAAGCAAAGATCGAAACATACTGGATCCATGATCCTTGACCCGCTATCAAACCTCTGTCAACCACCCCACTGCCCTTGGCCAGTAAGGCTCCATCAGCAACTGAGGCTGACCAGTGATAAAGACAGTCCTCTTCAAGAGCTTTGTAACTAAGACAAGTGAGGGAGTATGCATGCATTCAACAGCTCTGCCATCCGATTCAGTTTCCACTAATGTTAACAGGGGAGAAAAAAATTTCAATTTAAAGTTTTGAATATAAATGTCATTTACCTTCAGCTGTCCCTTTAGTTACTGAAGTCTGGTTAGGTAATTTCTAAAGTGTTCAGTAATTTATATCTGTCTAGATACAGAATAAGCCTGAAGTTCAAAATCCACTCAGGAAGAGTAATTCAGAAACCCGTAATTCTTATAAAGCAGAGCTCACGATGGAAGAGCTGAAATAGACAGAACCACACGTGTGGTTAAACTGAGTTCTTACTAAACTAGCATCTTCCTGCAGTGGAATCCAGTTCAAAAGAAGAGGGATAATAGATTGAGAAGTCTTTTTATTGTTTTTTTTAAATAACACTCAATTTGGGGTTTAAAATCAGCAAGATGTTCTTGCTGCAGACTGATGAATACTTTATACTTTCTTGCAAGTATACCAATTCTGAGCATGTTAAGTAGTATATAGAGATGAGGATATATTTATTTCCTTTGGATTTCAGCTGTAGAAACAGGAGCTCTACTTCACTCTGGTGCGCGTCTAAAGATGTATGCTTCTTCACATGCAACATTAGTGCTGTCAGCCAAGAGAGAAAGGGCTGAGTATGGCAAACAGATTCAAGCTTCTAGTTCCCAAAGCAAGTCCTATACAATGAGAGAGGAATAAGGTCATTCTATTTCAAGAGAATGGATCAAAACACTCATGCGTATGCTAGAACGCACAAAGGAATTATTTTAGACTGAAGTTCTCCCGATTCTGTATGCCCCACTTCAGGAATCCCTACATCAAAATCCATGAAGTATGACTTAAAGATTTCTTTCCTGATGCAGCTCCATTTTTATTTAATAAGACTATTTATTTATTTTTTAAAGTAACCTGCCATACTGACAGCCGTGAGCTCGGCTTGACAAAGCACTTTGGTGTCAATAGCTGCTCTAGAAGCACAAAGAAAGAATAGCAGCTTCGGAGGGAGCACAGTCCTGCAACTCATTCACCAGCAAAATGGCTGAAATGCATTCAATTTAGAAATTGATTTCCCAATTCTTTCTCCTTGTATACATTTACACAGAAAGAGACTAGATAGCACTCATATGTCTAAATTATAAATCTTACTCTATACAAGCTATAAATAAGTCAACCACGTATGTGGAAATGCAAATTATTTTCAAATGCTGTATGAAAATGTCACCACTATCAAAGTGTTTTTTCTTCCTATAAATTGTAAAACATATCAATAAAATGTAATCCAGATTACAGCACTTAAACAACAGCGGGCCTCCAAGAAAGCCTTCCAATGCTCTGTGATTGCCTATATTTGTAACCATTAACTCCACAAAAATACCACAGTAGTTACTATCCAGTGTGGATACTAATGTTAAAGGAAGATGGAAGATACAGCTCCCCCAGATCAGAACTGATATGCTGTTCCTGCTAGTTAGAATTGAAATAGACCAGCAGAACTTCACTAGTTGTAGCTCCTCTCACAGCTATTTCCATTTCTTTTCCATTTCCATTCTTGAGATTTAGGGAAATCAGCCATCACCTGCTAATCAAATAATCTATGTGAAATTACTTTAATTCTGATCTACCTCAGGAAGTTGTAAATTATATTATTTTTATAATCATTCTTTAAGTTCTATTATTTTCTATTCACCTAGCTTTTTTTTTTTTACTAATGTGATTGATGTTTGTTGCCTCTCACATTTTTGCAGTGCACTAAAGTTACATAAAAAAATAATTTCCTTAGTATCAGAATTAGACATGCCCGAGAATAAATAGCCAAATTCCAGTCAGTATGGAGCCAACGCAGAACTTGAGGACTTATTTCTACTGTCAATAACACTGAGGACACCGCCAAGACGAATTATCTTTTCTTATGCAGCTGAGATGCTCAAATCTGCCAAAGTGCTCAAGTGCCCAATTCCCATTCAATGCAGCACACAATGGTTTCCAAATACCAGTTGGGGATGAACTGTAGGAAGCTCTGAAAAAAATATGTGATCCTGCAAAGGCTAGAGCATCCTCTTAAATTACATTTGAAGAGATATTTCTTACATTCCTGAGAAAAAACAGACAGCAAAGATGCAAGGTTATGTGCCCAGCCGCCTCCCTCTGCCCTGAAGTAGTGTTAGGAGGCAGAAGTGAGCTGAGGACCAGGACATGACTCTTTCTACCCTTTCTCTATGCTGCCATCATCTCCAGCTGCAATTACCAAGGTATGTCATAGCCCACATACAAACTGTGCATGGAACAAATTGGGCAAAGACTGGTGCAGCCTCTCACCTACTGACAGCCATCACCCACCTGTGCATTTTGAAGTATTCTTGTCTAAAACTGACATAATCATTTACTAGCCCCAAGAGTACACGTTCTTGAAGTGGGGGATGTATTTTTAGTGTCTGCTATTAATGAGTTCTTGGAAGTTTTCCCATAAGATTTCCTCGGGCAGGGAGACAAGATCCGTTATATCCATAAAACAATAGCTTGCAGCTGTGCTAGCATGCTTAGAAGCACGTTAATGACACTATATTATCAAGCAAGTTCAAAGAAAGAGCAAACCGTTGTAAAACCCATACCAGGCCCACTGGATTTCCAGTCTCCTGATAGAAGCTCCAGCTACCTACTGACTCAAAGAGCTGCTTGAGGTCTCTCTGAACCTCACGGCACTTTACTGCAGAAACAAAGCTGCTGGTTTAGGTTACTTACCATGTTTAGGTTTCCCTCCCTTCATTTATCCCTCCTTTGTGCAAATCTAATACAAACCCTCTGCAGGTTGCCAAAGCAGGCACAGAAAGACACACTGGGCTGAAGGCAGAACAGTTTGGTAGAGCTATTAAGCAGATCTCCACAGCCTGGGGCACCACTGCAAGCTCCCACCAGGCACAGAGACATACTGTTAGCCACGGACCTCCAAAGGGTGCATCTTTCACACCGTATTCCCTCCCTGGGAGAAAGATTACGAATGCTGTTAAGAGTTGCCCAAGGTCACTGTCTAAACTCATAGAACCATAGTATATCCCAGATTGGAAAGTATTTAAGGATCACCAAGTCCAACTCGTATTCCTAGAATTGATAGAATCTCATGGGCTGTGGTGACCATCTCATCGTAGTTCACCTTAGTGGCCGTAGCAATATTAAGTGAAAATACTCCATTTTACAGTACAGACTAGTACATACAAAGCTTGAACTCTGCATTTCCAAACACAGCAGCCTTGCTTACATTCTTCCAACCAAAGTTCTTTTCTTGAGGTAGCCCATCGTGCATGTTACTACTCCAGTTTCACAGCTAATTCCCATAGAAACTTAAATCTTACCCTATTCACTTCAGCACTGTGTGGGGAAAACAAACACACCACAGATTCAGCCCTCATAATAGTCATGAAGGAGCTTCTGGAGCTGCTCAGTAGCCAAAAAGGGGAGGAGATGCCACCAACAGGCAAGCAGTGAGCTGGGCAGGAGATGAGTCTGGGAAAAACACTGGGAGATGAGAGGCAACAGATAGGATCAGGGGACACAGGAAAGGGAAGTGAAGAAGTGTTGGGTTGACTGGAGGGGTTGTCAGGGACATCAGTGGAAATAAATGGTAGAAAAAAAAAAAAGAGAAAGATTTCTTTTTTTCTCTACAGTGAAGTCAACGAGACCTGTCTAGATGCTATGCAGACAGCAGGATAACAGGCTAGGCAGTAGCACCAACAGAGGTTCTGTGGTACTACCCATTAAAGTGGTCCCTTTTCCACAGGAAGGTTTCATCAGCTGAAGCCAAGAAGCTTCAACTGAAGCTTACACTTGCATGTTTTCACCTGAATTATCTGAACATGAATCAAAGCCACATCAGGCGATCAAGCTGGCTAATCCCCTGGAAATGACTAACTATAAAACCCTATGGAGGAAGTGGGACGTCCCATCAGCTTCATTGGTGCCTGCAATTAAAAAAAAAAACACAACACCATTTTGCCTATAGTCAAAGTGAAGAAATTCAATGACAGATGGTCATCCTAAGTGATGTGGTTTGTCTCCATATATAATGAAAAATATATAAGCCTTCTGTTATGCAGCAGAGGAAAGAGGTTAGAACACCTGTTCTAAATTATTATGAGACTATAAACATTCTTGGAAATTGGAAAGGCCTGTGTTTTAAGAAAGTGAGATGTGCTATTGCCAGCTAAACTAAATTGAGTAGGCTTGGGTCCAGTAAGCAGTGAAAGAGAGAATTATGTGTATAGCCTCTGGCATCCAGCTGATAAGAAAACAGTGGGCATAAAGTTAAAACCTAACACTGCAGAAATTCTGTCATTCTGCGAAATACATACATAAATTATCTGTGCGAATTATATTTCTTAATGTACTTCCAATGGTTTTTTTTTTGTTTTTTTTTGTTTGTTTGTTTTTGTTTTTTTTTGTTTTACAGGCGCATCTTCTCTGGAATCCCTTCACAGCAAAATGGATCATCTGAAACACCCAAATTAAAAGAAACATTAGGTGGGTTTGACTAAAAGAATGTCCACCCAACATCTAGCAGACTGACTGAATGTTGGTTTACTGGAAAGGATGCAAGCTGGTTGGTAATCCAGTACTTTCAACAATGGATTCAAGTTCTCCTCAGCATGCAATGAAGTTTTAGTGCCCTTTGCCGATTCCTTCAGAAGAACATCTGCCTCCTAAGAGTTCTTACAACAAAATGCTGACAAATTCCTGAAGAGCAGCACATGCAGTGATCAACTCAAAAGGCATAAGCCAACGGCAAGAGGCTGTGACAAGCAGGTGTTGTCCCAGCGCCTGTCTGCACAGCAGCTCAAGCACTGGGAAATGCACGTAGTTCAGTTCCATCACATGGGTACTCAACACAAGTCCAAGTGCAACACTGGCCACTTCATCATATTGTTCTGCTTGAAGTAATACTGAGATTTATTATAATTGGCTTACTGTTCTCTGGCTAAAGAAAATTCAACAAGTCTTATTCCAAATCCAAGCAGACATGCTGCATGTTCTTCAGATCTGCCTTTCAAAGCCAGACAGTGGGATTACAAAACTGACACCTACTCTTTCCTGTTTAAGATTATGTGCAGATTTTTTTTCTTTTTTCCTCTCTTCTCACTTTTTTTTTTAATTTGAGCACAGAAGTTACGTAAGTGTGCTTCTCAGTAGTTCAAAATCTTTGATCAGAGTTTAAAACTATTTAAACATAACTATCTGTCAACATAACTATCTGTTCTGAGCATAGGTATTATTCTGGGGGGGTATTCTTGCTTACTCTTCCCAGAAAATCAGTGAGAATTCCAGAGCATTTTTCAAAACTCTGTTTCCTTTCTGTGTTTTTGCTTTGTATTCTGCTGAGGTCTGGTAAAGCTTTTGCCACCCTCCTGAACAAGCGCAGGTCAGAGCATTTCACAGAACCTGAATGTGACTCTGTGAGGCATCTCAAGTTTTAAGCAGCCCAAGTTAAGGGCACCCATGCAAGCAGGACAAAAACCATCTCCTACACCACAGAAGTGCAACTTCTTGGCTGAACTCACAGCCTACTTTTCTACTCCTTTAAGCATTCCTGACTTTCCACTTTATTTAAAAAAAAAAAAATTAATCTAGAAGACCTACTTTTACAGCAGTAACATCAATATTTTATATTCTCCCTTTTGCTGTAAAGATACCAGGCTGATTTATATGTTAAAAAAAAAAAAAAGAAAGGACTGAACCCATCACATTATGTAATACAAAATACCACCTTTGTCTCCAAGGGAACATCACATTTTAATCCAAAGCTACAGAAATAGTCTGAGAATTAAATCTCCAACAAAACCCACAGTGGACAAAGTGTTAAGATAAAGCAAACTCAGATTCCTTAAAAACGAGCTTGCTTCGCCACAGAGCAAAGTCCCAGGACTTTAGAAAATTATTATTTTATTTCCCTGACATAATTGGCACATCAGAGTGACAATGCATGTTCAGTAGTGTCCTAAATTGTCACAAATGATCTATTTTAAGTGGCTGAATAAAGAGCCATTAAAAACGTGGCTGCATAGCAATGCTGATCATCAGCAACTCTCAGCCCAGCAATCCATCTCTGCTAGCAGGAGGTTTTATTCCACCTTCTTTTCATTCCTTTGTGATCTATTTGTAGGCTGACCCACTTATTAGTAATAAGGTTCCCTTTTTAAAAAATAAATTTAGGAAGCAAATCCCAATAACATTGTCATGAAAGAGTGTGAGTGAAGTGTCGTCCTATCTGCTCCCAAACCTTCCCATGATTTCACATGCAAGATGAGAAATGGCACGCAGCCAGTTAGCCAAAAGCCATTCAAACACTAAGGACCCATGCATGGGTCTTTGGTCAAGATCAAGGTGCTTCTAAAGGAAGCAGTTAAAGTGTGTACTTAATCACAGGTGGAGAGAGAGTTATTACTGTGGCTTCCTCAGGAATCCTCTGCCAACATCACTGCAAAGTTAAGAGCACCAGATTCAGCCTTGTGCTGTGGGACAATGCACGTCTCAGCCCTATCCCAAAGACCATGTTATAGTCTTGCCTGCTTTCATAGGGTTTTAGAAAATAGACTAACATGAAGTATAGTGCTGTAATGCAGAAGTGTCAAGAAAACATCCTGAACAAAATACTTGCAACGGTCTCTGTAGATGTTGAATGGTAACACTGAGCAGCAATTTGTTGAGTGCTTGCCTTTTTATCCCCCCCTCACCACCCCTTTTAAACAAGTAATACAACAAAATAATTGCCTTATCACCATTTCAATTTATCTAAGCAAATCAAACCTAAGACAACAACATGTGCATGTAGGCATTGACTCTAGAAGGTATCCAAGCCACTCCAAGATCTTGCATGCATTTAAGTTCTTTCTGAAACAGGGTTGAACTTTCTGATTTCAGTTGTAAAACAGTAACAGCCATGACTCTGTACAGGTAAATCAACTTTTCCTAAATCACATCACTTAGGGAAAAAGTAAAAACAAGAGGGACCGGCATCACTTATCTCCATCATCTTCTGACATTTTGGGCAGAGAAACATCAAATTAACCTGCCTTCAGACCAGGGCACCCATTTCATTTTTGGTACTTAACTTTTCCATCAGCAAAATGACCAAGTGACCCCATCTCCCACAGACCACTTAACTTCATCCCATTCTCATTTTAGATGATGTAGATAGAATCACGATAGCCTTATCTGAACTCAGCATCAAAGGTGTTTCGGGAAGGTGGCAATTGCACACACTTCAGAAGTGGGGAGAACTCCATTTCTAGATTCTCCATGTGCTAAATTCAGCAAAAATACATGCAACATGCAAAGTAATAAGAGTTAGAGAGGACAAGTGATCTTCCTCATGGGAGAGAACAAAGCCAGAGCCAGAAAGGGGACGGTAAACCCAGGAACCTGGACCTCATGCATACCCACTCATTGCAAATGAGTGTAGGTACATGTACATAACTACACGTGCACATATTTACAGTAGGAAAATATTGGTGGTAGGTGGATGGTTGGGTTAGATGATCCTGGAGGCCTTTTCCAACCTTGGTGATTCTATGATTCTAATTCTCCAGGAACAGAGAAGTTTCCCTCCCAGCATGGCCAGCACTTTATCTATCCTTCATCCACAAGTGAACACTACATGATATTTTATACATTTTTATACACACTTTATCTCTCCTCCTTGTAAAGTTTTATTTAATAGCAAACTGCTCGTCTCCTTAACAGTAAAGAGCAAAGTGACAGAAAACAAATTAGTTTCTAAATTTAAAACTGTGTTAACATTGCCAAGGCAACTGAAGATCTACAATTACATAAAGCAAATAATATCCACTTGCAGGAGCAGCACCAAAACTAATTCTAGAGAAGATTTGGTCTTAGAATATAATTACACTCAAATAACAAACTAATAATTTTAAAACACATTAGTGAAACAGGGCTATAACTGGGTACGTTCAGGAAAGTCAAACACTCCCAGGTTATACTCAGGAAATATCTTCTGAGAAACAAGCAATGAAATCTGTATTTGCCAAGTTACAAAAGGTTTATATGTACTCTCCACAGCAGTCAAAAATCATTTCCGTATGCAAACAAATTACATCTTGGTATCCAACATTTTACAAGAGAATTGTTCAGCTGTACAGGAATGATGCAGTGGTGAATACTAAGTGAACTTCCCAACATATGGTTGCACTGTGATCTCCAAAGCAGCAGAAAACAGGAGACCTCCCCCCCCAAAAAAAATGGATTTCTGGTTGCTTGTTTAAAAAAAATAATAATAAAAATAAACGAACAAGAAAAACTTTTTGTTCCAGATACACAGATGCAGACATGGAAATCAAAATAGGAAAATAACAGCATTAATATTTGAGCAGAGGTACCCACAGAAGGATGCTACACAACACCTGTGCACATAACCTGGAGCCAATTGCCTTCCTGAGCAGTGGAGCTCCACACCCTGAGGAACCCACATGGGATGGTCTTTAGATAAGTTTATCTGGAAGGATAGGAAATAGAAAGGGATACCTATAGCCTGCTACTAAATTTATAAGTAATGGGCACTTCTGATTTGTCTTCTACAAATGATAATGGTATATTGCTGAAGAAGACATTCAGAAAGCTCATGTTCTAAAAAATAAGATTTAAGTAGAACCTGAAAATAGATACTGCGTATAAAATATTTTGCATGTTCTTTAATTCACCTGGTATTCAAATGCTCTGTCAGGAAACCATCCAAATACAAAAGCATTCTCCAGCAAAATCTTTACCAGCAGAAGTAGACCTGGACTGTGGTGCTTTGTCTCCAGTACTGATCCACATCAGCTCTCCATTCCCAATGCTTCTTTCATCAAATATATGCCTCAACATCTGCAAAGCCTTAATTCCCCATCAGAAAACCAGCATAGGGACCGTATTAATTGCCATATTAATTTGGGGCTCTCAGCAATTTGAGCATGCCTGAGTAAATGCTTGAAGTGCCAGGAGAGATCACTGCGAGCATCCATAGGCACAGCACGTCTCCCTTCACATCTATTCCCATCCACAAGTAGCCACACTCATCAGGAGAAGACAGGAAAGCAGTTATCTCCAGACATGTCCAATAAGTGTTTGGTGTTTCTTTGTAATATATCATGATCCTGCAGACTGGTGATGTTTCAGAAAGCCATTTGCCAGGTATCTTTTTTTTTTTTTTTTTTGGGGGGGGGGGGAGAGGTATGAGCACTATGTACCTTATCTCCCTCACTAAAATACAATAGACACTGCACTCAAGATGAACCTTACCTCTTCCAATTCTCCTTTCCACTTGCCCTATAGCATGAGAAATTCACAACTCTTCCACTGAAAGAAGTTATGCAAAATATACCCATACTACTGATATCAACTAAGCATACAGCAGCAGTTCAAGATTTAGGCCCTCCAACTGCACATAACTGGCAGGGTTAAAAATTCATCCCTGCCCTATGTGTTATGGTTTTGGGACCTCTGGATACCAACAAACTGGTGAAATGCTGCAACGATCATCTGGTTGTGCCTGTAAATTACCCAGGGGTCCATGGAACACTGCTAGGTACCAGGAAGCCAAGCTTTGAGCACAATGAGATGGAGTTGAAGGGCTCCTGGGCCACCAGCACCAGCCCTGTCCGTGCTGACAGCTAGAGGCTTCTCCATATGTCAGCACAGTCCTTAAAACAAGCTGAGTTTCTCTCCCAGTACTCCCACTCCTCTTGCAGTTAGAAGCCTTCCATTAGTTTACTTGCAACTAGTCTTTATCCACTTGCCCAGCTGACAGAACTGTTCCCTGAAGAGCTCACGCCCTGCTGTATTTATACTGTGATACACAGCAACCATAGCCTCTCTCAGTCTTCATTTGCTCCACCAAACAAGCTGCCTCCAGCTCTCCCACCCCCAGTCAGCCCAGCAGCCCTTCTGAACATCTGCTCTGACCCAAATTTTGCTTTGCCCTGGGCAGGAGCAGCCACAGCCCCTGGCGGATTCCAGCTGAGGACTCAGCAGCACCTCTCACAACACACTGGATCACATTAACAGGTCAGAAACATCAACAAGACACCCCACAGGTCTTTCCCCTTCCTGCTGTTGCTGAATAATGTTCATGTTGTTGAGTTCTCAGGACACGACCCTGAACTTGGCACTACTCAATTTCATCCTAATTCTATTATTCTAGTCTTCAAGGCCATCCAACCCAGCCAAATTAATCCAATCCTCCCCAGTGCTGACACCGTCTCCTGGTCACCAGCAGATTTCATTAGTGCATTTCGACTTTTGTGCCAAAGTCATTAATGAAAATATTAAATAATATTGGTCCTAAATCACTCTTTCAGGAACTCCACTGAGAGTTACCCCAGCCCAATAATCACTTTCCACACAGCCTACAGTTCTCACCTCTTTGGAGTATTTTTCAGGCTCTTTACAGTTTTCCTATTAAATCCAATTATCTCCTGTTTAACTACTAATGGGCTTCTTGAAAACCCTGCTCCATGATTTAACTTCTAGAGATGAAATTAGATTTGCCCATTTATGCAGGCAGAGACAATGTGTTGCCCAGATCTGTGGGAGCAATCACTGGAGCATCAACATGTGCATGGGGTAACAGCCAAACCTGCCCTAATGGCACTGGTGTGAGCAGGGACCACAGGGAGAACCAGAAGTTGGGCATCCAGCTTTACACCATCTGGAGTGATGAAATATTTGTGGGGCTACTTACACCTCCATTTCCTACAGCTCAGCAAACCACCACCTCCCCACTCTTTGATAAAGAAACACTCCTCATCCGATAATTAAAGAACATTCAAATAGGTTTGCATTATTCAAAATTCACAATTATAAGATGCTTTCTAGAAGAGTCCCTTGGGAAAAATAGGTATTCCTATAAGGAAACTTTCAAACTGTTCCTTTTCCAGAAATGGCACCAACTTCAGTGAGGTGACAGAGATTAACATGACCTGCTCTCTTTGACACAGTCATGAAAAATCAATCTGTCATGGATCTCAAGCTGTGAATACCTGCTCAAATAATTAAAACACTCAGTAGGGAGCCTATTCTAAAGGTCAATTTTTAACAAAGATAAATTCCATTTTATCTCATGCCTGTAAAATTTGAGACAAGACTGCAGAAAGCAAAGGATTACCCCACATATCTCATACTGGCATGAAAAAAAGCTACTTTTTATAAAAGGTATTGGAAATAAATTGCACATACAGACTCATCTATCGCAGAATTAATGCAGGACATGGAGCTGCTGGTCCCTCAGTAGTCAACATAAGCATTTTACTTTTGCATTACTTAATCTACATGACTGAAAACTGATCTGATGGTGCAACGTGTTCAAGTTCTACATAATGCTACGTGTAGGAATAAGACTGTATGGTACAAATTCAAGCCTTTTTGCAAGACCTTTTCCATAAAACAGCACATTTTCTACGGCAAGTTTTTCCTTTAAGAAAAAAAAAAATATTGCTCTAAAAACAAAGCGTATTCTCTTCCAAAGTTACTACTTCTCTTGAATGTGTTCTGTGGATCCCATCCTGCTTCTTTTGAAGATATTCAGCACTTCCACAGCACTTCTACCCAGCACACATAACAAGCTGTTGTCTCCAACTGTGCCCTCATCACTACAGGAAAAAAAAAAAAGATCATCTTTAACAGGAGAAGTGATGTATGACAGGAGAAATGCTGCTAGGTCAAGATTAATGAGCATAGGCAGAGAAAGAGCACTCTGTCTGAGGTTTTTGCAAAAATGGGCTGTTCCATTCACAGTGTGTTTCTTTGCCTAAGACCCCACACTTGGCCTTTAACAAATCCCTGAACCTCGCAGGGTCACAACTCATTGCTAATCATCTCCCAGTCTTGCCAAACTTGCTGTAACAAGAACCTACTGCTTATAAGATGAACGATGGAGAGGAAAATAATCAGCAGCTCATCTGAGAAGGGTGAATTTTTACTCCTTTGATGATTGATGAGAGCTCTCTTTTTTTTTTCCTCCCTCTTCATTTCTCTCTATTGCCACACAAGTACTTCAGGTAGGAAACTACCTCAGTGTGTCCCAGAGCCCTCTTCCTGCAGTGCCAATGAGGTGGTTACTCTGGAATGCCATTAGGGAACTCCAGTCCCACCGAAGATTTCTGATCAGTGAGAGAGTTTCAAGATGATTCAATAATTATCCACAGCTCAAAGTAGAGATTTAACAAGAGACATGAGAGAAAACAGTAACGGTGAACTTGGGCAAAGACTAAATCAATGTTTCTGTCAATCACTGTGCCTTATCAGAATATTCTGGCTGTGTGTGGAAACCATCAGCTGAGTCTAGATGGACAAGTGCATGGCATAACATAGACCTGGATGTGTAAAGGATCTCCAGTCTAGGACAGAGTTGCAGGATCCCACTTTGCAGCCCATCAAATCACAAGGCACAAAACTCTTCTTTTATGCTGGGAGCAGTGAAACAGAGGCACTGTAGGAGACACACTGATTTGCACATCTCACCTGTGGGAATTCCTATTTCTGGGGTGAATGTTCTTTTGTGTAGAAAGTGTTGACAGTGAAAATCTAAAATTCAACAGCACGAACAGAGCCTCAGTCTTGGTCTAAACTGAACTGGTACCAGAAAGTGCAAGCATTTCCATTCTGTTGATGTTCACATTAAGTTTATAGACAGAGTGGGGTAACTGTGTTTAATCTATAATCATAAAAGCAACACAGACATTATTCTTTAATCAAATTCTAGATACCAACTCTGAGACCTTTAGCTATAATATTCTTGCTGTTTGGTGATAAGCCATCAATCCTTTCACTCAGTGAAAAGTACCCAATGGCTTTCTTAAATTACTGATTTATTTCCTTGCTTGCTAACATTCTGAGCACTTGAACCTAACATAATTAGGAAGTTGCCTCAAAAACGTAAACAAAACCCATTTGTTCCTAACTAATTCAGCATGTTTGGCACACATTCCTTTGAAAAAAATTCACACTCTCCTTGGCAGCAGCTTAGGTGCCTAATTATAGATAGAATAGTCATCAAAAACGATACCTTCCCTGTAGTCCCAGGAACACAAGCTCTTGGAAGCGAGCTATTTCAGGAGATGCAATTTTCTCTGGCTGCCATCCTCTCTCACTCCTCCCCTGCACCTCTGAATACACCGAGCAGTCTGTCCACATCCACGCTCTCAGCCTGGGTGCACCCTTCAAGTCTCACACCTGAAGTCTGGAATTGCCATTCCCAAACTTCATACCAGTGTTTAGGTTTCAGCCTCACGCTCCTCTCAAACCTCTGTGTTGATATTATCAGTTTTTGAGGCACAAGTTGGGTCTTTCTATACTGCCGTGCTGTTCGTAAAACACCTCACAAGATACGCAAACACATTAAAAATAACCCTTTCCAAAAACAGCTCAGGAAGAAGGCAAGGATCCTGCTCTGCCTCTGATAGCCTCCCTATCAGATAAGCTGCACTGTCAGAAGCAGCGTGCTCAGTCTGATGTTCGCAGCCTGGGAGTGATATCGCTGAAATAAGCCAGGAGACATTTCTGATTATCTGCTAAGAACAAAGTTTCTGGAGATGCTGAATGCACAAAAGAGAATTTCTCACCCAACTGTCCATTTCACATGGGGTTGGCTTTTTCTTTTTTTTGAAAAGTCACCATGGAAACAGTGCTTGCCATGAAACGTTCATGGGAAAAATATAGGAAAAAAGGATGTATACAAATATTCAATTGACAAACATGGCCTGCATGGCTCAGGTGGAGCTGCACAGAACACCTATCACAAAACTTTGTGAAACAGAGAGATAAATAGAAATTTAATTGGATCCCCAGAGAGCTGAGCCAATTCCAGCTGTTGTTTGACCAACCCTCAGAGTGCACCCACAATGCTGAAACCCAGTGTTCCTCTATCAGCCCGGGCTGGTCTAAGGAACTCTTCTGTAACTTCTGTAGTAGCTGTTCAGACAACAGCTGTGCTAAAACCAGTACAATAAAACAAAGCTTGTATTTTTCCTAAGGTATGCTTTTCTCTTCCATTTCACAGCTAGATGCATATGGTATTATAAATATCTACTTATAAAAACAGATTTATAAAACCACACAAGGCCAATGAAATTATAATAATTGATTACATTATGTATTATGAATACGTAAAGGATACGGACTTAAAACACATGGGTAAAATAACTGTAAGCCCAACTGAAGCTGGATTATCATTTGGATTAAACTCTTGATTCATTTACTTTGAAACATTATATATGATTAAGCCACCCTCAGAGTAGATGAGATGAGGCACTGCGCTTCCCTCAGTACAGCAAAACAACAAATTCTGGGGAGGACCAGCACAAGTGTGCACCCTGACTCAGGGATGCTGCACATACATGGCTGGAGGAGAAACTTCCTCAGACTGCACAAAACACGAAGCAGCTTTTTCTGGTATTTGTGTTACAGAAGCAGGAACACAAGACAGCACTGCTCTATGTAAGGTAGCTCCTTTTCAGTGTTTCTTGTCCCCCATATGCCCTAAGCCACTTCAGATTAGAAGTAGAGCCAAAAAATCAACTCTTATTAGTAGCCCCTTTGTACATTCAGTAATACCAAAAATAGCTCACCCAAAGCAGATTTTTTTCTGTCCTATAGGCACAAATCATTCCCAGATAAACCACTCGCCTTTCCAGCATCCCTCTGACAACACCCTCCTCCCTCCCTTTTACATCTTTTCTCTAGAATAGAGCAGCTAGTAAATAGTAACCCCTCTTCTTTCACTATCAGCTGAGGACAAGAACATAATCTTCCTCATTTATATTTCATATTCTCCTCTTCCTGTTTCTATAAAAAAAATTCCACGATCATTTTTCTTTCACTTTTTCTTAAGCCTTTTCCTTAGAGGCTGACCATCTGCTGCTCTCACACAGCTCAGAAACACTGGATGCCTACGCTCTGTCAAGTATGGGCTACATCTTCAGCAAATCCAAATAAAACAGAACTGTTAGATTATTTTCCCCCAGCAGCACCAACAGGAGAGCATCTTTTGCTCTCTTTATCATTGTACTGACAGAACCAGAAGTAGTGATAAAGAAATAAATTACTTTTTTTCTCCCCCCTGCCACCCCCTCCCAATGAGGCTCCATTCTGCAAGCTCCATTTGGGATTTCCACATTAACTGAAGCTACAGGTTCAGTCCATTGCCACCAAATCAGCCAAGCTCACAAGCCTGAAAACATGAAGGCCGTTCTCATGAGTTCTGTTTTGGTGTATGCTTTCTGCCCTCATTCTGGTGGGCCAATAACTTCAGTCTCCCCTACCTGACCACAGACACTCATTTAAGGCATCCAACTCCAACCAGCAGTAACTGTGAAAGCCCTGTTGCCAAGTATTTATTTTATTATCCCAGTCAAAGAAATAGGAAGCATATAATAATATTGGTATGGTTTATTTGAGGAGAGCTTTGATTTTATAGCAGTCATTTTTATTGGATGTTATACACAAACTGTGCAGCAGCACTGTAATATGTTCAGATAATGAGACTGCAAGTCATGCAGTGACAGTACGGTTCTTTTAACCTTTGTTTGCAGCATGTGATAGGATTTTCTATGAATTATTTGTGAAAAAGATGCTGGGAAGTCTGAGGAAAGGTGCCATGAGTTATGCAAGTTAGCTATAAAATACAAAAGAATTCAATGTTATGTCACCATCTTGATGGATAGAAACACGTTTAGGGAAGACAGGCAATCTGAAAATTACCATTACATCTCATTTCCTTCTCTAAGAGTTTTTGTCCTTATCAAATAAGGATGATCCTGAATATCCTGACCCAATGGCAGAAATTGGCTGCCATCTTCTGACACTTCACTGATAATGCACTGTAATTTTGCTGAAATAATTGTCTTGGTCCCACTGTAGAAAAGCCCTGATTTTCACAGGAGAACAAAACATTAGTCAGGACATGGGATGTGAATGGTAAAGGTACCCTCCAGTACCCACAGAATCACCTGCAGTTCTCCAAGTGAAAAGACCCACTGAAAACCAAGTACAGCATGGAACATGGAGCGTGACATGGAAACCTTAAGAGTGTAAAAGGAATAAATTCATTTGTGGGCACTTGATAATCCTATTACAAATACCCACTAGAAATAATAAGTGAACATCCAATACTGTTTACAATAAATGCTCTAGTGTCTTGTTTAAACCCTTCTTTCAGGGAGTTTGAAAATAATTCTGGTTTTCTAGTCCAACACAGCACCCACCTGTCTACACAAAGCAAAGAAATACAGCTATAAAACTGAGATCAACTTAAACCAAGATTCTTACTCTGCTTAGTTCCACATGAGGGGAAAAAAAGATAATATACATAATATAATAATGGATTAAGTAATAGAGTCCCTTAGGAAAGAGTGAAAGCCAGTTAAGTATTAAGCAGATAAAAAAACATATTATATGGCTAGGCCTAGTCCTGCAGTTCCAGGCAGCTTGCAGTGACATTTTCTTCCATCATTGACTTCTGTCAATGAGGAACCTGATGCCTGGCATTCCTCTATTTAGGTAGATTATGGAGCGTCCAGATACACAGTAGAATATTACTTTGTCCATAACCAAAGAGCACACAGGGAGAGGAACTGCGATAAGTATTTCTTAGGCACTGAGTATTTGGTCAGTATTACAGCTGGATTTTTATCCCATTGATTTTTTTCTTTTTTAAACAAAGATTATACTATTGAAACCATAAGGGCACAATTGCAGCCACCTATAGCTACCTACATTTATGAAAAACCCATGGTTTTCAAATGTGATGGCCAATATTACTAGGTCTTTTTTTTCCCTCTCTCATGAAGTATATACTTAAAAAACACCTTAAATAAACTTGCACTGATATGACATAGAAAGATCCAAAATATTTTAACAGTTTAAACACTGGTCCTAGGAGGCATTAACTCACATAAGATGAAAGCAGTGCCACCAAGGGAAAAATAAAATAAACAAATCTGACATCTCCACAGGATAGTAACCAGCTCGATGGAGGTGTGAAATGAAGAGGCATATGTGATACAAAATGAAGATTTGCATGATTAACCCATATGGAAAAGGTAAACTAGAGACAACCAATAAATGGTAAAAGCTAAAGAAATCAGAATACTTTGAGGGAATTTACCCACACAGGCAAATTCAAGAATATCCCAAGAGATCTTAACTTACATTGCTGAAGTTGGGTTTCTTGTATTTATTTCCACAGGTTTTGTAGACATCAGGCTGGCTCGAAGCCTCTTTAATCCTACCAGAAAGCTGAGACACTCTGCTAAGGCAGCATTCTTCAACAAATCCGTACAACTTACAGTTTTTGGAATGATAATTTGCAAAGACAGAGATGCACAACAGGAAAATCTTTGCTATTTCCTCAAATTCTTCTCTAATGCAACAAGATACATTTAAATACATTGATAGACAGTCTTCACAAAAGATACTTTATTAGAGCTGTACCATCCACGCTTCTGCAGACGTAGCAGTGTTAACTCACATCAGAACTTCCATTATCACAGATTTTTCCATAAGTTTAAAAGATGATTGCACATTAATCCCAACCATAACTTAACACATTATTTCCAGTGCCAATACATGCTATACTTTCATCAACAGGTTGACAATAAGTGTCCCGAATAACAAGGCAATGCTAGCATACACATGCAGCTATGTAGTTGGTAGAGAAGCTGGACACCCCTAACCCTATCCCATAGTTGTGGTTGCTCAACAGTGCCCAAAAAAATAACAAACCCACAATTGTTGAAAGCCAAGGTAAGGAAGGCAGTAAGATTTGAGAATCAGAGACTCAAGCCCAAGCACAGGCAGACTGGGGGTGTGACATAGAACAGGACACAGAACCAGGTGAGGTTTCCTGTCCCCTCACATCTCTGCCAGCAATAGAAACCTGGAGCCATGATCTAACATCACTACCATCAGCCAGAGGTATCACTACTGCCTCACTCTTTCATTATTTAAATCCTTATTATTCTGCTGTACAGCTTTACTTGTGGAAAAAAAAGAATTATCACTATAAAGGAGCAGCTTTCAGACTCCACAGATGCATTAATTTTTGAAGGCTGTATATTAGCAGCTCAGTGCAGAACCCTTCTCATGCTGCTCACTCAGGTTGGTCCCAAGGGTTTCCTAACATAAAGCAGTGAGGAGTGAGAAAATACCGACTGGTGGGTTTTTTTTTTGGGGGGGGGGGGAGGGCTGGATTCAAAGAGAGAGACACACTGACTTAGAATTCACAAGAATTTAATTTCCAGGACAATGGCAACTTTCGTCCTCATTCTTTTTTGCCAAATCAGCTTACTTTGAAGGCCAATGCAAATATCCTAAATGTATGCTCATGTCTCTGCCCTACTTCTGCAACCTATTTTAAGCATTAAGAAATTCTAAGCAGACTGATTCATCTCAGGTTATTAAGGAGAGAGAGTTGGGGGGAAAGAAAGAAACAGTACCTAACATCTGATTGGATTTTGATAACTTTAATTCTTTGTTTTAGATTTGTAATAGTGAAGCAGTCATTATGATTCTGTGACAATTCCCAAAGGACTCAGTTTTTGTTATTTATCAGGATTTATGCAAATTCACATAATTTAGAAAGGTAGTATGATTAAGACAGGGTTTTCAAATTAATTCCCAAGTATGTGCACGTCCTTTCTTTCTATGCAAGTTACCAGGACTGGTCAGTACTGTTCCCCTCTTAGATCATCACTTTTCCTGAAATAAAACACTTCAAGTGCACACAATAACATTCAACTCATACCTGCTGCTTCGCACCGGTTTAAATAAGCACTTGGCTTTAGCTGTAGCCCAGCCACTAGTTCTTCCAGCAACACGTTCTTCAAATGGAGGAAGAAAATAGAAAGGAGAGCATCAATGAAACCACAGTGGTCAATTTGTCAAGTCTGATAAACTCAGTGCCTGCACCAAAACCGAGTACCTCACTGCTTTGTGCCCCTGCATCAATTAACATTTAATTTGACTTTTCACAGCCTCACTTATCACCAGCTTTCATTCCTTTGAAGCCTGGAAATGTTAGCTTTTCAAGTCTGCCAGCTGATGATTACTTATAACTAGCACAATCTCAGCTGAATGGAAGACAAGATGAACACACCGCAAGTGCGATGCTCCTGCAGTAGTTGTGGGGGGGGGTTAAGAAAAGGAAAAAGAAACTGGAAAGTTTGCATGTTTTGTTTTTTTCATAAAAAGAAGAAAAGAATAGACTACATGATTCCACTGGCTGCTTTCTAACAAATAAACATACTCAATGACAACCTAAACCCAAAGCAGCTGCAGAAACAAATTGTGTCCTTATCGGTTTCAGCATCACTTGGCCCTCGGGGAGAAATGGACTGTCTTGTTGTTGACACTGCAACAGGTCAAAGCAGCAGCTCATTAAACAGCAAAACAACGTTAAGGAATTAGGGTATTATTTACAGTGCCCACAAGTCCATAATCATTCTGTGCAGTTTTGACACCAGAGCTACAGAAATAACACAGTAGCACTAGGCAGTTTTACCAGGACTCCAGAGCAGATTTGCAGCAGATACTGGTTACTTCATTCCAACTGAGCTGTTAAATAACCAAAGCCATCCTGAGTTCCACCTGCTGTGAACAGGAGTTTTCAGATCAGCAGCACCCACATGGTACAGCTGCAGATCTCACACGCTCACAGACACTGGCTATAAATATAGGCCCCATTCCCCAGCTCTGTACCTTGAAGCACCATTTGTTTTAAAAATTAAGCTTTCTCCTGAAATTAGAGGTACACCTTTATATCTACACCCCAGTCTTCAGAGCAAAGCACAGGCAGAGATAACTTGTGAGCTAAACCTGGCATAGAAGCACATGGGTTGGAACCTCCTATTGCTTTCTCCTACTTTTATCTGTACTCCTTACAGGGGAAAACCTGCAACAAGGGAAGGGAAAATGCACGTGGAAGCTGTCACAGAAAGTGGGCACCTCAGACAGGTGGCCTGGGATCAAAGTTCCTTATGCAAAAACCCCAAACATGCTCATACTCTGAACCCTGCATTCTCCTGGAGATTAGCTGCAGAAGAGTGCCAGGGAGAAGTGTTCACGTCCAATTGAGCTCTGGAGCCTTTCCTTCAGATAGCAGCAAAGTCTTGCTCATAGATTCTTCTGGGGCCCCTTGCTACAAGAAAAACATGGATGTGCTGGAGTATATCCAATGAATGGCAACAAAGGCAGAGAAGGGTCTGAAGCACTGCCCTATCAAGAGCAGCTGAGGGAATTGGATGGTTCCATCTAGAGGAGGAACAGATGAGACCTCATTGCTCCCTACAACCCCTGAAAGGAGGTTGTGGCAAAGTGGGAGTTGGCCTCCGCAATCAGGGAACTGCAACAGGACAAGAGGCGATGGCCTCACATTGCTCCAGGGGAGCTCAGCTAGGGCTAAGCAAGCATTTTTTCCCCCCCCAAAGAGCAGTCATGCACTGACACGGCTGCCTAGAGAGCAGGGGAGTCCATTGTCCCTGGAGGTATCCCAGAGCAGTAGGGAGGTGGCTCTGAGGGACACAGTCCGTAGACATGGTGGGATGGGCTGAGCCTGGTGGTCTTCAAGGTCTTCCCTAACCTTAATGGTTCTGTGATTCTCAGAAACAGGGGCTCATTGATGAATGTCCTTGTGAATCCTTCTGGATTTCTCTAATGCCACAGAAGGACCATCTGCATTCACCTTCCTTCCACTTTCTCACCTTTTCACAGCCTCCCTTGCTGAGAGAAATTGCACCACGGTGGAGAAAGCTCCAAAAACAAAGTTTCACCTCTGTTCCCTTTCCTGGGGATTTGCTTGGTAAGATGCATTAATTAAGAGAGAGGACATACAAGTCTCTAAGCTAGCTGTTCTGACAAAATACAACACTCGCTGTTAAGCAGCAGATGTTGAAGCATGACTAATTCCTGCACTCCACCACGGGGTGCTCCAGGCTTCCCACAGGACCTCACTGCAGGTGCAATACAGACATAACATAAGCAGGCAGTGGCTGATGAGGTGGCTGGGTCCCACAGGACACACATGGCTGCAGAGCAGCATTCCCAGGAGCAACACAACAATTAAAGATTCATTTCATCTTCAAAAGCCCTATCCAAATAAACAAGACCTCTCTAAACCCTTTTTCTTCTGCTTTCTTTGGGACTCTTAGCTCTTCTTTTGCTGCTGGATGTGTCCCATAGTTCAGTGGAAATCAAATGTAGCCAAAAAATATATATATATTTCCGCACATGAACAAGCAGGAGCTGAGCAAAGTACTCAGAGATGCACAAATCAAGTTGCTGTGACACTACAGCATTCTTGAATCGTCTTTTCTTTCCCTCTGCAGTCCACATTAATTGAAATACCTGTTTTAAAGACAGTGTCAGGAAGGCAGAGAGGAGCGCTTTGATCTATAAAAACACTGAAAGGAACACGTTACAGTGTCAGAAGGAAGAAAGAAAGAGGAAGGAGACCTAGCAAAACTAAGGATAAAGCAAGAATACAGCATTAAAAAAAAGAATTAAGTGTCAGAGAAAACCGGGGAAGGGAAGCCTCAAGAATAACTTCTCGCAACTCCTTTTAATCTCAGAAAATTTCAACATTTATACAATCAAACGCAAAGCCTCCAAGCTGCAAGAGACAAAAATAAGGCAACTGCCACGTCTGAAAAACCAGCAGAGCCTAGTATGCCATTTCTCCGTTGAAGATAAGCATTTTCAGCAACTAAGCTTGGCCAACTCCACCCAGACAAAACATTCAGCTCCCACCTTCACAACACAACGAAATACAACACTGCCCTCACATTTTGCCAATTAAAACAAATAATGGGTATAATTCTCTGGACACACAAAAAAAATTCCATGAACAGTTTTCCTCCCATTATTTACAATTGCTTCTCCTCAATACAACAGCATCAGCCCATATTCACAATGATCCTTTTGCAGATTAGGTCTTGTTCTATGGAAACACTTTCCATGGATGAACATTTATTGAAGCACACATTACTACAAATCACATAAGATGCCCAGCGAGATGTACAGCTAGCAAGTTAGCAGTCTTTTTATATGGGAAAATAATACTGCACCAAAAGGCACAGTACTGGGAAAAAATAAAGCTCTAGCAAAACCATAGGAAAAAAGCATTTGAAGAGGATCCTCTTATTTTTCAGAAATAAAACAAGTAACTTCGCCCAGCTGGCAGCTGAAGGTGGTTCGGATCCCCAAGCAGAAGCCCACACAAAGCCACGTGGGGACAGATCCCCTCCTTTGTGTCTGATGACCCAAATCCCACACAAAGCTGATCAGAATGCTCTGCTGGCACTGGACAGCACAAAAGACAACACTTGCCAGGATATAAAAGAGTTCTATAAACTAAGAATAAACACAGCGTTCTTTTCTTCAACTACCTTTGTAGTGATTCCTGATGTTGCTCGAACAAGCATGAAACAGCCTCCATCTGTTCCAGTAAGCAGAGATGGGGAAGTGACCCCACAGTACTGGGCTGGCTTCAGAGAAGCCAAAATCTTCCCAGATGCCTGAAAGCAGATATGCAGCTTGTCTCAAGCCTCAGGCATCAAACAGTACTGAAATTAGCTTTCATTTTTCAACTGGTAGAATCTATGCGTTTTCTGTTTGGGAGAACCCCAAGTTCTCTTGTTTTGTTTTGTGTTGTTCACAGTATATGTACCAGCATTTGGCTGTAGAGCAAATGCCAGAAGAGCTACACAAACTTATGCACAAAAGTCACTGAAATCATATATATATATATATATGAATTATATACATATAATGAATTTTTTATATATATATATAAATATATATTTATTTCTAGAATTTTCCACTCTGTAAAGAAAAGATGATTCCATCCATCTGCCTCAACAGCAGACCACAGCATGTTCTCAACACCTCAGATATACCTGAGCTCAGAGCAGGGACTTGCAGAGACCCCAGTTTGTATCAGCTGCCTGGAAGCAAACATTGGTCCCAATGGGATGAACAACAAAAAAAAGGAGCCACCAGGAAACCCAGGGCTGGGACAGGTGGGGAGGGCTCAGCCCCAGGCAAGGTCCTGACCATAGGGAGCTCTTTGTGTTTGATTTGTGGTTTACTGAAAACAGTCCATGTAACTCAGTGGAAGGACAGGGCTGTTTTGTTTCATAAAAATAGGCTGGTTGGGAAAAGGTTATTGATTACTGCAATTGTGACCAAAAAAAAAGAAAGCCCAACATTTTCTTGACTCAGTAACACTTCTTAAGACACTCCATGCCCCAAATCTTCAGAAATATCCCCCACATTACAAACTATATATTACATTTAGCAGAGATTCTGCACTCAGCTGCTACCCAGCCTACTGTCAGGCTCCAGGTGTAGGTGATTCCCACACCAGCAGGACATCATGAGCCCAGAAATCTGAAGCTCTCTGATGGAGCTGTCCCTCCTGATTAAAACCCTCCTTAAGGAACTAAGAGACTGAACCAAAGCCTAAGATGAAGGTCTTTAGAAGTCCATGCATACACTTTGGGAGCTCTCAGAAGATGCATTATACAAATTCCAGCAGGAAGGCACCCATCTGCTTTGCACTGTCTGGCAGCAGCTCATCTCATCACACCTTGCTAGTACAAGTCCCTATTGGGTCGCAGCTCTGCTTCAATTTAGAATAAACTCCACATCTTCGAGTCTTTGACTGATGTCCCAGTGTTACTGTGACTACCCAAGGGATTCCTCTGCTTGTCTTTGCTTTAGTCAGGTGACTACTTTCTGCATAGCCCGTGCCAATTAACACTCTGGTGGCAGTAGATGGAACTGATAACTCTATTCCTGAAAGAGAAAAGCACTTCAGATGTTATCCAAAAAAAGAAAAGAAACGTTACATGTTACCTAAGGGAAAACAACTCTGAATTTCTACACACAAATCCCATTAAGAAAAACACAATTATATGCAGATGCAGGTGAGTTCAAAGACAATTCAAGATGCATCACCAGGGCATGTGGCAATCCATACTGTTGGGTAAGTGCAGGTGGGGAACGTGGGGGCATTAACAAGGCGAAGATCAGCAAGAGTTTTTCCACAACTGAGATGGAAAGAGTGATTTGTTTGTGAAGCTATTAATCTTCACTTAAAGACCACTGATCCAAACTTCCTGAACAGACAAATATATACTATTTGCCCAAATACACCCTCCAACACTCATTTAATTCTAATACACTCAGAAGAACCACCTCCCATCATACATATCCTCCACATTCCTTGGGCCAGGTCCAAATGTGACTGTCAGGGTATAAGCGCCATGCTTAACTCACCAGCAGCAAAATCACTTGAGAGGAACAAACCTCCCAAGTCTGTAAAGATGGACATGCTTAAAGTCTACAACAGATTTGTCTCAGTACCTGCACACAGTTCTTAAGCTGTGCAAGGTCCACACTACACTGGGCCATTTTTAATACCACTATTCATTTATGAATATCCCACCCCAGATGAGTTTTAGGAGGATTCATGGAGAAATCACTGTTGAGAAGTAAATAAATACTATGCAAGCTCCACATTTTGTGATTTTATACCTAAAATAAAATGACAAAGTCTTCACTTCAGATTCCCAGAGCTAAAAATCTTCAGTATCAGTGTTAAAAGATGATTCAATGTTCTCCACTATAAAGAAGATTTTGAAGTGATTACTTAAATGTCAGTCCAACAGCATAGAAGTATTTGGCACCAGATAGAATATGGAAAATATCAGCTTGTCCTCAATAAAAAGTGCACTTCCTGCAATGGCAGGGATATTCTCACCAGGGCCAGAAATGTTTCCTGCTGATCAGAGCTCATTTTCATTCTTCTGTTCAATAAAAGATGTTTTAGGGAATGCACTTAGCTTTGATCTGCTGGGGAGCATCAATGGGACAATGGCAATACAGCACAATCCACTCCCCACACACAAGCAACCCCCCAGCACACAGTGATGACATTTTAAAAGCAATATTTGTTTTAGTGATTCTTCTAATGAGCAATCCATTATCTGCCAAACAAATTTGCCAAATAAATTTTTCTCATACATAGAACAGAACATGAGGAAATTCAGCAAAAATTGAAGTCCTGTCACTTTGCTCAGAATTTAATAAAAGTAACTGACCCGAAGAAGAAAAATCTTTCATTAACAGATTTCCATATCAGAAAAAAAAAAGTGGCAGCTGAAACCACGGTGCACATTAAAAAAAAAGGAAGAAAATCTGTTTTCTTGAGTCCAAGTCAAGTTACGGGAGAAAAAAAATATTTCCCATTATTAGTTGCCATATAATTAAGGAATGTACAATTATTTCTCACCATTTTCTGTATGCTCTGAAATATTATTTTAGTCAGAAGTATAATTGAAATGCCTCTCCCTGACACTTAGGCTTCATTAAATATGAATTCATCGTTTTTACTAAGGAATATCCAAAAATATTCAGCAGCCCAGAACACACTGCTGTTATAGACAAGGATGGCAGTGAGCCAGAGACACGAACAATGAAGAAATGTCATCCTACCTCACCAGGTAGTCAGGGATAACAAGAAAATTTCTCAGTAGTTGACCTAAGGTAGAGATGAAAGACTCAGAAGCCATTGCTTTGGATGTTGCCATCCTTTAACATTTTCCTCCCTTGAAGCCATTCTAAAATATTGACGTGGTAAGAGCAACATCATCACTTTTCCCCCTTCAGAACTGGTTGAATTTGTACCCACGCAAATAAAGCAAGAGTCTCAGTCATCCCCAAGCAAGTATTTATTTTTTTGACAAGATCACAGTTATAGTTAACCAGAAGCAAGCACCTAACATGCAACCTTCCACACATTACAAAACAAGACTGATGAATGTCTTGTATTGCTGCCAAGCTTTGTGCCATTTTGGTCTGACTTCTAGAGTCTTGCAGCAGACAAATGGCATAACACAAAGCATGCATATGCAGGCACATTTATGTTCATTGGCACCTTCATTGCAAGGAGAAATCTCACGGAGGAAGCAGAAGAAATCCCTGGACAGTAAGCTCTGGAAGGATAGGAGGGGAAAATTGAGCTTGCCTGCTTTCAGACAGAGCCTTGCCTGATGAATAGATGGGGTTTGCCATGGCAAAGCAGTTCCTCTAGCCTGGCCTCCACACCAGGAGGGAGGCAGAGAAACCACCAGGAGATGTAGCAGCAGTTTGCGAGGTAACTTCATTTTAAATTAACTGCTACTCACTAAGAAAGAAAGTACGCCCACTTGTCCCAATGGTTTGGGGACAGAATCTGAGGCTGAACACTCAGTTTGCATCCTTTATATGTGCAGCTCCAAGGTTTCACAACCAGCACTGTTGTAATGACAGAACAGGTGCAGACAAGAACAGCAGTGTGGTTAAAAAGAATTAAAAATAAAGTAGATAGTTAACACTATATTTTGCTTTATTTCCACCACTTTTATTTCTGTGATTCATTGGTATCCATGGCCTGCATCTGTGTGCATGAAGTGCGTTTATGGAAACAAGATGAGTTTCCATCCTGAATGTCTGAGTCTTGATTTGATTTAGGGCAGAAGATTTAATAGGCAGTTATCAAACACTTCCTTGATCCTGCTTTTAATGTAGCATGGTCAAAGATTTAAGAGTTCTATTAACAAACAAGACGTGAGAGTTAAAATTAGATTTCTCTTGCAAACTACTTTCCAAATATCTTGTAAATATTGATAGACAAAACAAGGAGAATTTATGAAAACATGAAGTGAACCCACCCTGCCTATAAAACTTGATTAGAACCATTGATTAAGTAATAAAAGTCTACAGTTTGGCTTTAATAAGCAACAAATGATGTGGCCAAAGTGAGGGGCATTCTCTCTAAAGTCACAGAAGATGTAACCATTCTTCTCAAGTCTTTGTAACCTCGTTCAAACCAGTGAGATTGATGAGTAAAGTCAACATCAGCCCTTCAACATACTTGGTTTTTCCTGTGTTTAATGGCATTGGGAGAACTCTCATCAGCTGTCGTTGGCTTTGGGCCATGACCCAAGCAGAGCATATGGATAGATCCACTTTGTGATTAAAGAAAAAGGCATTACATGGATTCCATGTACTTGCAACAAGTACCGAGAAATCCACAGGCTAGGAAGTGTTTGCAGAATGTATTAAAAGCTAACACTGATTTTCAAATGAGCTCAAGGAAAGTGTGTGTATATGTATGTGCGTGTATACATATTGAGGTGTTCTCCATCAGTTTGAAAAGAGACCACACTGAACCACCTCTCAGTCACTATGAATTCACCTCAAGTGCCATTTTAGGTGCAGACCCACTTAAGGCTGTAGAATAAAGCAGATGAGCTTACACTGAGCACATCTGCAGCATCTCAGATATAAGAGATCCACCACGGATGAGCCTGAGGACCACAAACAATATCCAGCACATGACTTTACATGAGGCAGTCTAAGATACTGAAAAGACACCATCTGAGTAAATGTAGAGACTGAGACTGACACCAACAGAGCAGGGAAGGTACCTGCAGGCAAAAAAACTCTGGTGTAAGCACACAACCCTGTCAGTGCTCTTTGGTTAGCATTAATTTCACAGGACACACTTAATGAAACACTAGAAATCTTTTACATCAGCAACACCACTGCATAGCAATCTTAGGCAGATACATTTCCCTAAGTAAGCAGTATGTGTGTGTCATAGGCACCAATTAACATTCTATCTAGAACGAAAACAGCAAACAGTAAGCAAGACTTGAGGGTGAATCATATGAAAGTTGTACAGAGATGAAATATCTGGAAGCAGTCCCTCCAGCTCAGAGTCACAGAAGGACTCGGTTTGGAAGAGATCTCAGAAATTACACGGCTGGCCAACGAGAAACACCATGATGGAAGGAGAGTCAGAAAGAGTGAACTGATGAATTGGGAGTACCAGAACAAGTAGGAGAGAGATCTGAACGCTGAAGTCTAGAGCACGTGCAAAACTTCATGAAACAGATTAGTAGAAGGAATTCTGTCTGTGGGTTAAGTTTGTAACCAATTGAATTCTTCTGGTATTTGCTCTGATCCATCAGCCTGCTGCCCACCAGTGCAGCCCTTCGGGAGCCATTATCACACCCTCCTTCTGCTGGTGGCGCATTGCCTGGCTCAGACTTTCTGCAGTGTCACACATTGCATGATTTGGGGAAATTCAACTTCGTTCATCCTCGTGTATGGCATGCATAAGAGTTAAGCATTACTTTAAGTACTTTGCAATATTGATATAGAGGCTACCATGCACATCTATCACTTTAGCTGCAAGAATATTCTGTCACTGGATCAGTCTGTTCTGGGCCCTGAAGACACCCTTCCTATGGCTTTGTGTGGTGCAAAGCCTTGAGGTGCAGCTTTGGAGCTTGGGTACAATTCAGTGAAGCTCACTGAAGGCTGGTGCACAAGAGGACATGGGAATGTGGTGCCCCAAAAGCTGCTGGGATGGGCTATTTAACAACTTTGCTTTTCTATCCTTTCCAAAAAAGATGATTAGCAATCAAAATATTGTTTGCAAATGGCTCTACCTGAATTTCTGGTAGTTCTATTCAGTAGCGTAAGACTTAAATGGCAGAGAAAAATCAATCATTGCTGCATCCTAACACTAACCAGAACCAGCAAAATGCAAATCTTTGCTTCTTCAGAAATGTCACCCTTTGCATTTTGTTTCTCTTCGGTCTCCCCTGGTATCAGAAAGCTGACTGTGCTTGAAAGGCAGCAAGCAGCACCAAGACACCTCCATTCAGGAGCCTGAAGGGCTGTCAGGGAGCAAAAGCACCCGTGAGAGCAGGGAAACCAGCACGTGTTGAGCTCCTGCTGTCAAGCAATAAAAGCCCTTGTAAAAGGAGACAGGGACCTTGGAAAGGAAGTATCAAGTTGAGAAATGCTTTGACAAAGATAGCACACAAATAAAAGGTAGAAGACACAGGGAGAGGCAGCAGTGGAAAGGGGAAGAAAAAAACCACCAATTTATACCTTTACAGAAGCTCCAAGCATGAAGTGGGCCAGACAGTTTCAGAGCAGTTGCTGGGTTGTGAAGTACAATCCAGCAAAAGGCTGCTAAACTTCACCTGTTTCAGATACCAGGTCCAAATTGTTCCCTGCCTCCAACCCCACTCGGTGTCTGCAGGCTGCTGCCTCAGTGACAAAAAAAAGGGGAGCTCCGTGCTCCATTTTTGCCCCTTCAAAATAGGCTGTAGTGTCCACAGCACGATGGAGACACAGACATAGGGCTCTACCCCACACGCCATCAAGCACCAAGTAGAATTATCCATGAACATTTCTCACTGCATGCTCCTCTGAGGTTATTGGCATTGGCCAAGGGAATCAGCAGGATGAGCAGCAGCAGCAGCCAACGTGCTGGTTTCTGAGCTGCACCTCAAGGCTTTGCAACACACAAAGCCATAATAAGGGTGTCTTCAGGGCCCAGAATAGACTGAAATCACTACTTCTACTATACTTACTACATGCTGCGGGTAGCAACCGGCTTCCCAGTTCTACCAGTCAGCATGTGAAGCCACGGCATTTTCACCCAAAGCACACAGCAGATCACTCGCAAGGCTCCCTGTGGACCAGCCATATGTTCCTCAGTGCCTCACGCAGCACAGCATGGCACCAATGACTCCTCCATGCAACCCAGTGACTGCAGCCTGGAGAACAGCAGCAATCACACCACTAAGACTCAGAGATCCACCTTGGAGCTCTACAGCTCTACCAGTGCTGCAATAGCCTGGGGCAGCAAAGCGCTCACACTCCATGAGGCCCTCACCTCATGGCACAAACCTGCAGCCAGACCCTATGAAGACATCCTCCCCAACTGTCACACAACAATCCATGTTATCCTGCTCCCACATCCAACATTTATCCCTACTGACAGTAGGGACTCCATTGGGCTTCATAGGGCACTTATAACAGACATGGAGAGGCACCAACCAACAACTGTAGTTACACCTGAGCAACATGGCTCAAGTGGGCTCCAAAAAGCACTCATCTCCAACACAGAACTGCAGATCTCTGCTCATCACATCACCCCACACTCCCAGAAGTGAGGGAGCTGCTCTGCAGCATTCTGCTGGAGAGAAAGCCAGGTTTATTTTGATTCATCAAGACTTTGCTCAGATAACAGCATTTCAAGCATTTGCAAATTTGAAAACACTGTAAATACCTAAAGCTTCCCTACTCTAAGCCTTTTAAATCTCAGGCAGCTTTTAAATCGCCTTAAATCTCGTGGAAAGTAACTCACCATAAATCTCTGCACAGCTGGGGCACATTGGGCTGATAAGAACACCTTGAGCTGCCAGCACCCATCCTGCCCACCACCACCACCAGGGGAAGGCTGGAGGCTGCCACGTGCTCCTGAAGTCACCCCATCTGTGTGCCCTCCAGCATCCCAGCTGGGGGTTCCCCTGTGGGTTTCTGGCAGACCAGCATCTCTGCAGCTTTTACTTCTGACACACAAGAGCCTCTCACAGCTGCCATCAGCACAGTGCCTTTGCACAGGAACCCTTCACCCAAACCAAGTCCTAAACCCATCATGCAATGCATGGATTATGTCAGAACAGCATAGGGCTCATTTAGCAGATTGTTCCACATATTCATCTGTGGAAAGAACATCTACATCTTGTACACCAACTTGAAAAAAAATCACATTAAGCTTTCCTACGAGACTAAGTCATTACTTTTCCATTAGAACGAGGTCCAGAACATTTTCTCATGCAATATTGCTGAAAGCATATTTCAGCATTTGCTCATGCATAAATGCCAATATAAAATATTCTGTATCTCCATCAGAGCATCGCCAGTGGCATTAAGCAACTCCTCTGATTCCAGCTGTGTGAAACAGAGCCAGAGAGCAGCACACATCTGGAGCACAGCAGGTCAGCAGCTGGAATCAGAATGGCCTGGGTTGCAAAGGCCCACAGTGCTCATCCAGTTCCAACCCCCTGCTGTGTGCAGGTCACCAACCAGCAGCCCAGGCTGCCCAGAGCCACATCCAGCCTGGCCTTGAATGCCTGCAGGGATGGGGCATCCACAGCCTCCTTGGGCAACCTGTTCCAGTGAATTTGC
The DNA here is from genome assembly GCA_035772895.1 of Perdix hodgsoniae. NCBI lineage: Eukaryota > Metazoa > Chordata > Aves > Galliformes > Phasianidae > Perdix > Perdix hodgsoniae. Next base: position 6,675,249 of record JAPSGF010000026.1, read on the forward strand.
ACTACAGGCTGTGGATTCCCTATGCTGGATGCACACCTCTCATTCTGATTACCTGAGAAATTTGAGAGAATTTGCTAGAAGGAAAACATCCTTCTTGTGTGAAGATTAAGGAAGAAAATTGCATTGTTCTCTACAGTCCCTCAAGTGCAAAAAGGGAACAGTGCTGGTGTCCTCAAGTTGTGTTCCGTGCAATAGCCTCTGTACATGCTCCATAGGACTGCAGAAGCGAGTGTTAGAGGCAAATAAAGACCCTCTGGGGTCAATGAGGTGATGGCCATCATCTACATCCAATGCTGATACCACCACCTTCAGTTAAACCTGAAAGTCAAACCACCCACTGCCTTCCAAAAGGCTCATTAGTCCTCTAGTCAAGGAATGGTTGCTCTTTAACTCCAGTATAAGCATCACAAAAAGTATAAGATCACTTAGGGATCCCACTGCCCTCATTCACACACACACACACAAAAAATCCAACACGCCCAATATTATCAAAATACACAGAAAATGCTCCTCTTGCACAGTGGAAAATTATTTCTAAACTGTAGTCACCGCAAGAGCACCTTTATGATAATTCAAACCAGAATTGCAGATCTACCAAGCTTTTCTCCCCTCCAATTTCTTGATCCTCAGTATTTTCATCATCCAGCTCCCTCTCATCTGGATTCACCAGTGGTTAAGCCTTACAGAAAGATGCATTCAGTGAACCAAAAATGGCAAATGCCATTCTATCTGTGAGACTGTGACATTCCAGCAGCATTTGTTGTGCCTTGGTGTCTTCATACAATAAGAGAGAACTCGAGCTACAGCCAACAGCGCCCACAACTGCTTCTTGCACAGAGCAAATCCACATGAATAAATCTTACTAGACCCAAAGGCAAGCAGTTACTGCACCCACATGATAGATTTATTATCCTCAAAACTTAGTGCACTGATGTCAAATGCGGGTCTGAATTCAGTAGTTACACCATACAAGCTGTCAGCTGTTGGTTATATTATGGAAACAACAAGAACATTGATAAGATGTTGCACTGGGATATTTAACAAGTGTCAAAGCCTAAATTGAAGGAGGCATTTATCTATGAAAGTCAATGAAGATGTACCTCCTCTCAGCGTGGTCACATCTCACTCAAATAGCATTCAGGAACTTCCTCTAGGTGCTTCTACAGAACCCTAACGAAGCCAGCACAGCCTTGATGTCGACCCTGTCCTGGATGGGTGATGGAAAGGGGACCTCCAGGAGGAGCTCCTTCCAAACCAAATCATTCAGCAGCTGTGCTCCCCAGACAAAAAGTGTGCCCATCCCAGCAGCCATCTGATGCATGTCCTTGTTTATAGCACCTGGAACAGCAGGGCTGGAGGACACGCACAGGTTTCACTGCAACATCTCCATCCATACCTTCAGCAGCACTCAGTGCTTCTTCCCCTAGAGTCAACATTTGAGCCCCAGTGATTAAATACTGTAGAACCACCACCTCAGGGAGGAAGGAAGCCTGGCTGCCTCATGGAGGTGATCTTTGGGTGGAGGCCAGTCTTATGCTGCAATGCCTTTCTCATCAAAGCTCATCCTTGCATCTGGCCTCTGCCCATCCCCATGATTTAATTTATGCCCTCACTGTTGTTAATAACGACTTAATAACACTTTTGTCTCCTCTTTTATGTCCACACTATTTATTTTATCTCTCACAATGAGACATTTTGCCACTGTTCGTCATTTGGGTGTCCTGACATGAGAGGAGTTGTTCTTTCATACATATAAACTGTGCAAAAATCAGTTTAAAACCATATGACTTTAAGGGCTACTTCCATTAAGCTGTACAGAATCAAAAACAAGATGTTCATCTCCTCTTATTGCCATCTGCTCCAGCACATTTCAGAGAACATTACTGTATCAGAGGCTTCTAGTGAAAAATAATTATTGCTATTCTAAAATAGCTTAGACTGGCATGAGCATTGCTGACAGTGTTCAAAATATCCTTTCATTGCAGCCTAATGAGAAAAATCTTCAGTATGAGAGGTGTTTTAGAAAAAAAATATATTTATCATTCATGCTCGCCCAAAGCTGGGTGAGGCAGCAGGAATTCAAGCCCCAGCATCACACACCCAAACCATCAGTAGGTGTGAATGCTCGGAAAAGCTCAGATCTGTAAGACACACAGGATAGGCACCAAAGAACCTCCCAAAGCCGCAGCCAGCCATCTTCTCACACGTTCCTTAAGAATGTAGACTGTAATGGCTAGCGTTCAAATCTCTCAGGTTGGAAAAAGACCTCTAAGACCCCCAATGCCATCCCACCCCCACCGTGCCCACAGCCCTCAGTGCCACACCTGTGGTTCTGAGCACCTCCAGGGATGGTGACCCCACCATCCCCCGTGCAGCCTCACTGCTTCAACTCCAAGTAGCAATCTGTAGCTTTGGGGATTTGATGACCATTTACAGCACAGTTTCTCCTGCAGTCACCAGTGCGCTTCCACAGCTCACAGTGTGCACCTGGAGGTCACACACCACAAGGACACCCCACGTCATTTACTCCACGGCTCCCAGCGGTTGGGTAGAGTGAGAAAGACACGAAACAGCAGCAGAGATCTCAGGAAACGCTGTTTTCCACATCCCCATAGCGCACAGAGGGAGCAACAGGAAGCTGAGACACACGCAGCCCCAACCTTCCTCGCTGTCAAATTCAAACAAGCCTTCACCATAGGCAACCATCGCGACCACTGCATCCTCAGAGCCCCCAGCTGCCCCCCTCCGGCCTGACAGAGCCCACCAAGGAGAAGCCGAAATTTCAACCCCCCCTCCTTCCCAATAGCCGGCATCCCTCCGGGCACTCGGGGAAGCGATCCCCGCACTCGCGGTCCTTCCGCAGCCCCGCACTGCCACCTGCTGTCCCCGGCAGCGAGCAGAGCTCCGCGGTCGGGTGCTGCCTTCAACGCCTTCCTTACGTTTCTATGGAGTAATTCGGTTGTACAAGACACGAACGTGCAAAGGTGCGGTGCTACGAGCAACGGCTGAGTTGCTGCACTCTTGCAATCTCTGCACTTCGGTACAGCCACGCACGCTGTACCATCCTGGAAAACAGCTTCTAATACACCAGCAAGCCAGAAATCAACCACATTTCTTCTGCTAAGGATGTACGCTCGTGTGCTGAAACAGGTGGTTGCACTTTTACCCAGCTCCTAAAGTGATACAACCAGCTCTTCCCAGCAGGTTTAACCTCCCGATTCAAGCCCATGTGCAGCCCCGTGCCCACCCTGCCTGCTCTGCAAGGAGTGCCTGAAGCTTGCTTGCAAGCCTGCTGACTTCCCACACCGCTCCAACAAAGGGCTCCTGCAGATGCAGCCTCCAGCAGCAGCTTTGGTATGAAGCTGCCCAGAAGCAGAAAGGAATCTGGTTTTGATTACAGTGGGAAATTGGAAACGTCTGTAGAAACTCACCTGGGCACAAAGAATGAGAAATTAGCCCAGCAAGGGGGACTCCTTCCTCGAGACCCAGCACTCTGCTATGAGGAGTGCACAAATTGCCCATTTGCCCAACAGTAAGGCTGTGTGCAGGTACAGGATGAGAGGTTCCACCCTTCAGTACCACCTCCAGCACTAAGAACTGCAGAGCACCGCCTTCACACTTGCTTGTTTTTTAAATAAAGGAAGCAGAGACACGGCTGTTTGCTCCCAAATCTGACCAGCCTAGCCTGCGTGCTCCCCATGAACACACTGAGCCTCTCTGCAGCTCGCAGCACGAGCTCAGGAGGAAGCAAACAGATGGACAATGACTTATCATGGGAGATACTTGGATCGGCAACTTAGAAATTTGGATTTACCCAAAAGAAGCAAGTTAATCATCCAAACACACAGATACGCCCTAGGGAGAGGAAAAATCTGGAGAGCTATAGAGGTAAACATGAAAAAAATAAAGAGGGCAGGTAGCAGAAAGCAGTATAAAAGCAGCTATAAATTGAGAACGAGGAAAAGAGGCAAAACAAAACAGGTGTGCACCAGTCAGGAGTAAATATTTGTTGTGTGACTGCATTCAAAGCAAAACAAAATAAAAGATGGAGATCTTAGAAGTAACGTGCGTTAGTCATGATGTCAGCAGAAGCACCTAGAAGGCAGCACAGCCAGGAGAAGGCCATTATTCAGCCCTGTGCATCAGCAGTGGTATGTAAGATTTCATATATTAATGTTCGGAGGATAAGGCTTAGATTAGAGAGGGGTTCAAGAAGTCAGAGAGCACTCTCCCTTACATAGCAAACAGCTTTTCTGGAGTCAGAAGCACTTCAGGTGGAGCAACCTTGCCAAGATAGAGGTTGGTCAGGATGATCTCATCATCGCTCATGTCAGGGCTGTGTCATTGCCTTCGGTTTGCATTACAGATTGCACGTAATGCACAGCGGCCAGAAATAGCATATGCACAGCAGGTCCTCCTCCTGGACCCCACTGCTCTGCACCTGCCCAGAAAAAACCTTTGCCAGATCCACAGATGCAAACCCAGGCAAGTCTGAGCCTACTTCTTGTTCAGCAAGAGGACACAGTGGTAAGGAAAGGAGATATTGATGGCATTTACCCTTCACAGGAGGAAAGGAAAAAAGGATGAGCTGCAGAAGCATCAAGTGCTCTCTCCAGGAGCACGTTGGACACCTGGATCACACCTGGTAGTCAGACAGTTACAACAGCCCCTGCTCTGCTGCCATCCACTTGGAAAATTATCAGGGATGAGCTGTTCGTTAGCCTGGTGGCTCTGTGCCACCTGTCTGGGCAGCAGTAGCTTCAGAGCTGTGAGTTTACCTGGACAACAGCACCAAGGAGAGGCCAAAGCAACATCTATGCTGGCACGGCTTGAATAGAGATCTCAAGCTTTTATCTCCAGTTATCACCAGGTAGAAGAGGAGATGATTACCAAAACCGATTCATTATTTTGATCAGTGTCAACATTTAGTAACTCAAAGAAAAGATTGCTCAGGGTACGTCTTTTTTTAATACTGTGGAATCATTAGAAGGGACCCTTAGAAGCCACTCCCTGCAGTGCACAGGGGCACCCACAGCCCCATCAGCACCCAGAGTCCATCCCCAGCAGTGGGTGCCTGCAGGGATGGTGCACCCACCTCTTGGTTGGCCCACGCAGTGCCTCACCACCCTTAATATATGGCCCATTGCATGTTTGACCACAAACTAACCTCTCCTGCCACTTACTCTCAAATCACATACAGTTGGCTGCCTGCTGATCTTGGGAGCCTGAGCACTGGGAATCAGAGGGGCAGAATACACAGGGAAGGAATCCCATGATCTTGCCCCAAATGCATGCAGAATGGCTCCAACCCTTAGCCTGCTGCACTGGCATTTTATTCCCTCCTGACACACCAAGGGGTGTCAAAGGAGCACTGGTGCCAGAAGTGACCACAGAATGGGAGCACCAAAGCATTGGAAATATTTCTGTTCTGAAACCATTTTCAGCCTAAGCAGTAGGCATTGCAGGGCCTAAGAAAACGTGCTGCCCCACTTAATTCAATTTGAAATCTGTTTCTTGGAGGTCAACACGTGACTGGTTGGAGCAGAAGCTCTCGCCACCAAGAGTCTGCAAAATTAAAAAAAAAAAAAAAAAATCAATTTCTTCCTACAAGGAAGCCTGCAGCATTCCTCAACATCTTTTGCCAAGATCAGAGGCCAGAGCTGAGCAAGGGCTCACTTTCCTTTTGTCACTACTGCAGCAGAAGGAGCACACATCAACCCTCTTCTCCCCATTAATTACCCAGAAGAAGCCAATCTAATTTCATACCAGAAGCCAAAGGCCAATTCTTTCAGCATGAGGGAGAATCGTGAAAAATCACCCCGTCCCATTAACTTCCCATGCAGTACCAGAAGAGCAAAGTTAGAAACCCACCAGTCTGGAGACATTTCCTCTTCTAAATAACATTGTGATGGGAGAGGTGAAGCCTCACCACAGAGTGCTGGGAGCTGACAGAGCTGTACACATCCAGAGGGTCCCTAACTCATAAATGCACTGACCCATATTTCTCACATTTTATGGAAGTATGGGGAAAACTGCTGAAAGAGCTCATTTGCAGCCATGTTAATTGTATTTTCTATGGGAAAGCAGAGGAATGTGCCACAAAGAATCACTTGCAGCTGCATCTGTGAGACAGTTCAAGGCAGATAACTGCACACTGGACAGACCTGAAGTCCTCCGGGCATTGTGGTGGCCACGGGCAGACCCTGACATCTTTGGGACACTTACAAAAGGTGTGAAAGGAGTACATCAGAAGCCTTCAGCCCATCCTGTGGCAGAGGAGCAAGGCTGAAGCCATATCAATACTTAAGAATTCGGAAAAGGAACAGCAGCACCGGCAAAAGAATTGCTTAACTTCAAGACGAAAAGTCAAAGGAGTGCAGGGTTTGTTCTCTCCCCTAAGGAGCACATAGGGCTCTGTAGCACAGCTCACTGAGCCCTGCAGAAATGTGCCAAAGCTCTGAGCACAGCCTGCCCTCGGGTGCTGTCAGAGCTGTGCACAGCTGCAAAGGCTGCCCTGGGCCTTCCCAAATTGACTTTTCCAGGTTCCAAGGCAGAAGACATCAAAACCAAGCCATGCTCTGATGAATACTCCATGTACATCCTTACACTTTGCCTTTACAAAGTTATTCTCCATAACCCTAATCTTACACCTCTAAAGCCAACTTACTGGTCTGTGTTATGCAGCTGAATACCAAGAGATAAAAGGCAAGAGTCAAAATGGAAAAGATAGCAATTAAGCTCATGAAAATGATTGTTTTGTTTTAACATTTTATTTTTCCATCTGAAAGAGAACAAACACTGAGACCATAAGGACAATAGACATATTTATTGACTAGGCTGGTGCCCTTCCAATACCAAACCAATGAACAATTATGGCAGACAAGCATATTAAGCCAGCCCCATATTTGTGAAGACTCTATAGCTTTTTAAATTGTTATTTGTGTAAACATCCATTGCCCCATACCTAGAAATGCCAGAATAGTATGTACACGGGCACTGTAAAACAGAGTAGCACTCAAGTGAGCTGCAAGCCAACTACAATAAGCTCCCAAGCTCATTGTATGACCTTGCCTTTCAGCAAACACGTTTTCCAGCCCCTTCTCCCCACTTTGGGACTCAGCACAGCTCCTTCTCTGGGCAGCAATGAACTCCACAGAGGTTGCTCTGCCTTACCAGTAACTGGTTTTGCCATTGGAGAGCAGTAGCAGTACCCCCAGGGGTTCAATGGGGATTTGATGCTCAGTGTTGAATGAGCATTTGCTAAGGAGGCCAGCAGCACTCCCTTATTGCTGGTCAGCCCTTCCACTTTTTTTTCCTTAAGAAGTTTTCTCACTTTACTTGACTAGGATGTACCCACAGACTGAAGGTATAAATAAACCTAATGCAATTAAGCACACTCCCCACTGCAACATGCCATGGCTGGTAACAGAACCAATCATTGGTTTCAAGAAAAAAAATCTTTTCCACAGAAACAGTTCAAAGACCACAATTCTAGGATTTTTTTTTCCAATTTCAGCCAGAGCCCAAGCATCTCAGGCTTGGAGCAGATTGAACTGAAAAGAATTAGCCAACAGAAAGCCATTTCTGTTTCCATCCTACCTCCATTTTGTCCATGAAAATAAGAAGTTTTAGCTTTCACCCCAAAAACCGTGAACTACAAAAAGGAATGAGAAGTCCATGAGAAGTCCATCTGCAGCAGATTTTTAACCCAAGATCTTTTTTATTCAGATAGAAAGTTCCCACTCAAATAGAATTAGCTTCCAGAAGACAAGAACAACTCCAAAGACTCATTGAAATGCACACAGGGACTCAAGGTTATCTCTAAAATAGCATGTAATAAACACATCCAAGTCTCAACACCTCCATGGAAGACCATAGCTCTTGTTAAACCAGACCCTGTAACACCTTGCATGAGTAAGTGCGTTTCATCTTGAAATTAAATCACTGTATTGTGTAGCATTGGGCCATTCTGAAACAATTTCAGGTAATATTTCTGAAACTCTGGTCTCAGAGGTACAGCTTTGCAGATAGGGCACATAAAACCATGACAGAGCTCTTATTGTGAATAAGTAATGGTGGCTATATCTAGAAAACAATACCAGCCTACACACGACTTGATAGATATCCCCTATTAAGAAGCTCCACATTTCGTGAGCACACCAGATAACTGGCACTGATCATGCTGTAATCCATTTTAATTCACACTGAAAGGCAGTTTTTCACCTTCTAAGTGAGATTCTTTCTGTAACCAGGTAGCTACCAGCAAAGTTACAAGCCTCCAAACAAGTGAAACATATTTCAGCTGAAGGAGAAGTATTATATTGTTTTCAAACCTATTATGAAGCCCTGTCTTAAAGTCACCCAAACACATCCATTTTCACCCAAACCAGCATGTAACAGCACACGTTTTCTTACCTGGCTGCCGCCTAGGATACAGTGCATTAACTTCACAGGAAAAAGGGCTCCACCACGTGCTCTGTGCTCCAACACAAAACCACCCACACCTCCTTCATCAATCAACAGGACAGCCCAAATTAGCTGCAAGTGGATTTTATTCTAGGGCAAGTTGAGTTGGCCAGGTGAGAAAAATAAGCTGCAGGTAGAGGCATTCACAATCACAGGGCACCTGGAAGGCCAAAACTGTAGCAAGAAGGACCAGGATACCCAAGCTATAGGCTGGTTTGGAGAATAAGGACAATTTTACAGTAAGATTCAAGACTACTTGGGGCGATCCCCATCCTCCTTCTGATGTCCTAGCTCTTCAAAGCCGGGCTGGATGTGGCTCTGGGCAGCCTGGTCTGGTGGTTGGTGACCCTGCACACAGGAGGGGGGTTGGAACTGGATGATTATCGTGGTCCTTTTCAACACAGGCCATTCTGTCATTCCTAAGCTTCGTGTCGAGGTCTGGGCTGTCCAGCTTAGGGTTTAGGGATGTTTTTGCTATCAAGGTACCTAAATTCCTATGTAGATTTAGCCTTCAACGTCCCTATGAACAAAGCAGCTGCTTTTTATGGCCTTATATCAGCTTGGAGTGATCTTTCTTAGCTATTGAAAACAGCTGTTCTTCTGATTTACACACAGCATTTGTTTTATTTCATGCTAGGGTCAAAACTGCTTCATTGCAATGCAGGTAGGGGACACTTAGTTTTACAAAATAAATCTGAACTAAGTGGCAGCTCAAGTGGAATGGAACAAATATTTTGGCATTTCTAGCAACTGTACCTAGTGTGACTAAGTATACCCTCAATCAATTCAATCTCTGTTGTTCTGATGTGGCATGAAAACTTCCCTGCCTGTGAAAATTGGAGGATTTTTGTCACCTCAGAACTTCCCCTGGAACAGCTTGCTTCCATCAGGAGCTGTTGCAGTAGAACACTTTGCTGGAGCACATCACGACAGGGGGAATAGAAATACTTGCTAAAAAGATAAAGGGAAATAAAATAAAAAAAAACCCTTTTCAATTGAAAATGGCTTGGGTGAAAGTTAATTCCATTTGCTATTCAGGATAATTCCTTCTCTAAAAGGATCCGTGTTTGTCTAAAGCACCTTTCACTGTGCTTAGCACGGGTTCAACTCTGCATGATACTTGTTTCATGTACCCTAATTAAATGTGGGAAAGAAACAAAACAAAACAAAAACAAACAAGCAAACAAAAAAACCACGACACTGATTTCAAAATAAACAAGGGATAGATGTGAACACGCTTTGAATCCAAAGTAGTGCTGGCAAGGCAGACCCTGAGATACTTATGCACATGGAGGAGCTATGTGTTATTTCAGCCATTTTTCCTGCATGCTTCTCTGCCTTCTCAGTCAGGGTTTCCAGCAGTATTGCCTCTCACTGGCATTAAACTAGTGGCAAAAACAAGCTCAGACTTCTGCGGAGACCTCCCATATCTGTTATGGGGCTGTGCTGTGAGCATCCTATATCCTTCCTCGAGGTCTGTGAGCCCAGACCTTTGAATTGCCTCCAGCTGCTCCTCTTAACCTGCTCTCAGGGCACATCCGTGGGATTCAAGTGGCCCAAAGGCTCCTCATCTGGTTGGATATATCTTATGCAGAGAGTTTTGTAAGGAAGTAGGAGCTCTTCCAGCTCGTGGGGTGCTGCCAGCTCTTCCCCAGACAGCCAAGCAATTAATTTACAGAAAGGATGAGTTCTGATTAGGTTCTTGAGAGACCCCAAATTATTGCATTGCTTTCTCGGGAGCATTTGTAGAGGTTATTTATACAAAAAAGTGTAAGAAACTGCAGTAAGAGAGGAGAAAATTGCTTGTCAGATGTCCATATACCACCATCTGTTACAGAGACCGCATGAGAAGCAGCGTGAAGGCACAACAAAAGAATTAAGGGTGTTGTGACAGCAGGAATCTGAAATTATTATTATAACTTGTTGTTTTTCCTCAATATTCACCAGCTGCCAGGGAATTCATAAACTGAAATCTGCATCTTTTATATACTTAGTACTCTGAGTTTGATCCACATAGGAACTAACTCAGATTAAGCACCAAATTAAGTACCGTCTCCGACTAAGGAAATACATCTCACATTTGAATTGCTGAGAAGCTGATGAATTGAAGGACCCCTCACGTTTACCAAGTAGGTAGGATCAGCCTTATAAAATTGCCTTGTTTTTTTCATCTTAAAATTTAACAGCAGTTCTCCCATGTTAATTTTCTCAGAGCACGTAAAAAAGTCTTAGGGACGTTTCATGTTGGTGCCATGGGAAAAGAAGACACAAGGGACATGATTTATGACGGTATTCAAGTAGCGTATGGAAAGCATGATGGCAGTTTAAACAAGGAAGCTGAGAGCAGTGGGAATAGCAACCCAATTCAGCGCCTGTGTTGGGGTCAAACCCAGCATTCATCACATCATCGCTGGGGAAATGCCCTAGGCTCGTGACTGCTGAGAGGATGAGAAAATCCCATTGCCACTGAATGCTAATTATGGGAGTTCAGCTTTATTTCTAACCAAACAAAAAGCGATCAGGACAATTTTGTGTGCCATATTTAACACCCCAGAGGTGTCGTGAAGCTCTGACCATGTGCTTGTAAAGCTGCAGGATTTGTGTGAGTGCCAAAGCCGCCTCTCGCTGCCTCCCGCATTGCTCCCAGCAGCCCAGGGCTGTTCCAGCAGCATCAGTGGAATCACCAGTAGTTCAGCAGCGTGGCCTTCAGAGCAGCCTCATGGCATGGACTGAGCATCTCCTTTGCTTGCTTTTGAAAGTTAAGAGCATGTTTTTCCTTCAGGAGGTATTTTACACTGATCAAACAGACTCAGTACTCTCTTAGGTAAACTTTTATATCATTAACGACCAAGTCTAAAGTACTGCATAACACTGATTCAGTGGTATAATACCTTTACATCTTTACGTGTGATCTGAAGAAACTCAGTGCCCATGTTTGTTTCGGATTCGGTTCTATGAATCAAACTCTACAGCCTTTAGCACACCCACGACCTTCCAGTGGTTACCAGTACCGATGTCCAGAGGACTTTTGATCATGCAAGGATTGCTGGAGCTGGCTTAATTAAAATCTCAGTTGGATAATGAGCTTCATCATGTAATTTGTAATCAAGTCCATGATGTGAAGCCCCTTGGGTTCCCCCATCCCTGTGTTAGTCCTGCTGGTGCTTGGGCAATGCTTTCGCTCAGCTGTCACTACCTGCACAAAGACTGTGCTGCTTCTTGAGACCTCTAGTTAAAATTAATCACTATTTGACAAGTATATTTTTGTAACAAGATCACAAAACCTAGGAATTAAACCAACCGCACTGCCACACCAATGCTCATATCTCAAGGGTGGAGAGAAAGGGACATTCCTCAACAACGGCTTTACCCTTTATATCTATAGCAGGACCTCAAAAACATCAGGGTACAGAAGAAACCCTGTGAAGATGCTATCATCCTCAGCGCTGACATAGACCCCATTCCAGTCCTTTGCCACCTCCAGCCACACCTGGTCGCCCGCATTCAGCTTGAGGATGGTCAGAAAGGAGGCCTGGTCGATCTCCTGCCCATAAAGCGTCTCACGGGTTTTGGCCACCCTCCTGCTGCGAGCCACCAGGCTGACACGGGCTGGCCGCCCTCTCACCGTCAGCTGGTAGGCGAAGACGTAGGCGCCGGGCACGCTGCAGTTGAATTTCCCAGTGGCAGGGTTGTAATCATCCTGGTCGTTGTACAAAATCTTGTCGAATCGGATGGGGACGTTGGGTGGAGGGAAGGGCTTGGACAGCCCCGCGCTGAAGGCCGATCTCAGGAGCTTCGCAGCATCCCCACGAGCACCCTTGGCCCCACGGGCACCTTTCCTCCCCGGAGCCCCTCGCCCCCCCTTGCTGCCTGCCACCCCCTTGGGCCCAGACGGTCCCGTCACACCAGCTGGGCCCAGGTCCCCTTTGTCACCCTTACTTCCTTGCTCACCCTTTTCCCCCTGCTTTCCCTCAGCCCCCTGAATGCCCTCATCCCCCATCTCTCCTTTGCTGCCTTTTTCTCCCTTTGTCCCACCTTCCCCTCTTTCCCCCTTTGGACCCCTCCCTCCCGGCTCCCCGCAATACCCTTTGTCCCCAGTGTCCCCCTTCTCCCCTTTGTCACCCTGTTCACCATCCACCCCCGGGTCTCCAACGTCCCCCCTGTCTCCCTTGTCCCCTTTGGTGCCATTCTCACAAGTGTCCCCTTTGGACCCCTTTTGTCCCTTCAGCCCAGGGAAGCCGTAGTTGCCCTTATTGCCTTTTACTCCAGCTTCACCTAAAACAACATTGGGGAAGAAAAATGTTAAAGGCATCAATACTGGACTTTTTGGAGATGGAGAGGCATCACCAGCAAAGGGAAAGTCCAACACACAATTCTGTGTTACATACCTTGTAGCCCAGGCTTGCCTGGATAACCAGGGCTTCCGCTTGCTCCTCGCTCGCCTTGCTCCCCTTTGCTTCCTAGGACATTCCACCATGAATATGTCATTAGCAAAACCGTCTGTAGCACAGAAATCATTATACAGAAAGGGACTGGTACCATTTTGCACGTTCCTCAACACAATGAGCAATGTTTGTTTCCAAGAATTGCCTTCACAGACCTCCGCCGCATCTCACAGCACTAAACCTCAGTGCACAGACAGCTCTATCTCACCCTAGAGTTGGATTTCTGCCCCTAATCTGCACCTCACTGGGAAGTTCTTGTTGCAGGGTGCTGCAAGATGGAGAAGACACCTCTGCATTTCTCATGTCAGGATTGCCAAATAATTTTTCTACAGTGATGTGGTATCCAATGAGGACAACAGCATTTGTTTCCCAATGGGAAGTTAGCCTGCTTTACCTCTTTCTCCTTTAAAGCCTTTTGGACCTTGAGGTCCTGGAGCTCCCGGCAGACCTTGCAGACCAGCATCTCCCTTCTCCCCCTTAGGACCTGTAATGTAAGCACATCAACAAAACTATCTTAGTAACTCAAAGGTTTAACTATATAGAGAATATTCGAGATAACAGCTAAGCAGCACGCCATCAAGAGATGGATCAAAGGAAGCTCTGTTTCCATCCCTCTGGTAAGAGCTGGCTGTTTTATTTGCTATCATACAGCCATGCGAACTGAACGTGACACGAGCAGGCTTGGCCTGACCCTGCTCCCTGTGAGCTGCAGGCACCACAGCTGAAATCTGGCAGGGACAAAAGTGAGAGGGGTGGTGGAGCAGAGGGGCCTCACCTGAGGCCATGGGGATGCCCTGGTCCAGCACACAGCTCCCCAGCCTTTGCTTTCACTGCTGCAATCCCCAAATCTTACTGCTTTGCATTTTGCTCTTGGTTATCGTCCGACATTTTTAAAACCAACTTTCAGCTGCCTCGGAGCCGCAGGGGCTCAGGCATTCATAAAACATCAGAAATAATCTGCCTTTAATATTTGAGCGCATCTAAGGAGCTCCCCTAGCTTCCTAATTACCCCTCTCTTTAAAAAGAATTAAATCTGCAAATACAGCAGTAGTATTGCACACTGCACAAGCAGCAGGTGGGAAGGCGTGCACCAGTCAGCTCCTTCTTTTGTAGGTTTTCATCCACCTGGGGATGCAAGGCTGGGGGCGGCCTCCAGCAGCCCCAGCTGTCACAGCACAACCTGACTGGGATGAGAACTTCTCCATTCACACCACGAGCACAGAGCCTTCTGCAGCCTCCCAAGCTATGGGAGGTGAAAATCCCTTGAGCGTGTTGTATTAAAAATTATTTTGTCATTTTTACCACCCTCCCTTGGCTGAATAGTTTCTGGCTCCAATACAGGCGCTATCAAAGCAAGCATTTGCAGACTAATGCACTATTCATTATAACAGCATTAGACTTCAGAACTCTATAGGTAGGCATTTCAGCAGCAGAATAAAAGAGACAAAATCCTGGGAAATGATGAGATAGGCTGTGCAGAGCCACCTGGTGCAAGAGCAAATAACTCTGTTCTGGTTTGCACCTGGAGGGCCTGGCTCCCCCGGCAGCCCCTGGGGTGCAGCAGCAGGAGGACAGCAGTCACAGCAGTTGAAGAAGAAGTCAGCAGCATCCAGCGTGTCGTTCTCGAATGGGAAGAGCGTGGTGGCCGCTTGGAATGCAGGGCTGGAGGATGGCAGCTGTGCCCTGCCTGGGGCTGCAGGGCCAGGGCTTTTCACCGCGTTTGGGGTGAAGGAGGGCATGGCGGCATCTGGCAGCTGGAGTGGCTTTGGTTTGGTGAGCATCACCGCCGGGGTCACCTTTGGGGCTGCCTGCACGGCCACCAGCAGCAGCAACACAGATGCTGAGATGGCCACCGGTGGGCTCCGCATGGCAGCTGTGGGGAGAGGTGGACACAGTCACCGGGCATCCTACACTCACTGTCTCTTCCCTTGCACTTTCCATCCCTTTTTATTTTTTTGATCCAAACCATCACCCGCTTCTCTTTCATCGTGAGAAACATCAGGTTCTCCCACCACAGCAAAACTACTCACGAGGCATAAGAACAGCAGCAGTGCCATCCTCTGGGGACATCTGTCCGATAGGTGACATTACAAAGTCTCTCTTTTTATGGAGATGAGAAGGCAAAAATTAATAAAACCTCCTGCCTGCTCCCCATGCCACCCAGCTGAGCCACAGCCACCCACTTGCATTGGCTGGAAGCGCACCCAAAGCACCAGGGGACCAACAGGAGCTGCACGAGCACTGCGGTCACATCTGCTCTGTATACACCATCAGGAATAATTCAGTAATGACTAGAGTTAAGCAACTGCCCATCGTAAAACCTACACTATAATAGAATAAATCAAAATAAAATAAAATAAAATCATTAAGTATTCATAAGTTGTCACATCAGTTTTTCTCTTTGCTATGGGCTGAGCTTCCAGACTTGCACATCCTTGAAGCGTAAACTTTCGGGTCCATTCTTTTTAAAGAAATGGTTTAGCTGAACCAGAAAAAAAGAAGCAAGCAAGGATTGCACTTTTTTTCCTATAGCACAGCTGATGCCTCTCAAATGACTTGTCATATAAAACATCTTTGTTTCTTTCTTATTCCTGTCTGTCGACCTGTAAATACAAACAGAACAGACTCCCTTTCTTGCTCAACCTGTAACCTAACCTTCCTCCAGCAATGAAGGTGCTTGGTTACATGGAAGAGCTTCCAGAAGAAACAGGGCTGTCCCTGCCATCCGGAGGGCAATAGGAGGTCCAACCCAACTGCAGATATTTGACAGTTAGATTAAAAGCTTTCCATCTTAAAGAATTCTGTTATAGAGGAAAGGATTGAGATTTTTTTTCACATAAAAGTAGCCCCCATGAAAAACTGGATTATTTAATGAAAAAGCTATGAAACAATCCACAAAAAAAAATGCCCATTGAGCACTGTTGCCTATTGCTGCTGTTTGGGCCACTCTTCACTCCGACAACTCCAGGAAGGGATAAATTATCACGGATTATTACTGCATCCCATCTCCATGCCTGTCTCACTGCACAAGGTGCACTAGGACAGGACAATTTTGTTGCATTTATCCCCAACCAGATCCTGATAACCTCCCCGTGAAGCCTGGTTGATGCCAAAGGGAAGGGAAAGAGCAAACCCAACCCCAAACCTCACCACCAGGATGGAAACAGCCAGCGCTGAGGACCTGGAGTGCCATTCTAGTTCTAGGGAGAGGCAAAGAACAGCACTGCAGGGCCACAGCTTTGGAGGAGAAATGGTAAAGCAATTTCAAGGCAGAACCAATCTGCATTTTACTGCCAGAAACCACTTCTGCAACAAGTTGGAAAACCAGATACCATCCTGTTACACAGCCGGATTGATGGACTGCCAGCAAGTACTGGAAAAACATAATTAATAAAAAAAACAAAGCTCTGTCTGCTTAGAAAATAAATTGCTTACAGCAAGGAATTGTTAGACAGCTTTTCATTACAAAGGTCTAGCCTATTCCAAAAAAATATATAAATACTTCTTTTTTTTTTTTTTTTTTTAATAAAGCCAATCTGGGAGGTTTTCATTGTATCAGCTCACCAGCAGCGATTCTGAAGCCATCCATTTGAATCCTACCAGCAGGAAAGTCTATTATTCCCAGTGCATACAAAATATGAAGAATTCAGCTTTTTAAACGGCAGCTTGAAAACCCAGATCTTCCTGCAGCTCTGCATTCATCACAGGCAGTAATCTCCCTCAAGACAAATCATACAGTTACTCTGTCCTAAATTCTGTGAGTTCAGTGCAGATATCCCAACTGAAGACCAGCTGATCATCTGGATCATTCCCTACCTTGTACACAGTCCCGCTCTCAGGATGACCTGCCCTCGATGGAAATGGTGTCCTTTGATGAAAGAGGCTACCTTATTTTTGGAGAAAATCTGTTTTACTCGAGTGAGTGCTGCTGCTGTGGCCAATGAGAGCTCGCTTGGTTCAGGGAGAGGGGGTGGTTGGTGATGTCCCCTGAAAGGACCAGGGTGACATCGATATGTGAGGAAATTCAAGCACTTTCCCCAGGCTGGGACACTGCTCTTCACATGGGACTTCTTTGGTTCTTGAGACAAGAAAAGAAAAAAAAAAAAGGTTATTTGGAGCATAAAGAGACTCTACTCTTGCCAAAATACTGCATGGCCACAGTAGCGCTCGATCCTCATCTCTTCTGTAGATACCCAAAGCAGGAGGGTTGCTGCAATGGTGTTCGAAACCTTATCAGCCCTGATCAGCCCTCTGCAATTAATTGATTAGCCTTCCTGTTCCCTAGATAACACAACACTCCCTCCTTTCCCCATGACACCAACACGGGCCATCGTTTGTTCTGAGCTTTCCCAGCCCCACGCAGGGTGCAGTGAGACGCAGGAATGCCAGGCTGCCTCGCCTTGCCTTGTCTTGGTGAAACACGAGCAAGAAAACCACCTCATTCAATTGGGCTGAATTTACTACATACCAGCACATTCAGAGCTCAGTGCCGGACAAGAAAGGCTGCTTGTTTCAGGCAGGCTGCAGAAAACAATCAATTCTCCTTTAATAGAAGCTGAGGGAATTGTAAGCCTCTGTGATTTATTTGGAACTGCGAAACTACCTTTTCCTGCACAACGGTCCACAGCTTTCAGCAATAAAAAGTTGATTAAGGATAGTTTATTACTGAGCATAGCGGGCTGGATTGATTCACCATCTTTTCAGACTGTTCCAGAGAAATCAATGAGGAGTTTTGCAGAGCTGCTCTGCAATGGACACATGTTTGTCGCAGCCTCCGCAACCTCCTGCTGCTCATTGGAACTGCTGACCACAGAGTTCAGGTCTGGAATTGAAACAGTTATTTAAAACCAAATTAATAACCATTTTTTGATGTCGCAATTGGATTCAGTGCGTTAAAATGAATTTCAAATCGTTGGGTCTTCAGAAATTAAATTTCTGGCAAAGCTGTAGCCTGGAACACATAAATCGCAGACAAAAGGCATCAACACCAGCCTGTGGGTGAGACCTAAAGCAAGGACAACACTCAAGTCCCAGGCAGCTGGTGTAAGCCTGAAGCATCTCCATGTTGGTGCTACAGCCAAGGAGGAAGCAGACAGCCTGAAATCTCCCAGATCATAGCATTGCCAGCAGCCATTTGGTTTGGCACCCTGCAGCCATGAGATATAAAACTACGAGCAGCTTGGGAACCAGTGAATCCCTTTAAGAGCTCTGATTCAGATTGCTGGGGGACACCAACAGTGGTGGAATTCAAGGAGTTTGAGTCTTGGACTCGTTAAGAAAAGGTCTCCACGTGAACAACTCTTCCCGACCACATCTCAAACAGAGCACTTCTCAATTCAAGGCCATCAGTGTATGGCAACGCTTGGGGCCTTCTGCAGAAAGGCTGAGTTGTTTCGGCACGGAGCTGAGTCTCCAGACAAAACCTGTCCAAATGGGTCCTGTCATTAACAACTGAGGTTACTTAGTGGGGCAAAATCATTTTTAACCAAGATTACCACATTTTACAGTGCTGCCTCCACATTCACCAGAGCTGCTCTTTCAGGGGCTTTTATCTAATGCCACATTTGCTGCACACTACAGCTTAAGCAAGAAATTCCACTTTAATCTTGGGTTAGAGTATTTCCTTGAACAACTTGAATAGTAGCAGCCTAGAATAGTATTACTAGATTATGTGACAACTGCAGGTTTTAAAATTATACAGTGCTATTTAGCTACTGAAGCAGTTTGGAAAACTCATAGGTTAAGAGCGTAAATTAAGATTTAACACTAGATTAATCACTTTGTTTATTCAGGGCTCTGGAGTCTACATTTCAGTGATATAAATGATGCATGTGGTCCATTAATACTCCTTCAAAGTACATTTCAAGCAGTACATTTCCTAGCTTTGCATATTTGCAGATAACTGTTTCAGACTGAAATTTGCAGAGCTGACAGTGGAAAAAGGCTGTGGCAGTGCTGCTGATAGCTCCAGACGTGACCTCCAGCCATTGGAAAGAAGGGCTGGCACCTACTGATAACTACAGGGACACAGCGAGCCTCTCCTGGGGCTTGCCAAAGGCCAACACGGGGGTTCGTCCTGTAGGAAGCTTCAACTACCATGAAGAAGCTCCTCACAGAAGCATCATCCTCACCAGCAACTTACTTCTGCATAGGAGAGTTGCTTCTAAACTAGTGGTGAACTTGGACAAGGCTCTGATGAAATTCATGGACATCCTGCATCTCTAGAGACTGCTAACTTTGGAACCCATATGGGTAACCACAGACAAACCAGCAAAGACAACTTTGCAGAAGAAACCTGGAAATGCAGAACAATAAGAGATCAGAGCTTGGAGGTTCAGCCCCTGTCTCAATAGAAAGGCAGGCTGGCTTGTTGGGTTGACGCAATGCAAACCCAAAGCAGAGCAACACCAGGCATAGCAGCCTCCTGGTGTTTAAGCCAACAGGTGCCAAACAGCACACACACAACAAAGCACAGCTGGTTTGCAAGCCAAAGCACAGAGTGGGAAACATTAATTACAGTCCAAAATATTCCCTCTCTAACCCTTGCAACCCCAGTGCCAACTCCCCACCATGACCGTGGTCAAGCAGGACATCCCCAGAGACCCTTGGCTCTCCCCTCTCCGCAGCCCAAGTTACTTATGGAAGAAACTGAGCTACTGCTCACATAAGATTCTAAAATGCTTGACCCCAAAATAGAAATACTGCTGCAGGAGTTTTCATTGGCTACAAAGGGAGAAAACTATAATTGTGTTTAATGTTGCTGAGATTCAAAGGGAAAAATAAGGCTGGAAAAAATAAAAAGCCTGCATCACTCTATGGCAGTGGACCCCACAAGCTTCACTCCATGTATTGTTTGCAATTTCCCGAGCCTGCTGCTTGACAGCACAGCTACACCTCTATAGAGATTTATTGCAGTTTAAGGCATAATGGCTGGAAAGGTCCAACAGCTCCCATTTCAGAAAAATAAGCATGGAGGGAGTTATTTAAGAACTGTAAGAACTTCATGATCCCTATTACATCTTATTGAGTCAATCACTCTGAGAGTTCCTAAATGTACATTTAAGCTATTGGTAACATGCACTTATGTGAAAGGGGGGAATCGCAGCCCAGTGGTGCTTGTGGCTCCTAGGGCTGAAGCTCCTATGCTGGTGCTGCTCTCTGTGGCTCTTTTTGAGACCAGACTGCCCTGCAAAAGGATGTGCTTTACATTAACCAGCTCAGCTGCAGCTGTCCAGCTCCAAACCAGTGCAGGGTCTCCTTTGTCACCACTGTACAGATGCTTCCACCTAAGAAATACAACCATTGTGTATCTTTGGAAACTGGAGCAGGCCAGGGGTAGAAGTGATCAGATTTCCTGGTCCCCTGTTTCACCCCACTCTGCCTTTGTGCTTCAGCCTGGGGCTGGCACAGAACCCTGCTTCCCTTCAGTCTGCTTAAAGAAAAAGAAAGAAAACCATTCTGAATAGCAGCGCCTTTGCTCATAGCAAGTGGTGGGATTGTTTCTCCCTGTCCCTGCAGTGCCAACTCGCAGGAGAGATGATATCAGTTGGCGGGGCTGTGCTCCCTGGAGGCTGCTCTGCCAGCACAGAAACTTCATTCCTACCCACACTCATGGATGTCTCTGAATTCCCAGGGTTATGTGCTAAAATGAAGAGCAAAACTCATGTATGTTGTACAGCAGTTAAAGAAGCACAGGGAGGTCTCCATTAACCATTTGCAGCTCATGCACAGCAGTAGATCCTGTTCTGCATCCTTTTGAAAATTAGATTTTTCTTTAAGTCTCCTTTTCCAAGCTTAAAAAGCATCTATGTCACTCAGTAAATACACCCCATAGCTCTGCATAGGAGGCCATGTGCTGCCTTTATGTTTCCTCGTTGGAACTTCCTGCAGCTGCCGCAGCCACTCCACTCCTTACAGTGTATTATATCCCAGCATTGCATGTTCTGAGATGAAACAACCCTAAAGGATGCATGCCCTGCATAGAGCATACTGCAAGTTAACAGCATTGCCTGCTGTACAGAGCCTGCTTTGCAGGCGGGCTGGGCTCGATGATCTCTGGAGGTCCATTCCATCCCCTACAATTCTGTGATTGTTTTTAAACTGGCATCAAAGCGATCCAAAACATCAATTCTTCTCAGACTCCTTATTTTCCTGTATCTCACGCGGGCTCTGAATGATCCGATAAACATCGCATTGACCCCTACAAACAGCCACGACTTCGTTAAGCAAAGCCGGGAGCCGGTGAGGCCGGCACAGCTCGCTCCGCGCATCCCTCAGCACACGGTTTAGCCGTGCAGACACGGCTGGACCGCTAGAGAGCAACATCGGCCCGTGTTTTCCTGCCTGTCCTAACGCAATCTCTCTCCAGACGGGAAAATGTTCACCTCCTCCTCTGCGCCAGGTCCCTGCGCGCACCGCACCGCATTGCACCGCACCGCGCCGCGCATCCCACCCGCAGCGCATCTAAGCACCAAAGTCCAGGTTGTAACATTCACACCCCAATATTCAAATACAGTGCTTTTGGTTTTCAGCAAGGAAACAGTGAGTTCACTGCAATGCTGCAGCAGTTCCCAGGTACGAAATCACCATCAGTTTGCGCAGATAGATGAATTTCCCCTGTCTGACCGCCGAACTCCTAGGGGGCTTTTCCCAATTCCGACACCGAAAGCGGATGCCGGCATCACCAGCAGAGGGCAGGAGCTGGGTTTTAAAACAGTATATTCCAGCCCTGTAGATCAAGCCCAACGTTATCGGTGTCTACCCAATTCTTTCAGCAACCGCGGAGGTTCCCTCTGTCTCCATACGTCTGCCGCGTAAATTAATTTCTGAAAGGCAGAAATTAATTAAAATCGGGGGGTTGTGCTTTTTCGAAAGGGAGGTGTACAGAGAAGCAGCCATGCTGCTGACCTGCAGCTTCCCGTGGGACTTAGGATATTTAGTATTCTTAGAGCTTAATCTCTTAAAACCTTGTGATTGCAGAAAATGGCAGATTTCATTTAGAAAAGTCAGCTCCGAGCCCTGTGTGTAAAAGGCTCGGTCTCGAGAAGGAAAATGACAATAATCCCAAATGTAATTGCATTTAACCTTTTCCAGTCTTAGCATTTGAGAAGAAATGAGTCGTGGCTTGGGTTATTTAAGGGGTATCAACCCAGAAACTACAGCCAGTGGACCACAGAGGCAGCAAGCCGTGTTTCTCACCACCTTACCCAGGTAACCAGCAATTGGGTGAAAGGTTCATGTTGTGCCAGGGGAGGGTCAGGTTGGATATTCATAGAATCACAGAATCCTGGAATGGCCTGGGTTGAAAAGGATCACAGTGATCTAATTTCAACCCCCTGCTATGTGCAGGGTTGCCAACCAGCAGCCCAGGCTGCCCAGAGCCACATCCAGCCTGGCCTTGGATGCCTGCAGGGATGGGGCATCCACAGCCTCCTTGCACAACCTGTTCCAGTGCTTCACTACCCTCCATGTGAAAAACTTCCTCTTAACATCCAACCTAAACCTCCCCTGTCTTAGTTTAAAACCATTCCCCCTTGTCCTATCACCATCCATCCTTGTAAACAGCTGTTCCCCTGTTTATATGTTCCCTTCAAGTACTGGAAGGATATAAGGAAATGTTTCTTCTCCAAAGAACAGTGATGCAGTGGCACAGCTGCCCGGGGAGCGGTGGGGTCACCATCCCTGGAGGTGCTCCAGAACCACGGAGATGTGGCACTGAGAGATGTGTGCAGTGGGTACGGTGGGCTGAGCTGGGGTTGGAGTTGGTGACCTTAGAGGTCTTTTCCAACCTTCACGGTTCTGTCATTCTAAGAGGTGGCAACCCCTCTCTGTCCAACACAGCTTATCCAAGTCAAAGTGCTTTAGCAAAACCTCTTGCCCTACCCATGTTATTCCCTCATGAACACTGCAATCATCACCTATTTGAACACTGGCCTGAAACTGCCCGAGTTAATGACCCTCTGACAACACGATGTGCTTGCAGATCTCTGCAACAGCCAGCTTTATCCCACAGAGCTGCTCATCCCACTCCCCATGGCACAATGCTACATTGGGATATGTCACAACTCCCCCGGGAAATACAGAACTGGAAATACAGAACTGGAAATATCTACTTTGCTTCAGCCTGAACTCCCCATTGCCCTGACAATTTTGTAATAGAGCAATGTTGCACCACTTGGAGTCGCATGTTTTTAAAAGGAGGGTGCTGCAACCTCGTAATCCCCAGAGCAGGCAGAAACCTGGGAATGAAATGGCCTGTGACTTGTGGTGGACTCAGAACTTGGTGGGAGGTGGTGATATTTGCAATATCAAAGTGCCCCAGGAGAGGGAGAGAATTGTTTTTTCTGACATACAAACTAGATGTGAAAGACTTGGGATCAAAACTAAAGTCAGAGGAAAGATTCCCAAGGATGTCTTTGGAACCAGCTCCTCACACCCTGCGAGGTGAAAATTAACCACCTTAGAAACACAATGGTCTGTTTAAGAGGCGTGAGGCAGCAGGAGCACAGCAACACCACGGCCTGCCTCATTTCACACCACAGCCTGCTCCAAAAGGCAGTGAGATGCTCATGGGGTTGGCATCTCCCAAAAAGAGCAAGCACTCACTTCTGCCTGTGCAGGGCACTTCCCTGAGTGAAAGCATCCCCTGTCAGGCAGGGTTACACTACCACCCACCAAACCTTGTCCTTGTCCCACGTACAGTTTTCCTCATTTCCCCTGGAGGTGCCATGGGAGGAGCCCAAAGCTCTCCTCCTCCTCCCCTGCTCCTCACCCTGCAGCATCAGAGAATCTCCGTCAGAATAATGTAGGCAAATGTACAATAGTAATAAATTAATATTATAAATAAATTATAACACGTATTTATTGGATTTCCTGAATGGCAGCAGAGGAATTCCTTTCCTTCTCTCCTAGCAAGCTTTGAAAAGGAAAAGATAGAAGAAAACCATGCCTCGGTAGGCTGGAAATCAGATGGATTTCCATGGCAGCTGCTGTCTGTGAGGTGACAGAGCCTGCTCTGAGTCCCAAGTGCAGTGAGGAGCTTTCCCATATGCCAGACCTCATGTGAAATATAGCACAGTTCTGAAATACAAAGAAGGGTGTTCCCTGTCTGCAGGCATAGCTGTGATGGAGTCAGGATGATGGGCCAGAAGGTGGGAAAGAGAAAGGTAACACAAAAGGTTTCAGAAATTTCCCATAGGAAACTGGTACCAGAATGAGCGTGATTACTCACACAGCTGGCTGAGCTCCTGTGGCATTGGGAAAGAGCACAAGGAGATGAAGCAGATAGTGGGTAGAACAGCATGTGTTCAAATGGAATTGAAAGCCTTCTCCAGCAGTTGGGTGCTACTCAGAGCTGCACGCCCAGCTGGCACTCCATGCAGCTGAGCACAGCCTTCCTCTCCAGAGGGATGCATTATGCTCCCAAAGAAAAGTTTTCCTTTCCAGGTCCTGCCAATGAGCCAATTGTTTAGGAAGATGTCAATTAGGGATGCCAACACAAACAATGGCTTTTCCATTAACACCTACGGAAAGAGGTATTTCTAATCCACAAGGACCAATACCCACACCTGATCTCTGACTGAGGGTTGGGTATGGGCATGCTCAGATCTTCTGTAGGTCATTTACAAGATTAAGGTTCTAACAAAAGATCACAAACTCACTTACACAGACCATTACACTGGCTGTAGCAATTTAGTATTGTCAAAGGGATTCATCAGGAGCTCATCGTGATATGATCTGAATCATGCAGGATTACAGATTCTGCCCAGCCCTGGTACTCAGTGTTGATTAATCCAACCTTCTAATTATGGCTGCTAACACACTTTGGCATAGCACTCAGCCCCTCTGCTCCAGCCAGGGCACAGGCAGGACTGCCCAGCTGGAATCTGCCCCTTGATACTGATGTTTATAAGGACAATGAAGGGATGCTGCATGTAAGCATTTCTGGCTTTTTATGCTGGAGCGCTGGCACAGGGACTGGACAGGAGCTGAGGTCTTCTCCTTGGGGATCCACAGGACCAACCAGGCCTGGGGCTGGGACCAGCTCTGGGGACCCTGTTGGGGCAGTGCTGGGCGGAGGGACCCAGGGATGCATCAGCCCCTTGTGACTCTGTGATGCTGTGCTTCTGTCACACCAGACCACACATCCCACCTTGCACAAAACTCTGAGGATCTGCACCATGGGGCAGGATCAGACCCAACCTTGCAGTCACTTCCCCACCAGTGCCCAGACAGGTGTTCAACTAAACCCAGAGCAGAGATAACCACCCACAGCCCTCACGCCTATCCCATGGGGGTGATTGCTTTATTTTTATCCCATTTGGGGTGACTGCCCCATAATTAGATAAAACATTCTTCTCTAATCTGTGGGGCTGACTTGGAGCACAGTTTTGTCAGGACGTCTGCCTGCAAGATTTTTGCTTCTGTTCTTCAAGTCAAACTACTCTTATCCCAAACAAAACCGCAGGGCCTTGCCCGTGGATTAGCAAAAGTCACCACCTGCATGAGACAGGTGCACAACACTCAGTGGAGCTAATAAAATCATCACCGTGGCACTGCGATATACTCGGTAAATATTTGCCATCCAAAGTTTGCAAATACCAAAGGCACACATAGATTATGGCACAAATTCAGACAGCTAACAAACGATGGGCTTTATTTTTAGAACGTTCATCCTTTTGTGCCTTCAGAGTTGCCCAAATCCTTAAAAAGCAGCTTCACTGCCTGGGGGCTTAAATCAGGGGTGGATGAAGCCAGGCAGATGTGGGTGAAATGATGTGCAGAAAACAAGGCATACAGACAGTGCCTAAATCCATGCTGACTTTGGCAGGAGCCACTGCGGGAGGGAGCAGCAGCAAATGGGATCAGCACACCAGGCCAGCAAAGCCCGTGGATGCACCCCAGCCCCTTAGTGAGCACTCCAGACTCAGGACACGTTCAGAGCACCATTTTGGCTTTATAAATGCTCCACTGGCCTTTGTGGCAGGTATGCAACGTTACTGCTGTCTCAAAGGAGTAATCTTCAGGATGTTTCCCTGCAGGAGCGAAAGCCAATGCTTAAATGCTTGGCAATAATTAACACAAATCCCTGGTGGTGAAAAGAGGAAGGTAGGAGATCTTCCAGAGCGCTAGACAAGGAAACAGACCGACTTCTTTTTATATACTTCATAAATTCATGACTTTGCTATGACTTTTGCCATGCCAAGAGTGTGACGCATTCTGAAGCTTTGGGTTCAGTGAGGTTCAGAACATGGGGACGGTGACCCCAAGGAAGGTGGCAGCTAGGTCTGCTTCTGCAAGTATTTCTGAGGGAAAGATGAGGGATACCCACTCACAAAATACATGTACTGGGCTCCACCCACCCAGGCACCAGGCTTCTCCCCAGGCTGAGCTGCCTGCACACACTCCATGCAGGCTCCTGTGGTTTCCTGTCACTGGTGGAGCATCTCTGCTCTGCTTTGCGCTCGAAAGGAGTGCATTCATTTGTTAGTTTAAAACAAAGCCTCTGCGTAAGTATTTTTAGGATCAAAGACTAAGCCAGCGTCGGTTCTGCAGTCAACATCCATAAAAATAGCAGCAGGAGAAAGAGGCACTATTCTTACTGCCTGAGCTGAGAAGGGGAGCGTCACATCCTGATTGCCCCTTTGCTGCCAGCGCTACTTCATGCAAGCACCTCTTAAAGATCCTATACCAGGAAAGAGCGTTTTTAAAGCATCATTAAAATGTGCTCAAATGCAAAAGGACAGCTCCCATAACTGTTGTTACATTTGGCCTTTGAAACAGTTTGTGTTCCTTTATGGCCTTCAGCAAACACCGGTCTGTGCCGGAGCGGCAGCGGGTGGCCCAGCGGTACTGCAGGTCAGCCCATGCTCTGCGGTCCCATTGGCAGCCAGTTGGTGTCACTTTGTAATGCAGCCCATGTTGTTGGATTTTTCAGCTCCCCCAGCCCAGCTCATCCGTCTGCCCGGCTGTGGGAGCTGCCTGACGCCAGACAGGGACAGGCCACCGTCAAGGACCTGGCACAGAGGTGGCCCCGGTCCCATCAGCATCTGGGACAAATTCTCAGCACCTCCTTGTTCTACCTGGGAGCTGAAGGGAAGGGGTTTTGCCCTCAAAATGGAATGCAAGGCACGTGACAGTTGGGGGGGGGGGGGCATCAGGAACTACATTGGGATGCCCCATCTCAGCCACTTCAAAGCAAAACCCATAACCTTAAAGGAAAGGAATGTTCTTAATGACATTCTTTTATCACGCAGTGACAACTTGGAAAATTGAAAAATGGGATCAGCCCCGTAAGATGAGCACTGCCACTGCTTGGCTCAGTGAATGAGGTTGCACCCGGTGTTCCCTGACAAAGGGAGCAGTCAAGATGCAATCTGCTATTTTATTCCTCACTTGTACTGTGAATTCGACTTGGTAGCAAGCAGGACACCCAGATACACTTTTTGATATTGAGGGGTGAATAAACTCAGGAAACTTAGGCCGCCTGTATTGCAGCATTGTGTACTTCCCAGAATTTCAAAGTCTTGTGCATACTTGCTCACTCATCTCTTTCTTTTCTGGAAACACCTCCTCTGATACACCAGCATAATTTCCCTCTGCGTGCCCAGCACGCAGCTTCCTTACAGGCACACTGAAGCACACTATAACGCTCAGCTCTCAGACCCTTCCAGCCGCAGTGTGAGCTGCGTTAGCAGCCTACGAACCGCAGCAGCGAGAAGCAGCAACTGAACGCCGGCCCGGCCCCAGGTGCCCAGAGAAACCCAGAGGAAGGCTCCTGCAGCCAGAGCGCGTTACGCAGCTTCCCCGAGCAGATGCCACCCGCAGCCGCCCGGGAACCACAGAGCTCCTGCGGCAGCGGGCGGAGCGGGGCGGAGAGGCGCGGAACGGGGCGGGCGGCCGCGGAGGTATTTCAGCGCGGCGCGGTGAGGAGCGGGGCGGAGCGGCGCGGGGCGCAGGTGAGGGCGCTGCGGGGCTCCGCTGACCGCGGGCGGTGCGGGGAGAGCGGGGGCGGCGCGCGGCGCTTCCCGCTGCCGGTCGCGGGTGACCTTGGAGGAGCGGAGCCGCGCTGACGGTTCTACCGGCGCTGCGCCGGGAGCGCGGGGCTGGGCCAGGCCTCGGGAGGCAGCGGTGGGAGTGAGAGCGCAGGGAGCCGGTGCGGGAGGTGTTGCGAAAGGACGGGTCGCTGGATGCGAGGTTTCTCTGTACTTGTTGCTGTAGAGCTGCAGTGAGGGGCATGCAGGTGCCGCTGCGGCTGGCAGGAGGATGGGTTGCCTTTGCAGGGGTTGGCTGAAAATGAGTCCAAGTGCTCTGAAAGGATGAAATAGGTGGAAGGGGGGGGAGGTGAAGGTGCTGCTCAGACTGATGCGGTTTTTCTGCCTGCTGTGTGCTCTTTGCTTTCCTGGAGCTGTGGGTCCCTTCCAGTTACCTTCCAGTGGGAAAAGATGCAGGAGTGCCTCCCTGCTGTACGAGCTGGGGTGGGACAGGCGAGGAGAATTCCCACTATTTGCTTAGTCTGCATGCCTGGTGCTGTGTATTTACAAATGCCGGAGGACGTTTGTTTCTTTTGCACATCAGTATTACGAGCACGGCACAAATAACTGCCGCGAGAGCAATTCAGGCAGCCTTTGGAGCTCATCCTGGATGCTGCGGTTTTGGCAGGGAAATGCAGGGCAGCACTGTGCAGCGTGCTGGTGTTGTTTCTCAGGATGGGCAATGGAGTGAAAGAGTGCCCAAAAGGTGCTGTTGTCACACTGTGCCACAGGAGCGCGTGACCCAGTGATGCATGGCACCAAGGCTCGCGCTGTAATGAAGTGCAGCTTCTGCTGCTTTAGAGGGGTGTCAGCACAGCAGTGCAGTGCAGCAGTGAAGAGCTGTGTCCTGTCCCACTGCCAGGAAAGCAAGGACACTTCTCACCTCCTCCCCTCCAAAATTCAGTGGTGGTTCTGCTATCCCCCACGAATGAGGGGTGTCGTCTATCAATAGTTCAGAACTGTTCCCTCGTAGGGATGAAGTTTCTTGCCAATGGGGCTGTTCGTTATTACATCTGTGGGGTTAAATAGGTTTCTGAAAAATGCAAATCTCCCTTTTTATTTCATTTCTGTTGCAACCGTCTCACTTCGTGTCTCCTTTTGCCTCATGGACTGATAACCAGTGTGGTGCCACGCTGCTGCCTCTCATCATTGCCCAAGGGAAATGCCCCTGCATGAGAGTTGGGACCTGCTTGCACCGGTACCTGTCAGCACTGTACAGGATTCACCTTCTCATGTTACACACATGAGAAAAAAAGCAGCTATTGTTTTCAGCTCCTGCTGGAAGGACTCAGTCTGGATGCCCCATCCCTGGAGGCATTCAAGGCCAGGCTGGATGTGGCTCTGGGCAGCCCGGTCTGGTTGTTGGTGACCCTGCACATAGCAGGGGGTTGAAACCAGATGATCATTGTGGTCCTTTTCAACCCAGGCCATTCTGTGATTCTATGAAAATACATTTGAAAGTAAAACTTTCTGAAGCCCATCCTTGGCTATTTTGTGTGGCGAGCAATGGGTCATCACTGCCTTCAGAACTTCACCTTAAGGTCCCTTGAAGGATCTGGCTGACATCCCAAAGCTTTGAGGTCTTAGGTTAGGTTAGCTCCCAGGAGCAAGGTCATGAGTCCTGTAAGATACACCACAGAATAGTCAGTTCTGCAGAAACTCCAAAAATTTAAGTATTTGCAGTGCACTCCTGATGCTGGTCTCTAGTTACAAATCTGAGATCTTGTCGGGAATCAGCTCTCTTCAAAACCATGTTAATGTGTCCACTGATGATGCAGGGAAAGCCAGCCCTGATATCTCACCGTGCCAATTCATGTTTCCTTCCCCAGCAGCGCTCACCAGTGGAGCTCAGCTCAGCTCAGCTCCAGCACAGAGTCCTAACGTGGGAAGAGGAGCTGAGCCTGGAGCATACTCAGCATGGAGAAAGCTGGAAAGGAAGGAGTTTGTCAACCGTAAGTACAAGATAGCTGGGTAGGACAGCGTCTGAAGAAAGTTCCTTGAAAAATTATTTTGGCATGAAGATTGGCACAGGAAGAAAACAGGATACAGGTGCTTCAAGCGTATCTTTGTTGCAGAGGAGGAACTCTGACCAAGTCCCATTATTCCAACTCCAGATGTGTCCAGGGAGCTCAATGATAGCTCCAAACTGGTGCCTATGGCCACAGTATTGACAAAAGCATGTGCACACGGGGCCAGGTTTGTGTTCAGAGCTGCAGAGGAGGAAGCTGAGCTTGGGTTATGTGCAGGTGTGGCACAGCCATTCCTGTAGTGCCAGTCGATTAGTGCTTTGCTGCCTTACTGGAAGCTACCCATAGCAAGTGGATGGCTTCTTGTCAGCAGTGAAAGGTGTTTATTAGATTCCTTTGTCTTGTATGCACCATTGGCACAGGCTGCCCAGGGATGTGTCCAAGAACCATGGAGATGTGGCACTGAGGAACACGGTCAGTGGGCATGGTGAGGATGCAGTGGTGCAAGGCCTGGGGATCTTGGAGGTCTTTTCCAACCTTCATGATTCTATTATTCCATGTAATTTAATTTTTTTTTCTTTCAAAGTAAATGGCAACTGTGCTGCCACAGATGTCAGCGGAGAGGAGGGTTTGTGCTGACAGGTTGGGGAGCTGATGGGGAGCCCAGGGTAAAGCAGAAATGTGGCTGAAAATGCCATTGCCTTTACTTCAGCTTCTGAAGTATTTTTCCATTCCTGGAAGTTTGGTGTTTTTCCAACTCCTGGCTGCAGTCAGAGCATGTTGACCAGCGCTCACAATGGCTGAGTCATGGCTGGTAGTAAAACATCACCGAAGCTGAACTTCATTCAGGTGTTGGGTGCATGAATGGAGGCAAGTAAGTGTGTGCACATGGAGCTCACTGGCACTCCCTGCTCCCTGGAGGATGAATGCTGAGGAACAGAAACCATAAATAGTAATAAACACACAGTGCTGCTGTGCATTTTTACTCCAGAATTACAAGAGAGGGGATCTCTGTTAAAATCTTTATGCAAAGATGCTTGTAATGGTGTGTAATAGCCCATAATGTTGACGGGTCGTTGCTGGTCCTTTCATTGATGCTCTTTATCTGGCATTACCTCCCTGTGAAGAACAAGCTTTGGGGTGCACTTAAAATGTAAGTACTGCAGGGCTGTGCTCGGCAGGAGATGGCAGGCAGCTTGCTGGGCTGAGCTGACACCGTGGCCAGGGGCTGTGCTGCATGCGGGGATTTGGAGCAGCACAGCTGCAATAGAGCACAGACCGTGTCCCCAGGCTGTGCTGGTGCTCAGATTTTCCACACCATTTTAACCGTTGCCTCATCTAAATTTCATCCCCATTTCTTCCCGATTCCTTGTCCACAGGACCTGCATTTCATTCATTATGCACCGTTTGGTGCTCACTGAATAAAACATATTAAAGCAAGTGCACGATGGACTGGGAATGTGAATCCCTTTCTCGTTCCATTTGCATTTTTCAGAGATGTCAGCCTACATAAAATCAATGGGGTCACCCCAGAGTTATGTCAGCACTAAGAGGGACAAGACTGGTGCCTTGGAGAAGTCAGGACAGACTGTCTGAGTAACAGTGGGCAAAAAACCTCTGTCACAGTCAGATTACAGATGAGAACAGTTAAAGCCCATCTGCAAATTCTTTATCCATATTTTTCAATATCCAATGGACATGGCTCCCCATACTTTTAGTAGCTGAAACAAGTTGCACAGTTCCCCTGGAGGAATGTTTCCTTCCACAGGAAATTCCCATTGTGTGCATTTGGGCATATGTCCCTCAGCCCCCAGAGCTACAGACCGAGACCCCAGAACTCTGTCACACGAAGCAGAGAAGCTACAGCAAAGTATTTAACACTGGCATCACCAAATCATACCACCAAGCACTGCCGTAGCACTGCGAATCAAGATTATTAGTATCATTATTTTTTTATGTTAAGTGTGCCCTGAAATGAAACCTGGCATACTTTTTTGGGTGATGATTTATCTTTTCAGCTGCCCTAATCAGAGACGTGTGTCAGCAGGCAAGAAAATCAGGTTGCCACTTAGAGCAATAAAAGCTGCTTTACAGGTTTCTCTTCTTGCCTTTTTCCTTGGAGGTGAAATTGCTGAAAATAACTGGATCATTGCTTAATGGCTTTATAAGCCGAATTCTCTTCATTTTACTCATAGCTGGTTGTAACAGTTCCATGCCTTCTAAACAGGAAGGCATTTCCACAACACAGCTGAATACTTGGATTGAAATTTGTAGACAAATGAGGGCTAAGCTGAAGTTCCCTGACAGCGCTTTATCTCCTCCCATACGGAGTACTGCACACTGATGGATGTTTAGCACAGGACCCTTTCAACATGGAGCTCCTGCTGACTGCAGCTTTAATGTCATAGAGCCCTATAATGCTTAACAGTGCAAGCAGAAGCTTCCTTAGGACAAGTCCAGTTTAAAATGTTTCTGATAGTACTGCAGGCTGGTGTGGGGGGAAGGCAAGAGGTGCTGAGCTTTGGGGTCTGGCTTGTGCCTCAGCTGATGCAGAGGGAAAACCTTCAGGAAAGGTATCTGTGCCACAGTAACACAGTGGGTTCTGGTATCTCACTGTCTGAGCAGCTGGTTTAAGAGAGCTTCTTCCTTCTCATCTATATTTTCCTTTTATAAATTATGCATCTAGAACTGCATTATTCCAAGCCACCCCTCATGCTCCTGCTAACAGAGGAAGTCTGGGTGGTCAGGTGCAGCAGAAGTGTTCGTGGTGAGGACACAGACTGTAATTTGAACGTCTTTTACTTATCTCAACGTCCATCATTCCTTTGGAGGTTATGCAGCCTGCACGCAGACAGCTTGTGCTGGAGGAGCAGGGCAGCAGGAGTCCTATTGCAGCGCGTGTTGCTTGGATCAGTGACCGAGATGAACCGAAATGAAGTCCTCAGGCTAGAGAAATTTAGCAAAATTGTACTGCTGTCTCTGGTATAAATCAAGAGGTCTGCTCCTTATTTACTTCATACTGCATTCATGTATCCCTCCAAAACAGCACCATCTCCTAAGTGACAGTGCTCAGCCTGCAGCCTGGTCCAGTATCAGTGCAATCAGCCTGGGGAGATGTTTTGTTATTTTGGCTCTTCCTTCTCGCAGTGAAGGGGGGTCAGCTCTGCACTGATGTACTTGTGTGCATGTGCTGCTGTGGGCAGAAGGCTGTATCAGCCCACGACTCCTCCCCAAAACCCACAGCCCCAACAATAGCCTGGCAAGGTCAAGCAGCACAGCACAGCTCTGTGGTTCTCCCTTGGTCAGGCTTAGCAAGTATTTACCCAGAGAGATATGAGTTTAACTAGCACAGGTATAACCCCAGTGTAAATACTGTAATCCTAGATAGCAGAAGAGGGCCCTTATCATCCTACTTTCAATCCTATAGGCAAGGGCTTAACCTCTTCATTGAAAAATGCTGCTCTTTCTGCAGAAGGTATAAATAGAGACACTCTTGGCTCCCAGTGAGTCACAGTTTGCCAGCTGTGTCATTTTTATTACAAGCTTTGCAATATTTACAAGGCTCTAAGGCCTCTCCTGAGTCTGGCCTTGCAATAATTTATCCAAAAGGAATCATCTTCCATTCATACCAGGGCAAAAGCCCACAGCACATCTTTTTCCCCAGCCTGTACACTTGCCACTGACAGAGGTTTAAAGTGGAAGGGCTGTGCCAAAGCACGAATGGAGGAAGCTGGTAGGCTTCCTGGAGAGGCAGCTGTTGGCCAAAACCTTTGCACATCAGCACTAACCTAACGTGTCCAAGCATCTCTGTGCCTGGTGCTAAAGGCAACAGATTGCAGACCTAAGTGATGCACTGGAAGCAGGACTGAAGTTCGTTGCTCCCTTTTGCCACGAGCTAACCTGTTTAATATGCATGTCCTTAAACTCAGCCCTGCAAAAAGCCTCTTAAAGGAGTTCAGCCTTGTGGAGTTGCGCAGCATTCTGTCCATTTTCTCTAACTAGATGGTTTCAGCCTGAAATTAAGGATTATTCAAAATACTGTGAAACAACTTGTAACTGAAAAAAAAGAGTGGAAGGCAAAGCCCATTTTCTAGTTAATACTCGCTCAGCCATTCTCCTTTGTGTGGAGATGGGAACAGTGAATGCATAATGCTATTACCTGAGTGGAAATTCCTTCCTAGACTTGTAAATTCCACTAAATACTCTTTTAATCTGTAACGTACCTGAATGAGCTGGAAGAAAAAAAAAAAAAAAAAAGTTGTAATTTGAGATGACTTTTCTCTCCTCTTTATTGCTTGTCTTTGCTTTATTCCCAAGAGTTGCAGAGTAATAACAGATGATTATTAGAAGAAAGCGGACTTTACAGAGCAGCCCTTTTAATTTCGTCTTTGCTGCAAGGTCTGAGAGCCTGCTGTCAGCACGTATGGAAGCTGGCCCAAAGCCTTCCCTTTTAAATGCCTATTACCTTGACTTCCACCTGAACCCTGCGCCTTTGCAAGCTAATGCAGTTCTAATTCTTACTGTACAATGAATAGCCAAACTCAGAACCGCCATGCAGGAATTGAGTGCCCAACTGATACAACCTGAATAACTGCAGGCAGCAATACCCAAAGCTGAAGGCGGTCTGCCTCCACCCCAAGGCAGTTGAGGCAGGTGTTGGTACCGATGCACTGTATTTCCTTCTGAACTTTATTTTTTGTAACCATTACAGGTGGAATTGGACTTGCAATGATGGTCACCCCACCGGTTTTATCTCCGGGTCCCCTGTTCCACTGCAGCTGTAATCTGAGCTTCTTATCATTACAGGTCACCGTCTCAGAACCACTGGAACCTGGCGATGGATATTAAGCGTGTGAAGGACTATATCTACTGGCTGTACTACCAGTACCTGCTGATTACCTGCAGCTACGTGCTGGAGCCGTGGGAGCAGTCCATGTTCCATACCATCACGGTGACTGTTTTTGCAATGGTGGTGTACACGGCGTATGTCTTCGTCCCCATCCACATCCGTTTGGCTTTTGAGTTCTTCTCCCAGATATTTGGGGTCCAGCCCGACAGCACGGTGTCCGTGGTGAACTGAACTTGGCTGAGCAGTGATCAGCAGCTCTCGCAACGTCTGAAATGCAACGTCTTCTACAACCTCGTGTATTTATTCTGAAGAAGTTTTGCAGTTACGAAAATACCATTTTCTCTTACAAAATACGGCTCGCTTAATCGCCATCGCTGACAACCAGAATAATGCACTGCACGCTGGCTGCACTGTCCTGGTTAAATCAAACCCAGGCCAGCTTTTGTTGTGTGATAATGAAACACATCCTCTGGAATGCAACACTTCCTAATATTCCACTGCCTCACTCTAAGAAAAATAGTCATGTACCGTGAGTCGCCTGCAGTCAAGAGCATCTTCTAGTCTCTAACACCTCAAGGACTTAACTTCTTTGGTATAACAGAAGGCAGGCAGTTCAGAATTACATGGTTTTTACACTTCCAGCACCCTGATTTCACCATATTGGCAGATGGGAACAGCAGAGGCTGCTTAGGATGGCTGTGAGGAATGGCATTATGGAAAGACGTTCAGTTAACAGAGTACTGTGGCAAAATACACTGTGCTTCTCTTGACCCAAGTGAGTGATTGTAAGGAGATGAGCGAAACGCAGCAC
Organism: Perdix hodgsoniae; assembly: GCA_035772895.1. NCBI lineage: Eukaryota > Metazoa > Chordata > Aves > Galliformes > Phasianidae > Perdix > Perdix hodgsoniae. Next base: position 6,710,819 of record JAPSGF010000026.1, read on the forward strand.
AATTTGAGTGCTAATATCTGGTTACTGGCTACTGGATTTTAATGGATAAGAAATTAGAAAAGAAAGTGATGTCAGTATGAACTTGAATCCAACCGTCTGCATGTAAGTCGCCGCATCTGGTTTTGGGTAGTCTAAATAAGATAATGACAAATCAGACAAATCAGCCTGTAGGTGATCTTGCAGTTTGCTGGAAATGATGCCAAGAAACAGAATGGGCTCTGTGTTGGTGCACCTCTGCCACCCCTGAGAAAGGCTGAGCCGTCCCTTATTTCTGCTCCCGTTCCCTGAGACAAGCAAAGTGCTGCACCAGGGGAGGATGATCCAGTAAGTAGAGTGGAAGTAATATTTTTAAAACTGCAGGGATGATGCCTGAGTGCTTCAAGAGATCTCCTTTATAAAGAAGAAATGAGATTTATTTTAATTGCCTGCGGGACGTTTCTCAAACAGCGGAAGGTTTGTTGGTTTTTCACTCTCCATTTGAAGCAAATATATATGCCAAATGATAAGTTATACAGTGCATGTATCAGCTGATGCTACTGTTATTAAAATGAGAAGTGTGAAATGTAAATAGCAGCGCTTCCAAGAATGATGCCTTCCTATGTTTACTTGGAAACTAAGACATGTTTTGAAGGTTGAACAGATCTGAACATGTGTATGCAGTTTTTCAGAAAACAATAAAAATTTATTCTTTGGAAACAGTATTTCAGTGCTGTCAGCTCTTCCCGTGTGTTCTCCTTGCTCATGGGTGCACTCACATTGCTGGTAGAAGCGGATCACTAAGGTGGATGAATTCCCTTGGGGGCAACCACTGCCTTGCTTCAAATTAAGTCAGAGTGCCTGTAGGTGCTGGTGGCACAGCAACTGAAGGGCTTAGGCTTAAGTGAGAGCTGAAGGCTGAGCTGTCCTTTCAGAGTTTAACACAATTGTTAGCCAGCAATGGTTATGCACTAAGCTGTAATCACACTCAGAGTAGTTAACGGCGCTGGAGGAGATGGAAAGCATCAAGTACCTATGAACAAGTCTATGAAAGCAGACTATGAAATAGAATAAAAGTAACAACCCGAACATTGGGGTGAAGAACGATTTGCCTAGCTAACTGGTGCTTGAACTGAAAATAGTTCCCAGTATCCTATCCTGAAAAGACTCTACTTTTTAACTAGATAATGTGACGAAGCATCAATCTCCCCATCAATCCCGTTTCCAATCACATCTCATTCTCTAATTTCTCAGAAAGGTTATTTGTTCCCGCTGGCATCAAACACAGCCGGCCTGCTCCAGCAGCACAAGGAAAAAAAGCTTTCTTCTAGGCATGCAAAGGCCTCATATCTCCAGGAGCACACGCCCCAATGTAGTGCTGCAATTTAAACACTTAACTTAAAGCAAACAGAACAAGCAAACAGGCAAAAGGGAAATTCCACTCATTTCTCATGGTGGGAGTCCTACAAAGCACTTCTCTTCCTTATTATTCCTGTTACCTGCATTAAGCTTTGCAGGAGGTGCTTGGGAGATGGCCCTTGAAGCCTCACTTAACCAAACCCACTTTTTTTAATGTATGTTATCAACTTGTTTACTAAATTTCAATGGAGTTTCTGGGCAGGGGGAATAGAGAAAGTAGAGACACTGCTGAAAATATCTTCCTGCTGAAGAGACATTTGAGATTTTCCCAATCTTTTTCACTCTGTAGCTACTTATTACTCAAAATGAGTGGGTACCAGAGGGACATTCTCAAAGTATTATGGCATGTGGCAGTAAACAAAACATTTTCTTTTTTTGAAACCATTCATAATGTTAGAAGGCGTTTTATCATCAGACTGCATCTGAACGTCATGCAGAAGCAGCACCCAGCCATAGGACGAGGCACAACTCCATTGTGAAAAGTGTAGTGATAGGCTCAGTATAAAACACCTTGGCGAGGCTCTTTTCTCCTGCTTCATTATTTCTCCATTTTCCCTGTAGCTAATTGTTCCATTATTGCCCTATGCTAGTTACAGGTCAAACTGACCACAGCAGCTGGAAGCCTTTACACCAAAAAAGGCAAAACATTAAGAGTAGACAGAACCAATTAAGCAAACAAAGGCTGAAACAAAAACCCATTTCAGCTGCATTCACCCTGAAAGTACAAATGCATCATTAAATTAAGCACCGAGACATTTGGGGGCTCAGCGGTCAAGCACTATACCTCCCTTGTTTAAAATCCATTTTCTTAATTTCATTTAATCAAAGCATGCATTTATCCTGCCTAAAGGTTTCCTGGCCAATTTCATGGCTCACCTCCCAAATCCATTGCAGTGGGTGACCAATGTGCACGTGTCCAGATAAGGAACCTCCAGAAGCACTCCCAAAGCCCTCCCAGGCAGCCTTTGCTGAACACTGCTAAAGAAAGTCTCCCTGGACCGTCCTTAGCTGGGGTCTCACATGAGATCCCATTACCAGCACAGGTCTAGCATGGTTATTTCTACACGATTTGTTGTATTTCTTCTATCACGTGACTTAAAATACAGAGCTCGAAATAGGGCAGTGGCTTCTAGCCCCAAAGATGACACATCTTCATCTGGGTGTCTGATTTTAGCTACAAGATATTCCCCAAAAAATTAGACTCCATCTTTCTGAAATTCTGAAAACCTGGGGATGTTCAAGTAAATTTTTTTTGTCAGTTTCATCGCAGCTGTTCTTTGACTCGTGAAGGAAAATCATCTCATCTCTGCAGCTGGAAGCTCTGCTGCACTGCACCGCAGGAGGCAGGCGTTGCCCAGATGTTGTTCTCAGAACCCTGTGTGCTGTGCACAGTCACAGGAGGACCCCAAATACAGCATCCCACGTCTGCCTCCCTGCACCACTGACCCAGGCAACGCTCCATTTCATTTCCCTAATTACTCAGCAGCCAGGAAAACCTTTTAAAGCAGTGTTTCTCTAAGCACATGAGGAGAAATCAGCAGACCCTAAGAGCCCACTTACATGCATGTGGCATTGGGAAGTGGTTGCCAACATTGGGCTGATCATCACCAACAGACTACTGCACCCCAGGGCAGAGATGTGGACAAGGGGCAGCGAGCCAGACTGAGCTGGTGAAAACTGGAGCAGAAAAGGGTAATTTTCTAATTAAATATTACTGAACTCTTGAGGACTTGCACACATCCATGGAAAAGAATTATTTCCAATGCTGTACCAAAAGCAGTGCTGCCCTCACATGTATCAGCTCCTCCCCGAAGTCATTTTCATTATTTGCTCCCAAAATACCCAACCCCAGCTGTATCAGCAAGTCACTGCTCTTATCCCACCACAAAACATGTTCTGCAGGGAGCCCACCTTCCTGTGTTAAGGTGGTAACTCCAGATATCTTCCTAGCAAAGATAAGGTAACTTACTTATCTGGGCGCTGTGTGCACTGGGGTATTGACAGCAGCAGAATTTGGTGATAAAATATGACAAATGGAGCCACTCCTCTCCTTTGTGGTCACCAGTAAGCTCTCCTAAGGGACAAAGGCAGGTGGTAGCAGGCCTGCAGGACAGAGGGACACATCAGCTCCCCGTACTGCACCAAAGCAGGTGGGCTCCTCATTCTTTCCAGAAAGAGGAAATGGGATGGAATGGATCATCAGACAAAGAGAATACAATATCGCAATTAAAAGAAGATAAACCCATCATCTCTTCTGCCACTTGAATTACTTGGTGTCCATTAGCTTGCAGGCAGCTGCTCGTGGTGTTATTCTGCACAAGCAGCAACAAGGGAACCAAAGCAGCTCCTTCACTATCTTCCTCTACATGCAGCGAGGAAAACTTGGCCCATGCTAAATGAAGACATCTTGGTTCCAAACATGATCATTTGTTCCTCAGAGTAAGCAACACTCCACCACTGCATTCTAACATCCCACGTTATGAAAATCTCTCTCGGCAGCTTTCATGGGAACACCCCAGCTCCAACACTGTGATTCACGGGCAGAGGTTAGAATTAAGTCTGAGACTTTTGTCATCGTCAGTGTCTGCTCCACCCATATTTCAGAGGTCCTCGCAGCAGTTGCTACACCACCAGCTGACAGCTGATAAATCACGCCGATGCTGGTGTTCCCATACAGCGAGCCCAGCGTGTCCCTGAGCTGTTACTGGGATTACTGAGGCCTCCTGAGGTGGGGATAAGAAACTCTGAGCTAGAAACAGGCTGTAGAAATCACTTCACAGGGGATAAGATTAGCTGTCCTCCCCCGGTTACCGGGAGCCATTAGTCTTGGTTTAAAAGTGATATTTAAAAGATGCGTGTGCACCCTTTGCATAAGAACTGTGGAATCAGGATCAGCCTGCTGCTGGTACACAGCCAGGCAGGAGAGAAGAGCCAGGAATGAGGGCAGAGAGGAAAGCAGAAATATCCACGAGATGGAGAATAGGTTAAATCTGGCAAATCCGTAAGAAAATTCGGAGTTTGCCTTCTCACAGTGACTGAGCAAGGAGGGAAAAGAGAGGAAAGGCAGGCGGTGTCAGGAACAGACATATGTCAGCTGGGGTGATGTTTCAGTTACTTCTTCTGACAGCTCCTATCTTTGCTTCATAATCATGGAGCAGATCAGAAACGTCTCATTATTTCAAGGTCATACTCGAGGGTGAGTTAACATGCCATGAATCTTGATGAGCTTCAGATGTTAAAAAAATAAGAAAGGGAAGAGGAGTTGCTGGTAAATGTGCATCAAGGAGTATCCAGTACGGGACAAATGAGTCCAAAGTCTGGACTGAGCCCTCCTAACGTCAGAAGAGGGCTGTGACAGCATTGCAGCAATGCAATTAAATATGGGGTGACGAGGCACAGTGCACGGCCTCACCCACAGCCTGGCAGCACAAAGAGCGTCTATCAGTTCTTTGCACTCCCCACAGCTGTGCTGTGCAATGGGAGAAGCCTGGTAGCCCACAGACTTTAATTATTTGCCACCAGTGCAACTACTGAGTGATTTATGAAAGCAGAGCTGGAAAAATGATGGTGCAAGGTGGGCAGATGCATCCAACTCCACTCATCCTGGTGCCTTGCCCGGAGGCAGCACGTGACGTTTGCTGTGGGTATTTTACTCCAGTTAGGTAATACTCACATCCCAAGAAAACCTCTCCCAATCACACATGAATGCCTTTGACTTCCCATTCTAGTATTTCATCTCACTGCAGAACAAAAGGCACAGCTTGGTGAAATCAAGCAGCGTTAGCCCACCGTTGTGGTGGGTTCAGCTGTCAGCACTGCAGTGTGGGGACACATGAAGGAATCCAAAGGCTCCCTGCATTAAAGTATTCACATCTGGATAGGCACAATTAATTTGTGGTCCACCAGTTCCAGGTATTTCAGTACCCAGATGCTTCATACAGATATATTCTGGTGGCACTGAAACACTTGCAGAGTTCAGGTCAACATCAGCTCTCTATCCTGAATTACTGCATCATCTCACATCCTCTCAATCCAAACATCAGTACAAAAGAAGAGGACTTGGGCACTGAAGCAGGCATCTTATTGCAACAGCCCAGGGTATTTGGCCTGTTTTTCACAAGAAATCTTTAATCAAAACTAGCATCACTGAGGCTGCTTTTTTATATAAATGCATGTGCTCTTAAATAAATCATGAGCTGCATACATTGGTAGCAGCTGTGGAAGTTTCCACTCACAAAGAGCAGTCTGCAGCCTGTGCCCTTACATCAGAAGTCCATCACACATACCATAAGTTTCAGTTTTGCAATTTTATAGCAAGGCAATACCTGCACAGACACCTTTTAATAAGGATGTGTCAGATCTCCCTGTCGTGCTTGTGCCAGCATGACAGGAGAGGTGGAAAGAAATATTCAACCCACTAAAATTGCAACACCTCTTCCTGAGAATTTATCTTGATGAATAATTATAGAACGCATACGCCATCGCTGAAGCCTGGCACAAGAAAAAAGGGGGGAGAAAAAAGAAGAAAGGTCTAACTGCCATGACATTACATTTGTCAAATCTGCTGCTTTGGTAACATCTTAGATCACAGCTGGTGCGATGCTCATTGCTAAAATGCTCAAGTGCTCTGGCAGAGCCCTGAGAGGGCAGAGCACCCCATCCTCCTCTTCCATGTCTTCCTTCTATTTGCAAGGTGGGATCACTGTTTCTGTTTGCTTTAGCTTTTGTTTTAACCAATAGCATCTCCTTTCCGTGCTGCTCCTCCTCCCCTATGAGCTATCAGTCTTTGGCTCTTCCAACCACTAAAGGGCCTCCAACATCCTCCTGCTGTTTCCACCCATACATCCCAACCAAAGACAGGGGATACAAGCTTGTTTCTAGAGCAAGCTGAACCAAACTCTGACTTCTTCTCTGCTTGGTTCTGTCTCCAGCCAGTGAGACTGAGGAAAGCCTGGGACGTGTCAGCACCATCCACAGTTTTTATGCACTGTTTTTTAACAGACACGGTGTGCAATCCATTTTACCTGTACATCACTGTCTTTACGTTCTCACAGAGGAGAACTCGAAGTGCTAACATCTGACAGTGTAAGTTCTACAGCAAGACATGCATTTACCAATGGCAGTGCCCAGTGTTCCAGCTGCCCTGGCTCCTCTCCTGGCAGTTCCAAGCCTTTCAGCACAGCACACCTTTCACCAGGTCTCCTTTAGCCCACTGATGCCTTTAGATGGTTATAGATGAAAATGGAAGATTACAAAAGGCAGATGGAAAGCAAACAGCTACTGTACAATAGTCTCTAAGATTCTTTTCATGACCCGATGAACAAATATTTACCTTTTTATAACAAATATTTCTGAGGTTCAGGTCTAGTGCATCCTGTTACAAGTAACAAGCATTCCAATAGTAAAGCAAGACTTCCTGGTTCCTGTCCGTACTTTTGCTTCAAATTAAATCTTTGCCATGGCTGTATCTCAGCCCTGGTAAACAAGGCTGGACAGAGTGATGAGAACAGTTACAATCTTTCACACCAAAAGAGAAAGATGGCAGTGAGAGGTGGGTAAGCTGGATGGGAATCAGCAGCACCCTGCACAGGTTCTTGTATGCCAACCCCACAGGACTGTGCTCCTGAAAAGCAGACTCCACAACCTCAGTATTACAACCAAGTATTACAAAGCAAGGGGGAATTAACCAGTAAAGAGGGTCTCTTTGACAATACAGTACATTCACAAAGCAGCGTAGAGGCTGAGGATGTCTTCCAGCATAAGACTGCTATGGGCATCCACTGGGCCTCTGACTGCAGTAGCAGGACAGGGTTCAGCACCCAGCTGGCACCATGGGAGCATCCACACCGCTTGGACGTCCAGCAAGGCTGAGAATTACCTCCCTCTGCTGACAAAAGGCAGCACCGACCCGTGGTGCTGTGGTACCCTTTGCACAGCCTGAGTTTAACCTGCTGCTCTCTTCAGCATTATCCGAGAAGGACATCCTCATTTCCAAACCATGCTGGATCGAATAAACCTTATGTGCAAATTCCACACAATGCATTACTTAATTAAAGGAAACTGAACCGCAGATACCTGCGTTGCAACCAAGCTCATTAAAGCCTGATGATGCAAGGCACAGGTTTTATCTAATGATCAGCTGCAGGTGGAGTGACACAATATGCAGATTCCTGCTGCAAAGCTATTTTAAAGCAGTTTCGTCTCAGATCTCTTTGTTCTTGCCTCTGAAGTTCAGCACTAATAATGTTTGTGGCTCACGCTGTAAATTGGATCGCTAATTGGGTTCCTTAGAAGGAATTGAAGAAATAGGCAAAAAATGGAAAATAATTGGAGCACTATCCCAGTACATTCAGTGCAGACTATATCCCAGAAAGCAGTGCTTGGAACTGTCATGTCTCAAAGGAGTTAGCTGATGTTATTCCTCCCATCCACAGCACCCCTCGAGGCCACAGAAGACAAGGTGAGCAGCACCTCTTCCCAAACACAGTCTTGCAGGCACTGCATTGCTGAAGGTATTACTCTGCAATTTCCCACCTGCAACAAGCAGGCCATAGCCAGAGGAAACCTCTACTGCAGATGCAGAAACAGCTGCACAGGAGGAACAGCCTGCAGGAGATAAGAAAGCAGCCAAGAACAGCAGCAATCCACGTGGGGGAAGCGAGGATGCCCTGCAGCTCAGCACACAGGAACTACTGCTGCATTTTGGGGGAGAAGATATTAAATATGGAAGCTGAAAGGGGGTATCAACCTGCACACACGCAAAGCACAGACTGTTCCCATAGAAGAAGGCCTCCTCCAGCTCTGAGATGCCCTGCATCCTCAGCTGCTCCCTTGACCACAGCCCCACTTTTGTTTCCTCACTCTGAGCCCTGAATAAGCTTTTGATATTGGTCAGCTCTCCGAATGGAACCTACTTCAATCCTCCCAGTTATTATTTGATGCAATAGGAAAGTGAGTGAAATTGTTAGGAATGCATGCTTATTTAGAACTTTGATGGCTAAAAAATAAATAGAACTGTTATCATCACAGTCCTAACAAAAAGTAAATTTGCCCATAGCTCCTATTGCACAGCCTTCCCTGTGTATCCACGTATATTTTTACTATACTTGTAGTTACATCATGGCATATTTATTGCTCACTTGTTAGCACCAAACATCCTAAAAGCTGCACATGCTGCCCTGCACACCAAATCTATTTCACAGCAAATATTAAAACCAAACTCGTTTAAAAACTGTGTGTTTGCTTTTGCTCATAGGTTCTCCACATGTAAGTTAACCTGGTCAATGAAAAGAGTGGGCTGGAGCAGGCCAACTCATCCAGCACGTGCTGCTTCCTGCTGGGAGGTCAGAGCAGCTCTGCAAGGAGCCCCAGACGTCTCTCTGGGAACTTCATGGGCTCCTTCCCTCGATCCAGTTTATATGAGGGAATAGTGACCTCAGGTGGTTCGTTAAATTTACCACAGGATCAACTTTCGCATGAATTTCTCATCTCTGCTTCTTCCATTTACTGAAGTTCTTGTTGCAAATGAAGGCTCTGCAGCCAGCTGTTGTGGCTGGCACAGCTCCACCAGCACTGCTCTGGCTTTGGGCACATTCAAGCAAACCACGGACGGCTACTGACTCAAGGGGCCAGTCATCTGCCTGTGAGAATACGAGCAAACCTGCATTCAAAGTGTTTATAAATGATGTGTTTGCTTTCCCCACACAGTGCACAGATCCCTTCCAAGCTGTGACTTCGGCTGTGTTCAGCAGCTCAGAGATTGAACAGTACTTTCAAAGGTCAGATACAAACCCTATTGCACATGGTAGGATAAACATATCTTGATTTAACCCATATAATTCAGCTGTCAGTGTGCACATTCAGTATTTGCATCACCTAATGAGTAGAAACAAAGCATAACACAGCATAGGCTGAAGTAGCATGCTTAGGTAACATTACATAAAGAGACCCTAAGGATTATGATGGGAACAGCAGAAAACTTTCATGTGGTATAAATATTTTGTTCTCACTGAAGAACAGCAGAAGGAAGGATAAGAAATGATTGCAAACTGAATGTGCTTTCCAGCAGGGTACAATTCCAGCAGATGCCTACATTCAGCAGACAGCGCCTTACTAGCAACAACTCCTGGCTCTTTTCTACTTAGATTTCTACTGGCTTTTATGCATATTTTAATTGGTTTTGGATTCTGTAGCAAATTAGAAGAAACTGAGATATTTAAAACTTCACTGTATCTTTCACTGCAGCTTCAGCCTTTGGAGAACCCCCGCGTTTCAGAAGAGATGTGCACAGAGATGGGATGCAAGGGGACAGAAACTTGCAGGCCTGGGACACTGCAGAGCATTGGCAGTCACACACCTCCCCAGACTGACTGAGGCCACGATAACACTCACCTTAGGAAATAATTGCTTTTTATTGTGTTCCTTCTGTGCCACGACGAGGACATCACTTTCAAGATGCATTAGTGGCTTAAGTAATACCCTCTGAAATGTTCCTGCACCCAATTGCAGGAGCATTGACCTTAGGAGCAGCCAGCACTGCTCTCCCCATTTGAACAAGTGGAGTTCCATACAGACACAGATGCAGAGAAAAAAAGGTGCAACAAAAACCTATGCACGCTGCTTGCCATGCTTCAGGCCTGCAGGAGCCTCGTGGAGTAATTAACAACACGCCATGTGCTGCAATGCCACGTCAGTTTCAGACAGCAGCAGTCACAGAAGGAGAAGCACCGTTTTTCACTCTCACCTATTCCACTCTCAATCATTACTACTGGAATAGCTGGGAACAGAGAGCTGACAGCTTTATCACCCAAGCTGCCAGAACGCACAAAGCCCTCTCGAAATTCACAGCAGTGCCTGCACAGTTCCATAACTCCTGCAGCTCCTGGGTGAAAAGGGAAATTAAATGGAGCTGTGAGAACTGCAAAGAAGCTCAGAGGAGCAAAACTGGTGTCACTGTGAGAACTCAGCTAACCCAGCAAAGGAGAATGTGCCAAAATGGAAAAAGAAAAAAAAACAACCAACCAAGTCAGGCAGTGTGACAGCCTGTGATTTTCAGTCCCCAAAGCAACTCTTCCCATCAGGATACCATCGTGTTAAACACACCACGTGCAATGTATTGATGCAATTCTGCTCTGGTTTTTTTTGTTTTTTTTTTTTTTTCTGCAAATTGCAGGAATCACAGAATGGCCTGGGTTGCAAAGGCCCACAGTGCTCACCCAGTCCCAACCCCCTGCTGTGTGCAGGTCACCAACCAGCAGCCCAGGCTGCCCAGAGCCACATCCAGCCTGGTCTTGGATGCCTGCAGGGATGGGGCACCCACAGCCTCCTTGGGCAACCTGTGAACAGTGCCTCACCGCCCTTCTTCCTAATATCCAACCTAAAGAAAACCAATGCTGACCTGAAACCATACATACTTTAATGTCCCAACAATTCAGTGAGGAGCTCTTATCCGATGGGAATGGTTGGTTATTGTAAACCATGCGTGGAAGATAAGCCAAACATTCCATACCAAGTCCTCCTTGTTTGATAACGACTTCAAACCAAACCACTGCTGCTATGATCCAGGGTGAGTCTAGGTTGGATATCAAGAAAAACTTCTTTATATGAAGGGTTGTTAAGCACTGGAATGGGCTGCCCAGGAAAGCAGTTGAGTCACCATCCCTGGATGTGTTTAAAAACTGTTTGGCTGTGGTGCTCGGGGACATGATTTAGCAGAGGGTTGTTGGGGTAGTATGGCTGTGGTTGGACTTGATGATCTTCAAGGTCTCTTCCAACCTGAGCAATTCAGTGATTCCATGGTCCTCGGGCAGGCAGGCTGATTGTAGCTCCTGGAGGCACACATTCATACCGCAGCGTGCAAATGTAAAAAATTACTTTTTCAACTAATTCTATTACAAACAATAAAAAATAAAAATAATAAAAATTAATGTAATGCCGAAACAAACCAGCAGAAGACAGAAAGTTGGAAGGAAAACACGAAGTGGGGAGTTTTGCCACAAGAAACCACGTCACATCAGCACCACTCCCGACGGTGGGTCTTTCTGAGTATACAACAGCAATTTAAATGTTTTTTTCACAGGAAAAGTCTTTCCTTTCTTCTTTTCTTTTCTTTTCTTTTCTTTTCTTTTCTTTTCTTTTCTTTT